>CM022953.1:62436763-62796458 GCA_012931725.1 Litsea cubeba
TTTTTTAATAAATTGCCATTTATGCTAAGGTCAAGGGATTGACAAAATATTAGAAATATTTTCTCTTCATGATGGAAGTAGAGATTATTGATTTTTAGGTTTATAAATGAAAAAATTACCGTACGGACGGCCCAAAAACCCGACATTTACCTAATACAAGATGAAAGATTATAAATTGTCGAATAGAAGATCGTACACAAAGGACGCCCAAAGTGGGACGGAAATACCCTTTATCATGTGATATCCTAGGGCTATAGGATATCGCAGGATTCGATATCCTAGGATCATAGATATTGCACAATTCGATATCCTAGGCATATAGGATATCGCACAGTTACCTACTCTCATCCCATCACATATCACAGCTTTTCACCACAAAGTGAGGACCATCGTTTCCATCTTCTCCATTTTCGCTTGTGGGTTCCAACAGGATATTACCATTTCGTTTTCGCGAGAGGTTTTAGGGCTTGTAAGATCGACACATGTGTTGTAGATCTGGATCCTCCTCGTCGTCTTTGGCTTCATCTTCTTCTTCGATGGTTTTGAAGAGGAAGAGGCCTGCGAGGATAGATATTCCGACGTCTTCTTTGAATTTCGCCACAGCGGCGAAGGTGCCGGAGGGATCGAAGGAGGTGGAGATCGAGACTTCAAGGTTTTCTGTTTTCTGTAAGAAGGGGAGGACGGAAGCGATGGAGGATCGGCATGTGGCGGTGGTTGATCTTCAAAGAGATGCCAAACAGGTATGCTGAGTTCGGGTTTTTTTTTTGGGTTTTTTTACTCACTACAAGAAAATACATTTTTAGCAGTGAACTTATAGCGGCGGCGATATAAATTCGTCGCTAAAACATACTTATAGCGGCGTCCAAAGCTGACCCCCGTGGTAACGCAATTTTTAACCTATTTGTACCGGCGGCCTTCGCTTTGTCCGTCGCTAAAAACATGATCAAAGGCGCCAAACTGTTGCGCGGAAATTCTTTATTTTTACCGTCGAATATATAGCGGTAGTGAATATTTTCGTGGGTAAACGGTCTTCGTAGCGTCGGTTAAGTGATGGCTGCTGCTAAAAATTATTTGTTGCGGCGGCCATAAGTGGGCCCCGACAGTAAAAGTTTAGACCTAATCCCCAATCTCTATCCCTCTCTCGCTCATCCCTCACCGTCTCTCACTCTCTCGCCCACATCTCTCTCACTCTCTCACTGTCTCTCCCTCCCCTAGCATGTAGCAGCCCTCCATCTCTCTCACTATGTCACCGTTTTTCCCTGCGCACGCGCGTTGGAGCTCTGCTGTCGGTGAGAGTGCTGAAGGCGGTTCTAGTGGTGATGCATGTGATTTTGCTTTGCCGCTGCTGGCAGCGGAGGAGGGAGGAGAGGAGGAAGGGGGCTGTGTCGTAAGTGGCGTCATTGCGGAGGAGCGTGGCAGTGGATTTGGATGTGGGGACGAGGCGGGCGATCGCGGTGGGGAGGGTGGGGAAAGATGGGGATGAGAGGATGGTGAGGGAGTGGTCGTTGTTTTTGACATCGAGAGGAGAGACGATGTTTGCGCAGTCGTGGATGCTGATCTCCGGTAAGATAGGTATGGGGTTTTCTGGATTGTTTTTTTTTTTGATGTTCCTGGATTATTTTCTTCTTTGATGTTTAAGTCATTAGGATTTCTTATTCTTTTCCTTTTAATGTTTGATTTTTATTTTTATTTTTTTAATTTTGGGATTGGTGGGATTTTCAATTTTCTAAATTTATTTTTTTCCTTTTATTTATCTTGTTGATTTAAACTCAAGACAGAGCGCCTTTTATAGCTATCTTTCTGTCATACACTTATAGCTAGACAAGACCTCGACCGTGGAACCGGGTAGCGGGACAAGTGAGAACCCAGACTGCAGTGGCAGGAGTTATAAGGGGACCCCAAGTCGGTGGATCAAGCCGACATGGTTGTCCAAGCTTAGTGGTGCCGATACATAGGTCACATGAAGAAATCAGAACATATATGTATATATATGTACTATAGGTGTATACACCCAAATAGGCCCCCCCCCCCCCACCCACCCCCCGACAGGAAGCTCACATGTCCAAATAACTTGCTGATATCTTGTCATGGATACACAGGGCTGGCAAGAATGCTCAAATTGCATGATACTAATAATCTTGAATTGAAAAATGTAATGATGCACGAGACTGATAGAAAATCAAGCAATTCTAATAGAAAATACAAATAATCTTTCCACACGTATGCCATACCACCCATTGAGGGCTTCCATGCTTAGTTCAATGCGTATAAGAACTCATATGTAGATTAGATAGTTCTTTGGGCTTGGTACTCCAAAAGATCAGGACATTCCAAGTGGTCCCATACACATTCTAATTCAAGAATCCTGAGTATGTTTTCAGAGTGCAGTTTTTCCTCAATATATCCCCCTATAGTCCTTCAACATCCAATCAACGGAAAGGTATGACTCAAAAACAACTTTCCATCTTCCTGTAAAAACCATTTTTTCCAGCCACCAAACATGGCTCAGGTCAGAGAGGGGGTGTGCTCAAGCAGGCATAGGTGAGCTCGAGTGGACCTGTGCTGTGCAGGATCAGTGGCAGACATAATGTCTGCTCGCTTGAGCGGCCCCATATCTGCTCGAGCGGACAGGCATTCTGTTGATTGTGCATGATAGATAGACTATCTGTGTGCTTAAGCGACCAGATGCCTGCTCGAACGGATAACCATTCTGTTGCCCTAGGCTGTAGACAGAAGGCCCGCGTGCTTAAATGGTCTGGTGTCCACTCGACCTGGCAATCATTTCTGCTGCGAAAATGACCATTCAAGCCTTCTTCTTCTCCTTCTCTAAATCATTTTTCCTACACATAAAAGGCCTCCTTGCCGCCCAATAACCATCATCAAATCTCTCCCAAACACATCACAAAATTTCATATCATCCTTTTTATAATCCACAAATCCATCATACATGTAGATCATTTAGGTATATCAAATCCCGTTGAATCAAAACAAACTTTAGCATTCCAAATGAACTCATTAAGAGAAAGAGAGCTCACTAAGCATGTACTTGCAAAACTAATGAAAGCCATAACAGGGATTTCAAAGTAGATGAAAACATGGAAAAACATAGTGAAACATCAAGAAATCGTCCATGAAAGAGTAATATTCAAAATCAATCCATTCATCCACTTGCCCTTGGCCTCCAAGCTAGCTAAAACCAGCTCCTAATCACACTCCAAAGCCACAAATTCTCCAAACCCCCAAAATTACAACCCATTAGAACCCTAAATAGCCAACACCATGAACAAGAAGGAGAGAGCTTCCAATATTGAAGATGGAGACTCTCTAGGGCTAGAAGAACACAAGAAAATGAGGATGATTGCTTACGTGTAAAGTCTTCAATTGAACAAAGCTAGCTCAAAGAGAACCCTAATGTGGCGGATTTCTCTCCAAATGGAATCAATGAAGAGCCCTCAAGGTGAGGAAGAAGATGATGACGTCCATTTCTCCATTTGGCAAGTGCTTGTAACGGTTAAAGATGGAGAAGCAAGAAGAACAAGAAAAGACCCTAGTTTGAGCTGGAGCCTCTTCCTCCACAATGAAAATGAGGCAAGAAAAGTAAAGTGGAAAGAAGAGTTCTCTTTATAAAGGGAGTGAAGATGGGTCCCACTACCAACAAGGCTTGTCGGGCTAAAAACATGGTTTTCCAGGCTAAAAACATGGTTTTACGGGCCTCGATGAGTTCGACGAAGAAGGAAAATTGTTCGTAAAAAAATCTAGTTTTCCGAAAAGTAAACATTTCAAGGGTTTTGGAGACATCGAAATTTGTGTCCAGATTTTGTGTCGAAAGACTGTTTTTGCCCTTGAAGTTAGAAAAAGTCGGGCTTCGAGCTCTCGAACGGGGAGGGAGTAAACACGGAAGTTGTAGAGGCTAACAAGATCAATCAATTGGAGTCAAAACATGAATTTTTCAAAAACGCGGATGATTCCCCATGCTCATGCAAAGTCACTAAAAGAACCCCCAAAGGGTTTCACTAAATCAAAAAGGCTCTCAAAACTCCCCAAGCTATATAAAAGCTATTCTAATTCCAAACCTAAACAAAATCCACTAATCCAACTCACGACTAAATTAGTACTAATCGCGGTGGCTCGGGTCGGGGTCTTACAAGTTGATATGAGTGTGTTGGAAAAATATTTAGTGCAATTTATTTTCAATTCTCTTCCTCTCGCATTTGGACTATTTAAAGTACCTTATAATCAGAGCTCAACTCCATGGTCATTGAATGAGTTGATTTTTAGATTGTATGACCTCAATCCCATGGATAATCGGATAAATTGATTTGTTTCATTAATTAATTTATATTTTCATGCTTTATTCATGAGATGAATAATATTTTATTCTATATTTGCACATGAAAAACACAAATTGACATGATGGTTCATGAGATGAACCGGAGCCCACAAGTATATTAGATGTGATCCTTGTGTTTGGATGAGATTGATCGTCGGCCTCAAGTGCAAGGCCGCGATGTAGTAATAACTAGGTGAAATCTGAGGTCGATCCACAGGGAGTAATTAATCGCGCAAAACCTGTCCTATTGAAAAACTAGTACTAACCTAATAAAATCTATAAAAATAAATCTTTACGAAACTGAAATTGAAATTTAATTACAAATCCAAATTAAAAATTATAATCCCAAATAAAAATCCAAATCTAAGAATCCCAATCTAATGACTACAAAAACATAAAAGACATCAAAGCACCAATTGCGTAAAAGCAAATAAATCATGCATTAAAATAAGAATCCATTAATAATATCTATCAGAAATAAGGATAAAACGAATTCTAGATATTCTTATTATGAGAGAAATCACGACATTGTATTGGCAAAATTAATAAAAGACTACAAAACACCGCACCAAGTGCGTACTGTCACTATCCACAAACACGCGATGCCGATCCAAGGCGGGACACCTTGGCCTCACTAATTGCTTGTTTTAGATTAAAATGAACCAATAAACTAGTAATTCCCCAATATTAATCAATACTAGAAAAAAGAAATCTCTCTTTACCCTAGGTCGAATACATCAAGAAAATGGACTTGCGCATAATCCCATCTTCAAGTCTTCAATCCTTCACAGAGGTAGAAGTAGATGGCTGGTTGATGATGGAGCGCTGGCAGAAAACGGCGGCGGTGCGGCGGCATAAAAATCCAAGTGGTGGTATGCCTTAGGAAGGCCTTGGATGAAGTAGTGATGGAAGTAGGGAGAGATGGAGGAAAATTAATGGAAAAGGAGTTGCTGGTCGTCCAAGGTAGAATGGGGGGATAGTGTTGCACGTCTAGCCCTTTTGTGGCTCTTAATTCTTTTATGTAGTTTTGATGACTTGGCTTGCAAGGTTTTGATTTGGGTAAGGATTAGTGGGGTGGGGTCCAAGTCGGATTAGGATTAGGAGGGTTTTGAGAGAGTTTCTAGGGGTTGGCCACAATCCTAGTGAAAATAGGATTCTTCTTATCTCATGCAACTTCTTCTCTTGGGAGGGCTTGGACGTGTGAATGCTTCTTTGGAAGAATCTTGGGTTGCAAACTTTTCCAATCTTGAGGCCTATCCATTTGAAGTTTAAGTGCTAAAATCTTGGATTCTTTTAATTAGTTTCCAACTTGGATTGCTAAGCAAGATCTTCCAATCTTTTGAACTCTTTATGGCTGGAAAAATATCCTTAGATGGACCCACTTTCTCTCTTGAAAAGATCCCCTCAAATCTGAAATAAATTTCAAACATGGAATAAAAGTAGGCCCCACTTGAGAATATGCAATGTTTTGAACTCCACACCATGCATGGACGTTCTCCACCTTGGCTGGATTTTTGTAATTTTTTTTCTTCTTTGTTTGGCTTGATTTGAATCTTCAAACAAGGGTAGTGTGGACCCCATGTGGAGCTTCAATACCTTGGCTTTCCTTCTTTAATTTATTTCTTATGCAGGCCCCAAGAAAATGATTTTTCCCTACAAAAATACTAATAATTAAATCAATGATCAAAGAATTATCTATTTATGTAGGAAAAGAACATTGCAAGATGCAGGCCCCAATTCACACTAAATATATTCATAGATTTCACCATTTTATCAAGTTTTTTTTTAATTAAATCAATGGTGCAACGAAAATCCATCATTCATGTGCGAATTAAAAGTTATGAGAAACTTGTGACTCTCAATGCCAAGAAAATGGAGAAATTCATGATTTTTATGTGAACATGCGATTTTTCAAATGAACTTTGAACTCAAATTCAGACTTTGATGCCCAAAAACATAAAATCATGATTTTTACTAAAATGGTGCATTGATTTGATGATTAATTTAAGTCCTTTAATTACTCTAAAATGATGAGAAATTATGCATTTTTAAGGACTTATCACACTCCCCAACCAGCATTTTGCTAGTCCCGAGCAAAATATGCGAACTAGGGTAGGTCTTCTAGGCCTATCTAATCTAAACTAAATGAAAAAACAAAAAGAAAATGCCACTTTTGCTGCACTCTCGGCTGCATTAGCGTATGCAACAAGCCCTTAAACCCCTAGGTTACCCCTAGTGGATGAGTTGTGCTTCGTAAGAGTTTGTAGTGAATATGCCCAAAAAACTCATTGACCTAAAAGTAAAAAAAAAAGTCAACAGAATGGTTTTTCAAAAGACGATCGAGTCAAATCGGATGCTTCGAATCCCTCGAATAATCAAGATTTCAGAATTTTTCAAAACCCGGTTCACATTTTTCTTTCCAAATCTTTTCAAAAAATTATAGTAAAACTTTGGGTGCCTTGTGCAAGTGTATACATCAAATCAAAAAATTTTAATGTTCTATGATAATGCCATGAAAACACAATTCTCCCTCAGAATTTCCAACTTTCCTAGATTCGGGGAAAATACAAGTCTCCTCTCAAGGCTACTATGATAGCTTTCGCACTATTATTTTTTTCCAAAGGCCACGAGACGCATCTCTCTTTTTCGTTTTCTTTTTCTTTTTTTTTTAACACACACATGTGACCGTGCAATGCTAGGTCCCTTAAGCTTTCTAATTAACCCATGTAAAGAGCATTAGGCCAATGACTCTCAAACCAGATGTCTTTAGGGCACTAGGTATATAATACCCCTACGGGCTTACTGACTCAGGTTAAAAAGGTTACAAACCCAAACTAGTCACACAACTTTTATTCTTTTCAAGACTTATAACTAAATACTTTTTCTTTTTTTTCTTTTTTTTTTGTAAACACCTATTTGTGCGTCCCTTATCATTTTTTGTTTTTAAACGATCCCCAACAATTGGCGGCCCTTTTCAATTTGCCCGAATTAATTCACTGGTTTTGGGTGGCCTGACCTTACCGATGAACCAGTAGAACTCATATGGCCAATTTTCAAAACGTCATCTCCTTTTTCTCTCTTGAAAGAACTCTGAAAATGGCACTTAAATCTTTTTATCCAAGACTTTTGAACTGATGTACATGTGTTACTGTGAAAAATAAAAGTTCGGTATTCTCTTTATCTTTTAGAAAATAGTGAACCTTCATTTTACTTCCTTCCAAAAATTCTGAAAGTCCATATTTCTAGACATCTTCGAATCGTCAATTTCTTTTGAAACCCCCCCCCCCCCCCTTTTCTTAAAAGACTACGCAAAAACAATAACAAGTTTTGTCTAAAATTGGACAAGTGTGCTTGTTCCCACCCCCCCCCCCCCCCAACTTAAACTGGACAACGTCCTCGATGTCATACATGAAATGCGAAATGGAATGTAACATGAGGTGAAAATGTAAAAGGAGGAAAGGGGTAGAAAGCACCTGGAGTAATAAAGCTTTCGCGTAGAAACCTGTCCAATATGAGACGAAGAACACAAAAAGAAAACCCAGGAAAAAAAATATATGCATAATGAACAAAGGTGTGGGCCATTGTTAGATTCAGTGCCCGTCAATCCTGATAGACAGGATCGTCCTCTGGAGGAATATTCTCCAAGAATGGTTTTAAACATTGTCCATTAACTTTAAAAGAGGTACCATTTGATGGATCAATGAGGGTCACTACCTCATATGGAAATACTTCTTGAACAATGTTGGGACCTGTCCAACAAGATCTTAACTTTCTAGGGAAAAAGATGAAGTCGAGAATTGTACAAGACGACTTTATGAGGCAGATGGAATGACTTCTTGATATCCGTTTATCATGCAAGGCCTTAGTCCTGTCTTTGTAAATTCTTGAGTTCATATAAGTCCTCATTTCTCAATTCTTCTAATTCATGTAGATCAAGGGCTATTTCCTCCTTAGCCTTGTCTAAGTCAAAGTTCAATTGTTTTATGGCCCAATAAGCTTTTTGTTCCAGCTCCACCGGAAGGTGACAAGCTTTCTCATTTATAAGCCAGTATGGAGACAACCGAATTGGGGATAAGTTCGATAAGCCCACTAAAGCATCATTTAGATGTATTGACCAATCCTTATGATTTGGTTTTACCGTGGTCTCCAAAATTTCTTTGATATCCCTATTTGAGACCTCTACCTGCCCACTTGTTTGAGGGTGATAGGGGGTAAGCACTTTATATGTAACACCGTAATTTTTAAACAAACTCTCAATGATGCGGTTACAAAAGTGAGTGCCCCCATCACTAATGATGGCACATGGAGCTCCAAAACAGGGAAAAGATAGTCCAAGATAAACTTTTTTGACCGTTTTAGCATCATTATTCCTACATGGGACTGCTTTAATCCATTTGGACACATAATCGACTACAACAAGGATATAATGGAAACCAAACCTTGGGGGAAAAGATCCCATAAAATCTATACCCCAGACATCGAATTATGCAATGACCACAATTGGGTTTAAAGGCATCATATTCCTTTTGGAAATGGAACCCAATTTTTGGCACCGCTCACATGCCTTACATAAATCATGTGCATCTTTAAATAAAGTGGGCCAGTAAAATCCAGATTGCAAAATTTTGTGAGCGGGCTTTTTAGCAGAAAAATGGCCATCACAAACATGCGAGTGGCAAAACGATATTTGATTTTATGGTCAGGAATGCATCTCCTAATGATTTGGTCTGGGCAATATTTAAAAATATATGGTTCATCCCAGGAAAATAGTTTCACCTCAGTTAAAAAACTTGATTTTATCTTGCTGCGTCCATTCTTTTGGAATTTCACCCGAAGCTAGATAATTAGCCAATGTCAGCATAGCATGGAGAATGGGAAAATGTGGCCAAACAATTGCTCGTCAGGGAAAGTGTCTTGGATTGGTAACAGTTTCTAAAGTTTTGGAAAGGACAAGTCTAGAAAGGATGATCAACAGCCAAGTTTTCTACTCCTTTCTTACCCTCGATTTCAATATTGAAATAAAAGGATCCATTGATCAGTCAGGGCTTAGAATCTTTCTTAGAAAGAAGGTACTTCAATGCAGAATGGTCAGTAAAGATCACAAGTTTGGATCCAATTAAGTAGGAACAAAATTTATCCAGTGCATAGACCACAACCAATAATTCTTTCTCTATTATAGAATAATTGATCTATGCACTGCTTAAAGTCCTGCTAGCATAGTAAATCACATATGACATTTTGTCCCTACGTTGCCCAAGAACTCACACCAATAGCATAATCGAAAGTATCGCACATGATTTCAAAGGGCAGGCTCTAGTTTGGAGGTTGCATAATTGGAGCAGTCGTCAAACATGTCCTTAAGCTTGGTAAAACCCGCTTGACATGCCTACGTCCACTCAAATTCTGCTTCCTTTAGCAGAAGGTTGCATAATGGTCTAGAAATGACACTAAAATCTTTTATGAACCTTCTGTAGAATCCGGCATGTCCTAAGAAAGATCTTATATCTCTTACAGTTTTTGGGGCGGGCAAATTGGAAATTAAGTCTTTTTTGGCTTTGTATACTTCCAATCCTCTAGAGGATACAGTGTGGCCAAGGACAATCTCTTGTCGTACCATAAAATGGCATTTTTCCCAATTCAGTACTAAGTTCTTTTCTTCACACCTAGAGGGGACCTTAGTCAAGTTGCTCAAACAATCTTGGAATGAATCTCCAAAAACTGAAAAATTGTCCATGAAGATTTTGAGAAAATGTTCCACCATATCATTAAAAATACTCAGCATGCACCTTTGAAAGGTTACAGGAGCATTGCATAGCCCAAAAGACATCTGTCGGTAAGCAAAGGCGCCAAACGGGCATGTGAAAGTTGTTTTCTCTTGGTCTTCCGGGGCGATCTCTATCTGATTGTACCCAGAATATCCATCTAAGAAACAATAATACTCATGGCCAGCTACCCGTTCTAAAATGTGGTCCAAAAAGGGTAGGGGGAAATGATTCTTTCGTGTGACAGAATTTAACTTTCTATAGTCGATACAAACTCGCCAACCTATGGTTACGCGGGTTGGGCTCATCATTAGCGTTACGGACTACAGTGACGCCGGTTTTTATGGGTACAACTTGGGTATGGCTGACCCATTGGCTATCCAAAATTGGATAGATGATACCCACATCTAGAAGTTTTAAAACTTCAGTCCTAACCACTTCCTGCATGGTGGGTTTAACCGGCGTTACATCTGATGGGAGGATTTTGCATTCTCCTCCAAATAGATATGATGTGTACAGACGAGACGATTAATTCCCTTAATGTCAGCCACGGTCCAAGCAATTGCACCCTTGTGCAGTTTGAGCACTTCTAAGAGTTGGACTTCTTGGTCCTTGTCAAGGTGTGCAGAAATGACTGTAGGAAATGTTTCATTTTCTCCAAGGTATGCATATTTCAGGTGAGAGGGCAAGGGTTTCAACTCAGGTTTGGGCGGCCTCACTTGAGATGGAAGAGATGGAAGTACCAGTTGGTACCAGCTCTTCAAAAGAGGGTTTGCCTACAGTGACCATTTCAACAATGCTATCATGTGTTTCTTCACAGAGGGTCAAGTCCTCAACTGACTTAATGGAATTGGATATCGATTTTTCTAAAGTTTCTATTGTAAGAACACCAATTAAATCTATTTCTTCAAGATCATTGTTATCATCCCGTGGTTGTTTGCAAAGATAAAAAACATTTAGCTCTAATGTCATGTTACCAAAAGATAGAGTCATTTTTCCATTCCGGCAATTGATAAAGGCATTGGATGTGGCTAAAAATAGTCTCCCCAAAATTATCGGAATCTGAGCATTAGGATCTTGCACAGGATGAGTGTCTAGCACAATAAAGTCTACTGGAAAGTAAAACTTGTCAACCTACACAAGCACATCCTCTACTATCCCTCTCAGTCTTTTGATTGATCGATCTGCGAGCTACAGAGTAACCTGGGTGGGTTTGAGTTTGCCCAGCCCCAATTTTACATAGACCGAGTAAGGTAGTAAGTTGACACTCGCCCCAAAAACAAACAATGTTTTTTCAGTTTGATAATTTCCAATAACACATGAAATTGTGGGGCATCCTGGGTCTTTGAATTTAGGGGAAGCATCATGCTTTTGAATTGCACTAGCTTGCTTAGTGAGAAATGTTTTCTTTTGTACATGTATCTTACGCTTCAACGTGCACAATTCCTTAAGAAACTTTGCATAAGATGGGACTTGTTTGACTGCATCTAACAACGGGATGTTAATTTTGACCTCTTTAAGTACATCCAAGACTTCCTGGTTTTGTATAGATGGCTTGGGAGGAGCTAATCGGTTGGGAAAAGGCGGTAAAGGCTTGAATCCCGGAGGAACTGGACTTTTCTCCTTGATAGGAGGGACTTCATTTTCTTTCCCTTCATGATTTGAGGATGCAGGTTGTTTATCTTTTTCC
This sequence comes from Litsea cubeba, assembly GCA_012931725.1. NCBI lineage: Eukaryota > Viridiplantae > Streptophyta > Magnoliopsida > Laurales > Lauraceae > Litsea > Litsea cubeba. Next base: position 62,448,546 of record CM022953.1, read on the forward strand.
AGATCAGGCTTTTCAATCTCTTTACCACTATGTAGAGTAGTAACAACTTGAACCTGCTCCTTTGAATTTGACGGACCACCTTGATGAACCTCATATTGCCCTTTTGATTGGGTTGTGGTTGGGCTGGAAAAGCCCTCTTATTTTGTGATTCAATCAATTTGCTCAGGTTCTGTATGGTATTCTGTAAATTCTCAAAGTTTCGATCATGTCTCTTATTGATGGACTCTTGATTCACCATAAACTTAGCCACAAGTTCATCCCATGGTGCTGCTTGAGTTGTAGGGGGGTACCATTTGCTGTGTGTTTGAGCATATGTACCAGAAGTGCCCCCAAATTGATTTGACATTTGGTTGAAATTGGGCTGAGTAGCATTTGGGCCATTTCTCCAACTAAAGTTGGGGTGATTCCTCCAATTAGGGTTGTATGTGTTACCCAAAGAATTGTTGAACTGCCGGTTGTGTGTGTTAGTGGCATTTGATTGCTCGTGAAAAACTTCTTGGAAAGCAGGGAGCGTTGGATACTCATAAGAAATGTGTTTATCACTAGCATAGATGCCACAAACTATAGCAGGTTCCTTATTCTTCACAAATTTCAAGGACTTAACTTCTCTTGTAAGATAGGCAATTTTTGCTTGAAGATCATCATTTTCTTTTAATACATATAACCCCCTCCTTTGGCTTAATTCGATTGCTTTACAGGGTCTATAGCTTCAGATGTGTCCCAATTTTTTGCACTATCTGCCAAAAACTGAAGGTAGGTCCATGCTTGATTTGGGTTCTTCGCCATGAACTCCCCATTAACAATCATGTTCACGAATTGACGTGTTTCTGGACTAAGTCCATCATAGAAGTGACCAATTGTATTGTGCAATTCAAATCCGTGGTGGGGACATGCAAGGAGTAGTTCATTAAAGCATTCCTAACACCTATAATAAGACTCCTTGTCGTTTTGTTTAAAATTCATAACATTTCTCCATAAGGTGTTGATCTTATGTAATGGGAGATTTTTTTTCAAAAATTCCCGGACTATGTTGGACCATTGAGCAATCAAATTGGGATGTAAGGAGTGAAGCCATACCTTGGCCTTATCTTTGAGGGAAAATGGAAATAAAATAAATTTGATAAGGTCTTCCCTCACATTATTGAAGTGTAGTGTTGCACACACTTCTTCAAACTTTTTTATGTGCAAATATGCACTTTCCGATTCAAGTCCATGAAAATTGGGGAGAAGTTGGATTACTCCCGGTTTGATATCAAATTGACCTGCACCTGCGGGTATAACCATGCACGACGGTGCGGCTTGTCGTGTAGGGTGAAGGTTATCATGTAGACTCCTAAGAGGTTAATTCACCTCCCCATTATTATTAGCTCCATTCCCATTACCATTCACATTTTCATTTTCATTCCTAATCTCATCATTATTACTATGCTCATCAGCCATATTGGAAATCTTAAGAGAACCAGGAGATCTAGATTCGTAGAATTCAATCAAGCTCTTGACAAGTGATTCCTTCCTTTCTAACCGATTTGAGGCGTCCCTTTGCCAAGAAGGTGGGGGTCTTTCTCTCTTTTTTGAAATTTAGAAAAGTTTTTTTATTATTATTAAAAAAAGAAACCTAGAAAGAATAAAAAAAATTATATAAGGTCCGTTTTTAGATTTAAAAGAATATTCCCAAATTCTTGCAAAGTCTTAATCTTAGAGAGTTTGATATCTTTAAGGAAAGTTCACAGCTCGAGTCTATGAAACTGGCTCGACCAGGTAAGCCCCCAGATCAGTGGTGGGGTCACAATGCATTGCAAGGGTCCCACTTAAAAACCACCGTCTAGAACAAGAGACTTGTCTCCCTTATCGTAGTGCGACAAGACTTGCCTAGACACCGAACTAATCAAGAAATGCAATTTGCTCAGCTTTCCAAAGAAATAACTAACCTTCTTAAAAAAAATTCCAGCAATTTTTTAAGAGTCCTTTTAAATTTAAAAACAACTAAAACAACCAAGTTTCCAATGAAAGTTCTAGAATTTTCAGATTTTGGCAGGTCAAGAAGCCGAATTTGTGCGATCTAAGACTTGCCTTTGCGAGGGAGAGTTCCAGAATTTTTTGGGAAACTATCAAAACCTAAAAATATGAAAAATAACTGATTTTAACACACCTCAATTAATCCTAACAAGCAACTAAAAAAATTGACCTAAACTAGTCCAAATTAGAACTAGTACACTAGGCAATTTCTCGAAATTGATGTGATTTTTTAAAAGTCAGAAAATTTAATTTTTCAGATCTGAAATAGTTCCAATTTTATAAAAAGTCAGAGATTAAAGATCCACTTTTTAATGTAATAGCGCTGGTCTTAACATTCCATGCATGCTACCCTTAGATCTAGAATGATTGCAAAATAGTAAAGGCACACCCACAAAGCAATTAAAAAGATAGGTTGGAAAAATTACCTCAAGTGAAGAAAAACTCCCTGGCAACGGTGCCAAAAACTTGATTGTCGGCCCCAAGAAATTATTTTTCCGTACAAAAATATAAATAATTTAATCAATGATCAAAGAATTATCTATTAATGTAGGAAAAGAACATTGCAAGATGCTGGCCCCAATTCACACTAAATAGATGCATAAGATTACACCATTTTATCAAAGTTTTTTTTAATTAAATCAATGGTGCAACGAAAATTCATCATTTCATGTGTGAATCAAAAGTTATGAGAAACTTGTGGCTTTCAATGCCAAGAAATGGAGAAATTCATGATTTTATGTGACAATGCAGTTTTTCAATGAATTTTGACTCAAATTCAGACTTTGATGACCAAAAACATAGAATCATGATTTTTCACTAAAAAGGTGCATGATTTGATGATTAAGTCCTTAATTACTTTAAAATGATGATGAAATTATGCATTTTTAAGGACTTATCAAAGATCCACATACAAGAGACATAGATTGCAAATCTTATATTTAAATTGATTCACAACCATTGATGAGGTTGGGCATCTCATCTGTAAGGCTGTAGCACTATGATCACTATGAGATAGTGTGATATGTCTCAATCATCAGAGTGTAAGACTCTTGATCGTTGTGCTGGTACAGTGGATGTACCGAAGGACCATGAGTAGCACCTGGTACAAATCTATCTTTTGATCAAAGGACTGCTATCATAATTTCCAAGTAATAGGCTCTTAACCCTGAGAGATTAATGGACTCAAGTTTCTACTATACATTTACTTTGAGTCATCAATGAGTGAGGCCAATTGAAGGTGAACACCTCGATGTCTTGGGTACGTGGTAGGGCTGTGAGAACATATAATTCTCAAAATGGAATCTATATTCATTAACATCCCTTTGTGCAAATTAATGGAACTTATCATTAGTGAGTGCGCACCCATGTCAATTAAGAGTCAATTGGATGGTACTGATGATTACTGTGATTAATTGTGTCACATGGATGGTAAGAGATGGATCCAATTTGATAGGACAGATTTATTCTAATAGATCCATGGATATAATTGATGGAGGGGCCTACTTGTAGTAATTGGGAAGTTTAGGGTCTTCTTGTAATTATTCCTAAGACTAGAGTGTAATTGCATGTAATTAGTGGACTTATTTGCAATTAATTGTGGGTTTGGAGTTCACATGAGATGTGGGGTCCATATTTCCTAGTTGGAGTCAGATTCTAAGGAATCCCTAGCGGTCCCCATGCTGGCCCTAATAAGAGAATGTTACTAATCTCATTAGAAGTCTTAAGGAAAGGAGGAGTAGAATACTTACTAAGAATGGAAGTAAGACTTCTGATCTTGGTCAAAGAGAAGGTGTGCCATAAACTATAAATAAGAGGTGAGGGTTAGAGATCTCTACACACAATAGTCTCTCAAGTTTCTCTCTTTGTTCCTCCTCTCTCTCCTCTGGTTTCCTACTAGAGATTTAGGGTTTTCTTCTACTTGGAGATCCCACCATTCTCCTTTAGAAGTTCTCTAAGAGGGTCATAGCATGGAAGAATACAAAGGCAAGGGAGATCAATGTTTGCGAAAAAGGGTTTTCGTAGAGATCAAGTTCTCGATTAGAGCACAACCAAGCTCCAAAGGTATAGATCTATCATCTATTTGAATTAGTAGATCTAGTTGGTTTTGTTGCTTCTTGTTCTATCTTCTTAATGGATGTTTGATCTTTATGCATGAGATTAGGGTTTTAGATCTTGGGCTTGGGTTCTTGGCCTTATGGATATTTGATCCTTACATCAAGTGGGTCAAAAAGTTTTGAATATCTATCCATGAGGCCCACCTACTTCCAACAATCGCCAAAAAGCTAATCAAGAAGAAGGGAGGCTAAAGGCTAAGGGACAACTAGTTGTGATTTTTCTCTCTCAAGCTAAGTCCAAAGGAGAAAAAAAGGTAAGAAAAAGCCAATGTTCAGGAAGTAAAAAGCAAACAAGAACTAGAAAGGGGCACATAAGAAATGCTTTTCCTATGAAAATAAAGGTCACTTTAAAAAGGACTGCCAAAGCGTAAGACTTTGTTTGAAATGAGAGGTAAAAATCTATCTTTTGTATGTCAAGAAACTAACTTAACTAATATCCCATCAAGCCCTTGGTGGGTCGAATATGGGGGAACCATTCATGTATCTAGTTGTGTGCATGGATCCCTTTTAAGACGAATTCCAAATGGTGGCTGAAAAACCATTATGATGGGGAATAAAAAAGATTTAAGAGTTGAAGCTATAGGCACCTATAGGCTAGTGCTTGACACTGGATATGTTTTGGATCTTCATGATACCTTCTTGGTTCTTGATATTTCTAGAAATTTAAGTTCAATTTCAAAACTTGATTCTGATGGATTTAATTCTAATTTTGGATGGGGTTGTGCATATTTTTAGAAATAATATTTTTATTAGGAATGGTTATATGTGTGATGGTTTGTATGGATTAAAGCTGAATTATGAACAATCTCTACACACACCATGCATTAATTATGGATTAAACATAGGCATGAAAAGATGGCCACTTATGAGAACTCATCAAGGCTATGGTACAAAGATTGGGGCATATCTCCAAATCGAGAATGAAAAGATTGGTGAATGATAGTTTATTGCCCAATCTTGTTTTCACTAATTATGGTGTTTGTATAAACTGTATAAAGGGAAAACAAATCAATATAAACAAGAAAAATGCCACAAGGAGTTTTTCACCCTTAGAAATAATTCATACGGATATATGTGGTAAAATTCATGTTCCATGTTTTACGGGAGAGGAATACTTCATTACTTTTATAGATGACTTTTCATGATATCACTATGTCTATTTGATTAAAGAAAAAATAGATGCTTTGAATATCTTTAAAATATTTAAAGTGGAAGTAGAAAAACAATTACATGAAAATTAAAGTAGTGAGATTCGATAGAGGTGGTGAGTATTTCGGTAGATACACTAAATCGGGCCGTAATCTGGGCTCGTTTGCTAGATTTCTAGACGTGGAAGGTATTATTGTACAATATACAATGCCCAACACACCACAATAAAATGGTGTAGCTGAAAGAATTAATAGAACACTAATGGACATGGTTGGAAGTGTGGTTAGTAACACCAATTTACCCAATTCAATATGGGGTGAGGCACTAAAGATGGCAATGGATATATTGAATTGTATATTGAATCGTGTTCCTACAAAAGCAGTTTCCGAAAACCCTTTGGAGTTGTGGACCAGTAGGAAGCCCAGCTTAAACTATTTTTTACTCTGGGGTTGTCCATCTGAAGTAAAAATGTTTAACCCACAAGAAAGAAATTAGACCCTAAAATAATCAGTAGATACTGCATTAGTTATTCAGAAATTACTGAGATGGATCTCGAGGATTACTTGGATTATCACAGGAAGCCTATATAAAAAAATGTACTTTAGAGATTTCGTATGGAAGGGTGTAAAGCACAAAGTGCACCTATGACAAAGGGTGACAAGTTTAGTAAAGAACAATGTCCAAGAAACGAAATTGAAAGACAATAGATGGAAAAATGTCCTTATGTGGCTGCAATCGGCTGTTTAATGTATGCACAGACATGCACTAGATCTGATATCAATTTCGCAGTTGGCATGCTTTCTAGATATCAAAGTGATTCAGGAATGACACATTGGATAGGAGTTAAGAATTTTTCTTGATATCTTAGTGGCCCTAGAAATTACATGCTCTCTCATAGAAGGTCTGATCATTTAGAAGTGGTCGGTTATTCAGATGCCGACCTCACTGGTTGCCTCGATACTAGAAAGTCGACTTCATGATAATTCTTCCTTTTAGCCAGTGGGGCGGTGTCATGGAGAACTACAATACAAACCTTAGTGACTCCATCCACATTTGATGTTGAATACATCGTATGCTTTGAAGCCACGGGTCACGCTATGCATGATTTTGCCTTAGGGCTAATTGTCATGGACACAATTTCCGAGCCCTTAAATATTTATGGTGATAAGCGTTGCAAGAAGATTTGCTCATAATGACAAGTTTTCCAGTAGATTAAAGCTTTTGGAGGTTAAATACCTTGTCCAAAAGGAAAATGTATGAGATCGATTAGTTTTTATTGTTGGGGTCCCAATAAGCCTCATGATAACGGATCCCTTGACAACGGCATTGGCTCCAAAAGGTCTGCAAAGAGCATGTTATAAACATTAGCATGATTGAGTTGCCTTATTGAAGATATGTAAAGACACATTAATTATTTATCATTGAAATAAGATTTCGTATTTTTTTACTTTATTGAGAATATTGTTACATGTGATTGAAGTGTAAAAGTAAGAAAAACTAAAGAAAATTGGCATTATTGTACCCATTAAATAGGATTGCCATGAAAATTATCCTATTTTACCCTTATTAAGGATTGTATTAAGGGAGAATGCTAATGAAGTGATTATGGAATGAAGCACGTTGTTAAAGGCATGTAACCGCCATATTTCTCATTATCATACTAACTTTATCACGAATATAAGACTTAGCATAAAAATTATGATGGCAAGTGTTTTTCAAATAGTGATTACCAGTCAAGGTCATTTTCTCGTAATTAATTTTTTTTAATTTCACAAATAAACATTTTTATGTGGTCATATGGACCAAGTGGGATAATGTTGGAACACTTGGGTGGCCCATATGACCACAATAATAGGATTTTTATCCCATATCCATTTCATCTAATCGGTTTTCTTTTTGTCAACAAAGTTTTTAAGAAATTGTCATTTATGCTAAAGGTCAAGGGATTGACATAAATATTAGAGAGATTTTATCTTCTTGATAGAATGAGAGATTTATGATTTTTGTGTCTATAAATAGATCCTCGGGTAACTATCTTGCCTGCAAAGGTTTCTCTGTATCCATCACTTACCTTGGAGAAGAAAGGCATAGGACAAGAGAGCAGTGATTCCCACTAAAGACCAACTTTCTGTTGTATTGGAGGCTTAAGATGGTGCACTCTGGTATTATTTAACTCGTTTAATTGTTCATATTTTTCATTTGTGGTATTATTGGATTGATTCTAGGGAGATTTCTCATGGCTACAAACCTAAAATATTTTAACACCTAGAACTCAGCTCTATCTCCTTTTTCTATATTTTATATAATATAAAAATTTATACTTGTGAGTATGTACTAAAAATCCCCTTGTAATTAATGGTCACTTGACATTAATAAAATGGGGACATGAAGACAATTATATACTCAGCCCTAAAACCACATGACACGCACGCATACTTGGTTCATCTCATCTCTATTTAATTATCTAAGTTATATATTACACTTAAACCATAAACAATAAGCTTTGCCGGTTGCTTCCAATTCCTTTCTTCTAGTCTTATTGCATCTTATTTAGGCCTTTTTATATCATTTTATTATTGCTTGTGCAAAAGGGGGTGTATTTCTATTAATAAGGATACACGTTTTTTCTATGGAGTAATTTGGAATGCCAATAATTTATAAAGGTGGTTTGTATGTGCATAGAAGTTTGAGGATATGAGGTTATGATCCAAATATCATTTTAATTAGGTAATTATAACTTTGAATTTTTTTAATGTCTAAACTAATAGTGATTTTTAAGTACATTTATTTATGCGACTGAAACCTGACAATGGCTAACAGTCAGATTAGTGTTAATTGAAAATAATGTTGATTCATAAAAGGTAGATGAACATAAATGATTTAAATTTCAAAAAGATGGCAAAAAAACCCCTTAAACTAGTATGGTTGTATGTGGAAATACTTGTGATGCCCTTGACCCAGGATCACATAATCCTGGAAGATTATCGAGGCACCACGCCACACGGGAACTTGAATCACCCGATTCACATGTACATTTCAACTCCAAGTGGTTGGGATCCCGCAGGATTTCACGTGTGAGGTCTCATAGTACCATAAAAAATGGGGTATGTTTATTTCTTTTGGAGAAGCCTGTGTAACTCAAAAAACTTGCACAACATATAAGAAGCTTGGTATCTAAGTTCCACTTCCATCCATAGCATATTTGAACAATATAAGTAAGGCACAAACTAGTCCATGAGTAGCATTAAAGCTTAAGTTAGAAGAACAAAGAAATAGAAGTAGCAAAAGCATGAGTTAAGTTTACATCCCAAAGTATCAAATAAGATAAAACAACAATGGGCATCCGGGCCAACATAGGGAGGGAGATGATGGCGAGCTCTTAGCGTACACTGATGTCTAGAAGACATCACCTTGAGTCCACTCGGCTAGTTGTTGAGGAGTCTCCTCGACCTTCTCAATCTTTGGGGTAATGGCATCCTGATTTTTACCTGTAATCCCAAGTGTAGCATCATTAGACACAATGGTCAAGTAAGAGAAACAAATATAAAAGCATAGCATGTAACATCAAACGAGTAATAAAGTGTAACAGTTCATATGAGGTCAAATAAGAATGAACTAGGCATGAATATGCATGAGTATGCATGAAACAAATAGGTAGAGCTGGCAAAACGTAACCCTACCGGCTAGCCCGACCCGTTTTTGACCCGTCAAACCCAATCCATACGAGTAGGTCACGAGTCAGGGATTTCTAACCCACATAGAAACGGGTTAGGTTAGGGTTGACCCCCTAATTCGGTTGACCCCTATGTACATGCATCTTTCATCTTCATTCCTAATTTTTATAGTAAGAGAGGAAGAGATAAAGCAAGAGGAAGAAATAATAGAAGGAGATGATGTATGAAGGAAAAAAGATACACAACTAAGCAGGCTATTGCAGAGGAATAAAGAATAGAAGGATTTGATGGAAGAAATAAAAAGATCCATCCATTGAGATTATTGCTAAAGAGGAAAGAAGAAAGAAAGGAGAGGATGTGAAGGAAATAGAAAAAAATAGCTTCTGTAGTTGCCCATCTCCAATATTACTCATATATATCTTTCTCTTTGCAGCCTAAAAAACCTCAACCCAAACCCCTAACCCCTCTTATCTTTCTCGGGCCCTGCCCCTCTATACCTAATATCTCATTTTCCCTCTTAGCCACAACCATTTCTCTTTGTTGCCATGCTATCCACCCTAGATCAACCTCTCAGCGCCCATAATCTAAATCGTCTCTCTCAGTCTAAACCAACCCTCTCTCTCCGTACCCAAACCCAAATCCTAGACACCAGCCCCTTATCTCTCTCCAAACCCGTCCTCTCTGAGCACCCAAACCCCATCTATTAACCCCCCCTCTCCTCTTGATAGGCACGAAGGCCTCAAAACCCAATTTGATTAAGGGTCGCAAACATATAGGGTCGGGTTGAGCCGCTGCGAGTGTGGGTCTAGAAAATCTGGCCCATTTTGAAAATGAGTCAAGTGCAGGTCATAGTATAAATTGAAATTTTCACCTTTAACCCAACCCATTTAGGCCCGACCCAACCCATTTGCCAGCCCTACTTATAAGGTCTTTCTAGACATGGTATAACAACAATCCCTAATAAATTTGAACATCCACATGAGCTATATTCTTCCAAATTAACCATTAAACATTGGTTAAGTGAGATCATGAAACATAACATAAGGTACCACTAGGAGGCATAGGGCCCATAAAACTCCATCATGGACCTAAAAGTACTGGTAAGCTCTCATAACATAACATATACTGCAGCTAGTCCATAAAATGCACTATAGCCACACTCGATTAGGTCCAACTGCGAAAGTATCAAAGCTAAGTGGTGCCGACACAAGGAATGTAGTGTACATAGTATGAATCGTAAATCATGAGCATATATGTAAGCATGGACATGACTATAAGGTGTGTAAGACCCCGACCCGAGAGACCTCAATTAGTATTAATTAAGTGGTGATTTAGCTCTAAGTGTGTTTAGTGGATTTTGATTTAAGTTGTGGGTTAGAATAGCTTTGGGGAATTTTGAGAGCCGTTTTGATTTGTGGGACCCTTTGGGGGTTCTCGTTATGATTTCGAGTATGGGGGATTAATCATGATTTGTAGAATTTGTGTGCTAATCCCGTTTGACTCATCTCATTAATCACTACAACTTTCATGTTGACTTCGTCCCCGTCCGAGACCTCGAAACCCGACTTTTCTCAATTTGAGGGAAAAACAGTCTTTTCATACCAAAATCTGGACAAAACTTTCAATGTCACAAAAACCTACAAAACATATACTTTTGGAAACTAGAAATTTCGTCGATCAACTTTGCTTTCTCCGTCGAACTCATTAGAGGTCCCGAAAATCATGTTTTTAGCCTAACAACTTCTTTAAGTTGAGGGACCCACCTCCACTTAGTATATATAGAGAACCCTTTGTTAGAGTTTTTATTTTGTTGCAATTTGAAAGGATGCATTCATTTTCATAGCTTGACCTCTCATTCATTCATGTTCTTAATCTTAGGATCTTCATGCATATTTCTCATTCATAATCTTTGTTTTTATTATATGATATGCATGGTTTTCAAAATCTTTATGTCTCTTAAGTTCATGAAGTTTTTAGTTCAGATTTTCAAGTCTCCAAGTGATTAATCTTTGAGTTCAAAACTCATTTCAAGCTTTCCATTGGTTTTCACTTTAAATCCATATTTTGGTTTCAAAGTTTCATGTCTTTAAAATTTCTATTTTCATCCATTTTCAGTCATGAATCCAAGCTTGATTAATGAACCTCAAAGTCCCTTGGTGTTCAGCCCTCATAGTTTCAACTTTGTGAAAATTCAGAATTTCTTGGCATGAACCCGGTAGACCTGTTGTGTGGCCGGTTGACCGGCCCAATGGACCCGGCCGACCGGGCACACTGCGGGTTGATTGGGGATTCTAGTCGTTGGGCTTCTTCAACGGAACGGGCAGATTTCTATCCGTTGGGTGCAGGTTGACCGGGGGTTGGTGTAGGTCGACCGAGGACTATCCCTTGGGAACTTTTTGCCTATAAAAAGTATCATTTTCTTTGGAAAAAGTTGCTGAACTTTGGGGGACTTTTGAGGCCAAGGAAGGACAACCTTTTAAGAGAATTAGTGAAGGGATTATGGGGCTAATCCGTTGATTCAACCTTTGATTCATCACAAATGGGTGTGCTCTCTTTTCTCAATTTATCTCATGATTTGTATTAAACTTTGTTTTCTTTCAAAAGCTTGCTATAAGTAAATGAATGTTGTCCTAACATCTTTAGAACTTTAAACTTGTTTATCCATAGGACTACAACATATGGTTTGTAATTCACATGAGTTTGTTTGCATATTTCAAAACTAACATGTTACATTTAAGTTACACTTGTTTAACATCAAGTTATTTCATTTTAAAAACCATGTGTTTATCATTCTACTCTTTCTCATACATATGATTAACAACTTTGAATCATTTAGAATTTCATCTTTCTAAAAAGAGATAGAGTGCTTTCTAGTTCATGCATCAATCATAAACTTGGTCATTCATATGCATGCTCCTAGAAGTTAAGATTACTTTTTCAAATCAACCTATTTAGAGGTATTAAATTGCACTTAGTTGTTCTCTTATCCATGCATTCATAGGCATAATATTTGGGAGAAAAACTATTTGTTGTAAAGGTTGGTGCTTAGCCTTGAAAAGTAGAAATTGTGATTGTAAAGGTTAATGCTAAGCCTTGAAAAGCATAGTGGTGTTTTTGTAAGGTTGAAGGTGAACCTAAACCTTATTTTGACTCAGTGGAGATCTGGTAGGGACGCCTAGAGTGGATGTAGGCACGTTGGCCGAACCACTATAAATACTTATGTTATGGTGATTGTGTTGGAAATTAGGTGGGCCTCTAGGATAGGTTTCAAAAACTTTTGATCCACTTAATGCAGGGATCAACTATCCAGAAGGCTACCAATGTGTCCAAGATGCAAACCCTCTATCTCATCTATCATGATCAGTAATTCAATCTATCTAGGAGATAGAAAAACAATAACAAACATGCAACAAAGATCTATATCATACAAGAAAATAGATTATACCTTTGGAGCTCGGTTGTGCTCTAATGGAGAATTTGCTACTTTCTTTGATGACGAACTCTTTCGCGAATCAAATAGGTTTCTCCAAAACCCAATGGCCTTCCACGCTATTACCTGAATCAGAATCTCTTTTTTAAGAAGATGGGTGGGATCTTCAAGGGAAGACAACTAGGAACTTAAATGAACTAGAAGAGGGAGAGAAGAGAAGTGCAACTCTTGCACAAAGGGGGCTGGGCGTGAATTCCAAGGGTGGACATCCAAGCCCCCTTTGGTCCCTATTTATAGTTTTTACAAACTACTCTTTACTAATTTAATTAGAAGTCTCACTTCCAAATTAATTAGTAACCTTCTTCTCTTTCTTAATTACAATAGAAGTCTCACTTCCATTAATAATTAGAAACATACCATTACCACTATTAGAAGTCTCACTTCAACTAGAAATAGTAACTTTCCTTTTAGAGTTCAACTAGAATTAATATTCGTCTGATGATTGGGCTAGCGTGGGACCACTAGGGATTCCTTAGAAAGTTGGCTCCAATTGGGACTCGCGACCCCACATCTCATGTGCAATCCGGGCCCACAGTTAATTGCAAATAATTCCACTATATAAATGCAATTGAACTCTAGTCTTAGGAAATTACATAGAAGGCCCTAAACTTCCCTATTACCACAAGTAGGCCCCTCCATCAATATCCATGGAACAATTGGACCTGTCTTCCAAACTAGATCCATATGTTATTATCCTTGAGCCCCAATTAATTATAATGATCAATGGTACCTTTCTAATTAACTCTTAATCAGAATGGGTGTACACTTACCAATGATAAATCCATTAATTGGCACGAGGGGATATTAGAGATAGATTCCATCTTGACCATTGAATGTTCCCACAGCTCTACTACCACTTACCCAAATCACCGAGGTGTTGACCTACAGTTGGCCTCACTCATTGGTGACTCAAAGTAAATGAATAAATAGAAACTTGAGTTGATTAATGTCTTAGGATTGAGAGCTTACTGCTAGGGAATTATGAGAGCAGACCTTAATATAAAGACAGTGTTTATAAGGTGCTTCTCATGGTCCTTCAATACATCCAATGTACCAGCACTATGATCCAGAATCTTTCATTCTGATGATCGAGACAAATCACACTATCTCATAGTGATTAAAATGCTGCAACCTTGTCAGTATGAGATGTCCAGTCTCATCACTGGTTGTGAAGATATTCAAGTATAAGATTTATTATACATGTCTCCCGTATGTGGAACTCATCCATACACATGTATTATATTTAGTATACTTATGGACCCCGGTTCATCTCATGAACCATTATGTCATTCGTATTGGTTATGTGCAAGTATATAATTAAACACCATTCATCTCATGAAATGAAAAGCATGAATATATTGATTAATAAAGAAATGAATCAATTTATTACATCATATGCTGGTATTGAGACCATAAAACTAACAGATTGATCTTTTGCTTTCTTTTTGAGATTGGTGCTCTTACGTTTAATACTATTTTCGAATAAGTTTGTAGTTGTTAGCTTCTTTTGAATGCTTAACTTAGAGGCTACTCTTTTTCGCAAAGTCTTTAATAAAGCATAAGTGACTTAAAAGCAAAAAGAATCAAAATTGGTCTAGGTCTATGAGCTCACCCTATTCACCCGCCTTCCCCTCCCACTCTAGGATTCGATCTTGGACTTTCAATTGGTATCCGAGCCTAGGTGCTCTTGTTTAGGTCTAATAACCTAGAGTTAGAATCCTTAGAGTGTGTTTTTCTTTTGTGGCCATAATGCAAGCTCATTTAGGAGAAGGTTATGCCACCAATAAACCACCCTTGTTTAATGGATCTCATTATCGCTATTGGAAGATTAGGATGCAAGTCTTCTTAGAGTCTCAACATCTAGATGTGTGGAATATCATAGAATAAGGATACCATGCCCCCACTATCACTGAACAAGATACGGAAGGGTCTGTTATATCTATCAATCCTAACCCTAAGAGAGAGTGGACACAAGGAGAAAAAGATAGGGCTAATCTAAATGTGAAGGAAAAAAATGCCTTATATTCTGACTTGAATCAAGAAGAGTTCAAGAGGGTAGTAAACTGTAATACAACTAAGGAGGTTTGGGATACCTTAGAGACCACTCATGAAGGGACAATCAAAGTATGAAGAACTCAAAATGCAAGAGGAAGAAACCTTTGACGAGTTCTATACAAAATTTATGGAGATTGTTATTTCCCTCATAGGTGTAGGAGAAAAGATGGATGAATCCAAGGTTGTTAAAAAAATCTTAAGATCTCTCTCGAAAAGGTTCAAACCCAAAATTGTAGCCATAACTGCAAGTAAAAATGTTGACAAGATCAAAATTGAAGAACTTAGAGGAAATCTTTTCACCTATGAATTAGACTTTAAAGTCCCTAGCAAGAAGAATGGTGTAGCTCTTAGCTTCCAAAATAAAGAAAATGATAATGAGAGTGAAAGTGATGAAGACACAATCTTGCTCACAAAGAAAGTTAAGAATTTCTTTAAGAACAAAAAGAACTTCATAAATTTTGAGGAAACAAGAAATGAAAATTTTCAAAGGAACTCTAGGGGATATTTTATCAAGAAGGATGTGGAGTGTTACAATTGTAAAAGATTTGGTCACATCGCTCAAAATTGTTCTTTCCCTAGAGAGTCGGACAAGAAAGATAAGAAACAAAAGAAAGTTTTAAACATAACTTGGGATGATGATGAAGATGAATGTAGTGACAATGATGAATTTCAAAATGAAGAAGATAATGATAACTCCACTTCTTGGCTTCTATTTACACCTATTGAAGAAAATGAAGATCATAATGTATTAATAGAAGATACAATAGGGAAAGAAGAAGTAAATGATGAAAATAATGAAGATGTTATACATCAAGCCTATGATGAGCTATATGAACTATGTGAAGTCATAACAAAGAAGAACAAAAGTTTAAAAGTTGAATCTAAAAGGCTTGTGAATGATGTAAATGCTTTGAAAGATCAATTAACTTTGAAAGACAATGAGATAAAAAATGTTCAATCTAACTTGACTACTTCTAGTAACAACCTAGCTAAAGCTAAAAAACAAATTCTTAAATTACAATGTTTGCTAGAATCTAGTGAACAAGAAATTGAATCTCTACAAATGTAACTCAAAAGGGAAAACATGTTGTTGATAAATTTACTTTGGGAAATGACAAATTTTATCAAATGTTAGGCATGAACAAGATTTTTGGTAACAAGAATGGTATAGGTTTTCAATGCTCTTCTAGTAGCAAGAAGAATGGCTTTCAACATATTACTAGGACTCATCTCAAACCTATAGATAAAAACTTTTTTACCTCTAGATGGACTTCTCATTTTTGTAATCATATTGGTCATCTAATTCCTAATTGTCCTTTTAAGATTAGGTTGTCTCAAAAACATTCCTCTAGAGCTCCTTTTAAGTTTGTCCCCAAAACCACTACCTCTACATTCCTTTAGGCTACTTGAATTGAAAAAAGTGAATAGTGTCAAGAACCTCCTTGTTCAATCCGCTCTAAAAGTTAAGGAAAACTCTAGATGGTTTTTGGATAGTGGGTGATCCAAACATATGACTGGAGACCGTTCTAGATTTATCTCCATTGAGAACTATGATGGAGGAAATTTTTCATTTGGTGACAACCGGAAGGCTCAAATTATTGGAAAAGGTTGTGTTGGAGGAGATCAAATGCCTACCCTAAATGATGTTTTCCTTGTAGATGATTTAAAGCAATATCTTTTGAGTATTAGTCAATTATGTGATAAAGGAAACAAGGTTATAT
Organism: Litsea cubeba; assembly: GCA_012931725.1. Taxonomy (NCBI): domain Eukaryota; kingdom Viridiplantae; phylum Streptophyta; class Magnoliopsida; order Laurales; family Lauraceae; genus Litsea; species Litsea cubeba. The sequence goes on from CM022953.1 coordinate 62,464,765, forward strand.
TTGACAACAAATCATGCAAAGTTCTGAATGAGAAAATCCCACCAAGTTCTACTCACTGGATTTTGGACTAAAGATAACATCTACACCATAGAAGAATGTTGCGAAAATGAATCCATGTGTTTAATGACAAAGGATCAAGAAAATCAGTTGTGGCATCAAAGAATGGGTCATATAAATTACAAACTGATGAAGATCTTATCCAAGAAAGAAATTGTTAGAGGAATACCCAAATTAGATGATTTTAAATATGAATTGTGCAAAGCATGTCAAATGGGTAAGCAAATCAAGAAAAGCTTTAAAGGATTAAAAGATATATCCTCTACTCGTATACTTGAGCTCATTCATATGGACCTTATTGGACCTGCACCTGTGCAAAGTATTGGTGGGAGAAAGTATATCCTGGTAATGGTTGATGATTATTCTAGATTTGGATGGGTAGCCTTTCTTCATGCTAAATCTGATGCAGTAGAAAATATTATAAGGATTTGCAAGAAAATTCAAGTTGAGAAGGATTGCAAAATTAAGAAGATAAGAAGTGACCATGGAGGAGAATTTGAAAATGAAAGATTTATTGATTTCTGTGAAAGCCATGGGATTAATCATCAATTTTCTGCTCCAAAAAACCCTTAGCAAAATGGAGTGGCTGAAAGAAGAACTAGAGTTAACCAAGATATGGCTAGGCTCGTAACTTGTGCGCTGAAAAATTAATATTGCCTGCTATCTTATTAATCGAGTTTATCTGACAAGAATATTATCAAAACCCCTTATGAGCTTTATTTTGGAAGAAAACCAAATCTGGGATGCTTAAAAGTCTTTGGTAGTAAGTGCTATATTTTATGAGATAGGGAGTAGTTAGAAAAGTTCGAATCTAAATATGATGAAGGGATCTTCTTAGGTTATTCTGATAAGAGCAAGGCTTATAGAGTGTTCAATCTCAGATCCATGACAATTATGGAATCAGCTCATGTTGTCATTGATGACACTAATCAAATTAAGAAAACTCTTCATGATGATGGAGAAGAGACCTTAGTTGTGCAGACTACCCCATCTAGAATTGAAGATGAGATCCCTTCTACTTCTACTATGCCCACTAAGTTATTAAAGAATCACAACTTGGATAATATCATTGGAGATATCAGGAGTGGGGTCATGACAAGAAGACAGGTTCATAATCTGTGTGCTCACTATTCCTTTGTCTCGCAAATTGAGCCCAAGAACTTCTCTGAAGCAGAAACGAAGTCTGAATGGATTGATGCTATGCAAGAATAACTAAATCAGTTTAAAAAGAATGAGGTGTGGGATCTTGTACCTCTACCTGAAGGCAAAAGTCAAATTGGCACTAAATGGATTTTTAAGAACAAGTTGGACGAATCAGGAAATGTGATAAGGAACAAAGTTAGACTTGTAGCCAAAGGATATGCTCAAGTTTAAGGAATTGATTTTGAGGAAACCTTTGCTCCTGTGGCTCTTTTTGGAGTCTATACGAATTTTATTGGCTTATGATAGTAGCATGAGAATTAAGCTATTTCAAATGGATGTGAAGAGTGCCTTTTTAAATGGTGAAATAGAGGAAGATGTGTATGTTACCCAACCTGAAAGTTTTGAGGATCCTCATCACTCGGACTATGTGTTTAAATTGAAGAAAGCTTTCTATGGCCTGAAATAAGCCCCAAGAGCCTGGCACCAGAAGCTCACAAGTCACTTAGTTGAAAATGAATATGAGTGTGGAAATGTGGACAAGACCCTCTTCATTAAAAAGGTTCATCATGATATTCTCATTGCTTAGATATATGTTGATGACGTAGTTTTTGGATCCACATTAGATCAATTTGCTCAAGGATTTTCTCAATTGATGAGCTTTACTTTTGAAATGAGTTTGGTAGGACCCTTACACTTCTTTTTAGGATCACAAGTTAGTTAGACTGATCATGGTAACTTTCTTAGTCAATCCAAGTTTGCTCTAGAAATAGTGAAAAAGTTTGGCTTAGGACACTCTAAGGCTAGCTGTAATCCCATGGAATCTACTACTAAAATCTCTAGTGATTTTCAGGGTAAGAAAGTAGACCAGAAACTTTATCGAAGCATGATAGGCAGCCTTCTTTAACTTACGGCTAGCAAACTAGATCTATCTTTTAGTGTTGGAATATGTGTTAGGTGTCAATTTGATCCCTAGAGTCCCACATTAAGGCTGTTAAACGAATCATAAAATACATTCATGGGACTTCTCATTATGGTATCTAGTATCCCCGTGACTCGACTCTGCAATTAATTGGATATAGTGATGTGGATTGGGCATGATCTATAGATGATAGGAAAAGCACTAGTGGCTGCTGTTATTTCATAGGAAACTGCTTAGTAGCTTGGCATAGCAAAAAGCAGAATTCTGTATCCTTGTCAACTATAGAAGCTGAATATATTACTGCAGGTAGCTGTAGTGCTCAACTGTTGTGGATGAAACAAACTTTGTTAGATTGTAATGTTCCACAACAATGTATGCCTATCATATATGACAATTCTAGTGCCATTAGTATCTCTAAGAATCCTGTTCAGCATTCTCGCACTAAGCACATTGACATTCGTTATCATTTTCTGCGTGATCATGCTGATCGAGGAAATTTTGAGTTAATTTTTGTTCCAACAGATACCCAATTGGCTGACTTATTTACTAAACCCCCAGGAAATGATCGGTTCATAAAATTGAGACATCAATTGGGCATTAACCATGCCCTGAATTCTGAATTTTTGTTGGTTTATCACTTGTTACCACATTTTATTTTTATCACATCTCTTATTAACAGGTGCAACTAACAAGGTTTTGTGTTTTCTCGTTGTTGGGCAGGCTCCTTTTCAATTAGATGCCAAATGGGGAGAGATTTGTCATGTGTTGGCACCATTTGAGGGGGAGAAGATTCAAGGGTTTTCTATTTTATGGGGAGGAAAGCTTCTCTTCAAGTCTTGCTAATGGTGAAGGGAGAAGCTAAGCCTAAGTAATATTTGAGTAACTTTAGGTGTCGTCACTCTCGCAAGGAAAATCCAAAGCTCCAAATTATCCAAATGCTCCTGAACATCCAAAGCTCCTTAAATGTCCAAAGACGTTGGTGTTCAAGTTTCAAAGGAGATTGAGAGAGAGTTCAAGCTTCTAAGAATTGCCATCAAATTGCAAAGGGGGAGATTGTTAGAGTTTTTATTTTGTTGCAATTTGATAGGATGCATTCATTTTCATAGCTTGACCTCTCATTCATTCATGTTCTTAATCTTAGGATCTTCATGCATATTTCTCTTTCATAATCTTTGTTTTTATTATATGATGTGCATGGTTTTCAAAATCTTTATGTCTCTTAAGTTCATGAAGTTTTTAGTTCAGATTTTCAAGTCTCCAAGTGATTAATCTTTGAGTTCAAAACTCATTTCAAGCTTTCCATTGGTTTTCACTTTAAATCCATATTTTGGTTTCAAAGTTTCATGTCTTTAAAATTTCTATTTTCATCCATTTTCAGTCATGAATCCAAGCTTGATTAATGAACCTCAAAGTCCCTTGGTGTTCAGCCCTCATAGTTTCAACTTTGTGAAAATTCAGAATTTCTTGGCATGAACCCGGTAGACCTGCTGTGTGGCCGGTCGACCGGCCCAATGGACCCGGCCGACCGGGCACACTGCGGGTTGACTGGGGATTCTAGTCGTTGGGCTTCTTCAACGGAACGGGCAGATTTCTATCCGTTGGGTGCAGGTTGACCGGGGGTTGGTGTAGGTCGACCGAGGACTATCCCTTGGGAACTTTTTGCCTATAAAAAGTATCATTTTCTTTGGAAAAAGTTGCTGAACTTTGGGGGACTTTTGAGGCCAAGGAAGGACAACCTTTTAAGAGAATTAGTGAAGGGATTATGGGGCTAATCCATTGATTCAACCTTTGATTCATCACAAATGGGTGTGCTCTCTTTTCTCAATTTATCTCATGATTTGTATTAAACTTTGTTTTCTTTCAAAAGCTTGCTATAAGTAAATGAATGTTGTCCTAACATCTTTAGAACTTTAAACTTGTTTATCCATAGGACTACAACATATGGTTTGTAATTCACATGAGTTTGTTTGCATATTTCAAAACTAACATGTTACATTTAAGTTACACTTGTTTAACATCAAGTTATTTCATTTTAAAAACCATGTGTTTATCATTCTACTCTTTCTCATACATATGATTAACAACTTTGAATCATTTAGAATTTTATCTTTCTAAAAAGAGATAGAGTGCTTTCTAGTTCATGCATCAATCATAAACTTTGTCATTCATATGCATGCTCCTAGATGTTCAGAGATTACCTTTTCAAATCAACCTATTTAGAGGTATAAAATTGCACTTAGTTGTTCTCTTATCCATGCTTTCATAGGTGTAATATTTGAGAGAAAAACTACTTGTTGTAAAGGTTGGTGCTTAGCCTTGTAAAGCATAAATTATGATTCTAAATGTTAATGCTAAGCCTTGAAAAGCATAGTGGTGTGTTTGTAAGGTTGAAGGTGAACCTAAGCCTTATTTTTACTTTTTGGAAATATGGTAGGGACGCCGGGAGTGGATGTAGGCACGTTGGCTGAACCACTATAAATACTTGTGTTATGGTGATTGATCTTTTGCTTTCTTTTTGAGATTGGTGCTCTTATGTTTAATACTCTTTTTTGAATAAAGTTTGTAGTTGTTAGCTTCTTGTGAATGTTTAACTTAGAGACTACTCCTTTTAACAAGATAATTAATCTTCAACAAAGCATAAGTGACTTAAAAGCAAAAAGAATCAAAATTGGTCTAGGTCTTTGAGCTCACCCTATTCACCCCCCCCCTCCCTAGGATTCGATCTTGGACTTTCACCCTTCTTCTTCATTTTTCCTTTTTCTTGTTCAAACTCATTGTGGAAGGAGAAGTTCCAGTAGCCCTAGGGTTTCCTCTTCTTCTTGCTTCTTCATCTCTCTTCCACTCCAATATTGCATCAGTCAAGGGAATGGACTTCATCTTCTTCTTCCCCATCTTGAAGGCATCTCATTGATGCCATTTGTGAAGGAACTCAGTCCCATTAAAGTCCTCTTTGAGCTCACTCTTGTTCATTGAAGACCTTCCAAGTAAGAGATCCCTTCCATCTTCTAGATTTGTGTTTGTATAGCCCTAGAGAGCCTCCCTCTTCTCTATTGGAAACTCTCTCTTCTTTTTGTTTGGTTTTGAGATTTTAGGGTTTCTATTTGGGGGTTTTTGTGTAGATTGTTGTATGTTTGATCAGCTTGGACCTAAGGCAAGTGGATGAATGGATTATTTTAGCATGATCTTGTTTTATACATAAACTTGATTTTTCATAAATACTTTTGATGGTGTAGCTCTTGTTTAATAGGTTGATTTCTATGATTTCAAAATATTCTCATGAATGTATCTTCTTCACTTGTTAATCTCTTGGAAATGCTACATTGATTGTGTTTAATCTTGAACTATTACATGTGGATTTCTATGATTCTCTTGTGTTTGAAATGAGATGGATTGAAGGGAGTGATAATGGAATGAATGGTGTGGATTGAATGAGGTTTGAATGAGGTTTTGAGTCCCTTAGATATGTGCTAGAAGGGAGCTCAAAAATGTATTGAAGGAGAGGAAAGAAAAAGAGCCGAACTGCACTCAGAAATCTATTTTTGGACAGTTCGCTCAAGCGAACAGTATGTCAGGCTTGGGTCAATTCTTGAGAAATTGAAACATTATTTTAAGGCTTGAGAAGGTCTTGTTTGGAGCCCCAATGGTATGGGAGGACTTGAAAATCGTTGTATGAAGCCCGATTGAGAAAAAAACCTCATTATAGAGATTTGTCGAGGATCTTTTGACTTGTCGATGTGCATAGAGATTCGGATGCCCTTTTATTCTCATAGAGTACCAGATGTGTGTCAAATCCGACATACGAAACTCTATTCACACTGATTCAAATCTTGGACCCTCAACGTTTGGCCTGGAGATTTACAAAAATCCATTTGTACTTGGTTCTACCCGAATTTCTACTTATGTATTTCAAACTCGATGTTACATGACTAGACTTGCCACGAAAGTATTGAAATCATGTTTTTAGCAATTCTGCTAGCCCGTACATGCTTGACCTGATATGATATGTTATTGTGCCTATGACTATCCTGTCCCGCTATATATGTACTTGTTCCAATTTCTTGTATATGACCTATGAGTCAGCACCACTAAGTTTGGATTACCTTGTCGGTTTGATCCACCGGCTTGGAGATCCCCCTCCTGCCCTGTCAGCTGCAGCTAGGATCCTATCTTGTCCTGATACCTGGCTAGATACCGTGGTCCCGTCCATCTTTACATGCTTCCATGAATATCGTTGACGCTCCTCACCTTGAGTGACTAAGGTCAACGCCCTGACTTGCTCTCATCACTTTAGTGAGAGAGGATTTAGCTTTGTGTGGTTGCCATCTTGCTAGTTCCCGTTCTTGGTACCTTTACTTGTTTTACATTGCATATGTCTTTTCTAATAAATGATGCATTATCTTTTATGAAATTCATTATTTATACAGGTTTCAATATTTTCTCAAGGTATCATCTTTTTAAATTTATTGTTATATCTTTTCACCCACCTGCCAGACCGTCATGTCTAACCCATTATTTTGGTACTCAGGTCCTGAACCCATTGCCTTTGAGGAGGAACCAGAGGAGGCGGTCGGTGAACCGCAACGTATAGCTGAATGGCAAGCTGACGATGTCATGTAGACATTCGGTCAAGCTTCGAGACATGAAAATTTATGGGGTTTTTATTAACATATTTTGGGGGTTAGTCTTTTGGTTGTACTAGCCTTTGTTGGCCATTATTTTTGGGGCAATTCAATTAACTAATCTTTTGTATAAACATTTAACTTGACTCTTTTGGGGAAATATGCTAAGGGGTTGTTTGTCTTTTACGTATGAGATATGTAAATACAATTTACACATGTAAATGATGAATATTCAAATATTAAGCATGTAATGTTTACACATGCGTTTCTTATTACAACGTTTGTCTAATAATACCATTTGCACATGTGATTCATTTTACCATGTTTGTTTCAATGATATATGTAAATGTATTAAATGATTTTATAAATAATACTTATTAATCATTGAATTAAGTTCTACTATAATGATATCGACAAGAGACAAAAAAAAGGATCAAAATTTTCATCAGGTTTGTGATCTATAGAATTTGTTGGGTAACATTTCATAAATATATGCCAGTAAGAATATGCCCACAACACTTGTTTGATAGCATTAAAACCAACAGCATATCAAAATCCAAAATTATATATATTGCATCATGAGTATCTCACTTGTACGACTCACTGACATTCATGGGAAGATCATCTTCATCAATTCAACCAATTGTATTAGTTTTGTTTAAAACCAAGTCACGAGTTAAGAAATTGGAAAAAAGAAATTCAAAAAAATCCCTTCTACTTTATCCAACCCAACCCATTACAAACCCCACCTATAGTCTATGGATCAACCTAACCCATCATCATCCAACCTACTATCTTCATCATCAGCACCCAATCCGTAGATCAACACATCACGCGCCCCATCTGTCACCTTCTTCATAAGCTAAGAGAGAGCTAAATGAAGGGAAAGAATAGAATCTAACCCATCCTTACGTAACCCGTTATCTTCATAATATGTAACCCATGATAGATCCTTACTGAAAATCAATCCAATCCATCTTGCTCCCCACCTTCAGATCAGCCCAACTATCACGCAACCAACTTGTTGCCTTCATCATCAAGAAGCTGGGAAGAGAGAGATGCTAGGAAATAGCCATTTGAAGCAAAATGGGGAAACAGAGAAAGACTCTGGGCAGGATTGGAGAGAGGTTTTCGTGGAATCAGAAGTTAGAATGGCTAGAATGATTGTTAGAAATACATCATCCAAGTTTAAAATCTCAAAAATCTTTTGAATCCTCAACAAAAAAAACCATTTGCCGTTTTAAGATATTCTTTGATCAAACCCACAAGACAAATTTCTATCAACATTGACATTTAAAATCAAAATGAAAAAACAAACCGTGAAAAAGGAAGAAGGCAGAGAAAAAAAAAAGTTTTGCCAAATTTTTTGGCTTGAATCCAAATAGGTTTTATAGAGTCTTTTGGGTTTAGCAAGGGAAGAGACACAAAAAGGGAGGGAGACGAGCAGCAGGCAGTGCCACAGGAAGTAGCGCAGGTTCTCGTTCGTTCCTGGGTTTCATCGTTTTGATGCCTCTTCATACGTTGGAGAAGGGTTTCGAACCCAAAACCACTTTTGACGGAAATGTTTAACACGAAACCGTCCGCCTCCACAAGTATTCTTTGAAATTCCATGAGTTTTGGCATTCTTTATTTCCCCACCTCAAGAGGTGTTCAAATCTTGGTGTGAAAATGAGTCCATTTTTACACCAGTTACACATCTCATTTGAACACGAGATGCATAAATAATTGTACACAAACATGACTGATAGATAAATGTTACACATATTTTTTATTTACATATGTAAATGTGCATAGACAAACGACCCCATGATCATTGCTCACTCTGATACTATGTTGTTTATATTTGTGAAATCAGTCTTGTCATGAAATGAAATGGTATGAATGTGATTTGCTACACGCTTCCGCAATCCCAAATATATGTATGTTTATATGTGAGATGATTTGCACGAAAATCCTCACCGCGGAACCCTGTGGGAAATCACGTGCACGAATGAAATGTTTTCTTAATTTCGTGTACATATGGGCCATTTATATCATTGTATTTGTTATGGCTACACCACGTTCATCACTAATCACCGTCCCGATCCCGGATTAGGCCCTTGACCCGGTCTGGGGTCGCGACAGACTGGTATTAGAGTGAGACGTGTTTTAGGCAATTAAAAGAAACTAGAAATCTTAAGGACGTGGCGAGGATTCGTTAGATTCCCATTAGTTAGAATCGTGTGAGCAATGTGTACCCACCCTATCCTTGATTTTTGTGTTAACCTCTTGTTTTGCAGCACTATGCCACCTCGTAAAAGACCGGTGAACGATGATCAAGTAACTAGCAATAGCGAAAACACAGGGCCACTCGCAGAGAACATACCTGACAACACTATGCAGAATCAATTCCAGCAGATGATGCAAGCTATGCTAGATCAGCAGAGGCAGGCAAATGAAAACCAGGCTAGGCTACAGGCTCATGCACATGAGACTCAGGCCAGATTGCAGGAGAAAATGGCCAAGAAGGATGAGGACCATGCAAGGGACATGGCACAAATGTAGAGGCAGGTATTGGATGTGTTAGAGAAGAGACCTGAACCAGTTCCTGTACCACCACCTGGCACTCAAATTGAGATCAACAATAGGTAAAGAAGTTGTTTGTAGAACTTTTTACCCTAGTTGTTCAATCATGATAGGAGAAGTAGTATTACCGGCAGATCTCATTTTATTGGAGATGTATGATTTTGATGTCATCCTACGGATGAACTGGTTGACAGGGTATTATTCCACTATAGATTGTTTCCATAAGACCCTCACCTTTAAATTAGAGGAGACCTAAGCAGGGGTGTTGTTTCGGGGAGAGAGGAGTAATCATCGTGCATGGTGTATTTCAGCGTTGAAGGCTGATAGACTTCTGAAAAGTGGATGTGAAGCCTATTTGGTGTTTATCACGGAGGATAAACAGTCCCAAGGGGTGGAGGAGATCCCTATTGTTTGGGAATTCCTGGATGTTTTTCCGGAGGAGATTCCAGGATTACCACCCATCAGAGGGATAGATTTCACCATTGAGCTTCTACCAGGGACCGCTCCGATTTCTATTGCACCTTACAGAATGGCTCCGGCAGAATTGGGAGAACTGAAGATTCAGTTATAAGAATTATTGGACAAAGGTTTTGTTAGACCTAGTATTTCACCGTGGGGAGCTCCAATTTTGTTTGTTAAGAAGAAGGATGGTTTAATGAGGATGTGCATTGACTACCGAAGATTGAACCAAGTGAATATCAAGAACAATTATCCATTGCCAAGGATAGATGAATTGTTCGATCAATTGCAAGGAACTGCATACTTTTTGAAGATTGATTTGAGATCCGGTTATCATCTGCTGAGAGTTAGAGAATTAGATGTACCAAAGACAGCTTTCCGGACAAGAAATGGACACTATGAATTCCTAGTGATGCCGTTTGGATTGACTAATGCACCGTCAGTGTTCATGGCATTGATGAACAAGATATATACAGAGTATCTGGATCAGTTTACAGTGGTGTTCATTGATGACATTTTAGTATACTCTTAAGACCAAAGAAGAGCACGAAGAGCACTTGAGAATAGCACTGCAACTTCTGAGAGATAACCAGCTGTATGCAAAGCTCAGTAAGTGTGAATTTTGGTTGGAACAAGTTACATTTTTGGGACATATCATCTCCAAAGAAGGGTTGTCAGTAGATCCAACCAAGATAGAAGCAGTTATGAATTGGGAAAGACCGAAGAATGCATCAGAAATCAAAAGTTTTCTTGTATTAGCGGGTTATTACCGGCAGTTTGTTCAAGGATTTTTGTCGATTGCGTCACCATTGACGAAGTTGACAAGGAAGAATGAATGCACCATATGTTTGGACAGATCAGTGTGAAGCTAGTTTCCAAGAGTTGAAAAAGAGATTGACCACAGCACCAGTCCCCACTTTTCCATCCGAAAGTGGCGGTTTCACCTTTTTTACCAATGCTTCCAACATTGGACTTGGATGTGTGTTAATGCAAGATGGAAAAGTGATTGCCTATGGGTCCCGACAGTTGAATGATCATGAGAAGAACTATGCAACCCATGATATTGAGTTGGCAGTAGTGGTTTTTGCACTAAAAATGTGGAGGCATTACCTATATGGGGAGAAATTTGAGGTTCACTCCGATCATCGTAGTCTATAGTACTTGTTTTCTCAAGGAATTGAACATGAGGCAGAGAAGATGGATGGAATATATCAAGGACTATGATTTTCCAATCAAGTATCACCCGGGGAAAGCGAATATCTGATGCCTTGAACAGGAAGTCAGTGGGCTTAGCAAGTCTTCAAGTTACTTGTGTTTTTCAGCAGTTAGAGGACTTGGGAATAGATCTTCAGCCACTAAGGAAGGGTGTCATGTTAGCAAATATGTCAGTGTCAGAACCTTCCTTCATTCAGAAAATCAAGGAGAACCAGTTGCAAGACCCAGAGTTTGGTAGAATTTCAGAACATATAGCAGAGCGTCCGGATTTTCGTATTGTGGGTGCAGTTTGTACTATCGTGACCGTCTATGTGTGCCCAACATAGAAGACATGAGGAATGACATCATGACATAGGCTCACAATACGAAGTATTTTATGCATCCGAGCAGTACTAAGATGTATCAGAACTTGAAGGGCAGTTTCTGGTGGAATAACATGAAGAGGAAAATTGCAGCACAGAAGCCTCCAGGGTTGTTACAACTGTTAGAAATTCTGAAATGGAAATGGGAACATATTATCATGGATTTTATTTCGGGATTACCAAGGACTAGTAGAGGCAATGATGCCATTTGGGTCACTGTGGACCGTCTCACCAAGTCAGCTCATTTCATTCCCATGAGAATAGGGAAGAAGATGCATATGTTACATTTGGCAGAGTTGTTTGTCAGCGAGATTGTCAGTTGACATTGACAGCCAGTTTCCATCAGTTCCGACGTAGACAGCAGATTCGTCTCGAGATTTTGGAAGACCTTACATGAACCCATGGGTACTAAGCTTCAGTTCAGTACAACTTATCACACACAGAAAAATGGTCAATCAAAGAGGACAATTCAGACTCTCGAGGACATGCTCCGTGCATGCATGTTAGATTTCAAGACCCAATGGGATGAAGCTTTGCCGTTGTGTGAGTTCGCTTACAACAACAATTACCACTCGAGTATTGGAATGGCACCTTTTGAGGCATTATATGGTAGAAGGTGTAGGACACCTGTATGTTGGGAAGAAGTAGGCGTTCGCAGTTTCGATGGACCGACTATAGTGAGTGAGACAAGTGACAAAGTCAAGTTGATCCAAGAACGTCTGAAAGTAGCTCGCAGTAGACAGAAAAGTTATGCAGACTCTCACCGAAGGGATTTACAGTTCAAGGAAAGAGATAACCTCCTCGCCAGGTCGGTCGACCGCACACATAGGAAACTCCAAAAAAATCAGGCTTTTACCTGAAGGGTGTGTAGCCTCTGATCCCAGTATGTGGGGTCGACCGCCCAGGCCAAGGGGTCGACCGCCCAGGCCAGGGGGTCGACCGAGCACACTGTGTACCGTGACTCTTCCAGATTTCTGCTTCTGATGTTTTGATCATTTGTGGGACCCATTGACCATCCAAATGGACTTTTTTTTAATATACCAAACAAGAGTCAATGGTGTGGCTCAACCTTGACTCGTGGGGTCCACTAATTAGGGTCTAGGTTGTGTAATCTAAGATGATTCAATCCTTAAACATTATCAATGATGTCCGTAACTTCTGGAGTGTCAAACTCAGTATCCATTGACATCTGAGCTTTCATTTAGAGACTGAATTATCTGAGATGGACCTAGACCTTAAAGTAGACCAATTACTTAGGTTAGACTATTGATAGCTCCCGTTGATTCTTGTACTTGGAGACTCATCTCATTTATGCTGTCACTCTATTGTCCTTACTTTTGTTTATAATTGTCAATTAAATGGAAATGGATGACCTGAACCTAGGACTACTTAGAAGTGACCTGGTGGTATGATTGGGTGAACATTGACCCGTGTCTGTGGCTAGGCGGGCCCTTTTATGGCTTGAGTTTGGGTGGACTACCTTAGAAAGGAGAGGTTGGATTGTAAAGAGTAATTAAATTGCAGAAGCATAAAGAGTAAAGCGGAAGTAATAGTAAAGATAGTGGAAGCATAATGTATCATGATTTATCAAATGTAACGCACTGAAGTCTAACCTAAAAATGTCAAGTGACAAAAACAAAGGTTTATTACATATTTGACTATTGCCCTGCTCACAACAAGAATCGCTCAAAAACCCAAACAAAGATACCTCTCACACCCCAGGTACCGGTCTCCAACCTCCGGCTCGACCTCTTGGTCAGCCAGTCCCCATCCGTACTCTCCTTTTATAGGTGCCTCACCGAGCGCAAGCACACCGTCCTCGTACTCGAGATTGAAACCTAAGCACCAAGAATGAGTCAGATCTAAAGATCTGGCAAGTCATAGTATGAAAGTAATATAGGACGTATACATCAAAAAGAGTAGAGACAATAATTAAGTTAAAGAGAGTAACAGTGATATAGATTCTAGGCAGTTGAGAAAGATAAGCTTTATAATCAGAATAAATAAAATATCTAATCTAAACAATATGGCACATTCACACTAGCTGGATACAGCGGGATATTATACCGCGGTCCTCCTATACTGAACACAGTCGCGGCGAAAAAACCTCACCGATGCTGGGGGAATGAAGAGCCCCGCAAATACAATCAACATCCTCACCACACTCATCACTCGGAGACCAGACCCGGTATCACACCATCCATCTACAACAATGCTCACCATGATAGCTCACTCAACACTCACAGTAGCTCCTACCAGTTATGATCAGTCTAAAGGTTGATCTTAGAACAACTGAGTGAATGTCTATGCCGACTCAGGAAACAATAAAGGTATGTATCTATCTAGGCTTTGCCTTGTGTGAACAAGGTCCTAACAAAGTCTCTAAGAGTTCCAAGTACTCAATTCAATCCATGGATCGCAATCCAGGTCCAAGTCCATTCATTGGATCCATACCAAGGCCCACCAAATACATGGCCTGGTCTATAACAGTCCAAATGAGGTAACAAGTCCAACTTTGGTACCTTGACGGTTTTCTCGGTATTCAAAATTAGGGTGTTACACCCAGGAGTTCACGGCAGTCTGAGATCTTTGACCCTGCCACGAGGGTACCCTGTCCGGCCTTAGCAAGGTAGGTACTTTAGTGACACCGGTCACATACAAGACTATAAACTGCAGCGAGCAATATATATATACAGTAATAATAATAAACAGCTGGGTGGTGCCGACTCGGGAATCAATGCAAAACTTGGGATTTCAGGTGTAAGATAGTCCATTATCCAAATCAGGTTATGATCAGGGATATTGGAGAAATTTCCAGCTCTCATAGTGTGTAAAATTACAAATACGGGGAAAACAAATAGTTCATTATTTAGTCAGGGGTGCATGAATAATTCCAATGCTCTCAGTGTATAAATACAAGTACGGGAGAAAACAAGTAATTCAACCAGGTGAAAACAATTCAGAACTGAAACAATACAGTTTTGGGCTAGAAAAACAATCCATCTAAATATGGAAAATCCTATAGAAAAACGGGCAGCATTTCAGTTAGAAATGGAGATCCTGAACGGGTAGGAAAGGGACAAGATGATCCGGGTAACTCGGAGAGGCTGAGCAACTAAATGCTTGCACGCCAACTGAAGAAACCACCTAAGGATCCGGGTACATCCATGGTCAAAGGAGGGCGAATACCACGCTCTAATTCCCAAGGAGTCTCATAGGTCACAATACTTGGGCCAGGTAAGTCTGGGTATGACAGGACATATAAAAACATAATAATAAGAGGAATATGCACCCTGCATATGAATGCCGAAATAAACTGATTAAAATAATCTAACTCATCTACTGAACAATCAAGGGTCCTACTAGTGTATCTTTTATCATTATTGGCCTTGGACATGCAAGGACAATGATATTCAAGACTATACGCACCAAGGGTTGGATATCATGATTGGTTCTACACTTGGTGCATTCTGAATGTGGGATATCCAAACCCTAAGCCCAGGTAGAGCGATAAACACCGTACTTCACATGCCTTCTCAATTTATTCAGGTTAGTATAAGTCATGTTTGGTCGGGGTTAAGTTATGGGGTCCGCCAATTATCTAAGTTCCAGGTTCCCTTTTTACGGAGGCAAATCCATATCTAATCTTGCTGGGGTCTTACTGGGGTCTTAGGGACCTAAACTTAGGTCCACTATTGGTTTAGATTAATGTCAAAGGATATTCGGGCTTTGATAACAAAATCCGTATTTCTGTAGTTTACACAATTCGGGTACCGCCTAATTTTCCCATTTCTATGTTCAAATTTGAGTCCCAAAAACTCATAAATGTTATTGGGGAGGCTAAAAGAGTCCCAGATGGGTCGTAAAGGTGCTCAGAATCCAGTTTGCAGGTCCCACAGACGGGCCCGCCAGTCATTGTGAAGCAACTGTGCTGGTCGGCCATGCACTGCTTGAAAGTCCACGGATCCTACCCTAGAGGGGGGGGGGGGGTGAATAGGGTGAGCTACAATTAGTGACAAACAATGACCAATTTTAACTTAATTAAATCAATTAGTCACACGTGATGATATAGAACTAAAGTGCGGAAGCTAATGAAAAGAATCACCACAAAGCACACACCATGACACAATGATTTATAGTGGTTCGGCCTCAATGCCTACGTCCACTACCGGCTTGTGACTCAACACCCTACCGGATTTCCACTATTATGCTTTTCAAAAGGCTAAGCAATAACCTATACAATATGCTTTCCAAGGATAAGCAATAACCTTACAATGTTGTTTTTCTAGGCTAAACAACAACCTATATACAATGCTTTTAAATGGCCGAGCAATAATCTTACAAGTAAATGATTTCTCTCAAAGAAAGTGTCTTCACAAAATACTCTAAGAGATTACAATTTAAGCTCAAATAAATTGCCTCTAAATAGGCGGATATGAAATTGTAAAACAAACTCACACAACACACTAAGAAATGCAAAGATGAATGCTCATGAGGGGGGGTGTGTGTGTAGTACTTCAATCAAGTTAAAATTAAGTCCAATGAATTTTATGCTTAAAGCATTTCAAAGTTTAAAGCACATAAAAGATATGATTGAAGTCAAATGCAAATCACTTGAACAATTACAAACTTGTGAATGATATGAAAATCTAAAAATCACAAGTTGTATGAAAATGATTAAGACTAATCAAGTGATGCATGTGCAATGTTGTTTTCAAAAACAAAGGTTTAACTAAAGTTCTAAAGAGATTGAAAACAACAATGAAGATTCAAACAAGTAAATGAATCATGCCATAAAAGGAATTTAGGATTTTGAAAAGCATGATTAACAAAGTTTATAAAACAAACTTGGTTTGAATCATGAAGTAGAATCCAATACAAATAAATCAAAGATTAAATATGATAAGGATTCAAAACATCATTGTTATCATGCTAAAAATCATTTACCAAAGATTTAAAACAAAGCATATAACAAATGATAAAGAGAGGTAAAGCTTACTTAGTGATTTAACTTCATTAATCCAAGCTTGAGCTTTACTAATGACCCCCTTGATCTCTCTTAGTTAATTACCCTTTCTTTTGTCTCCAAACACCTTAAGAAAGGCTTAGAAGTTCCTCCTTCTTCGGCCTCAAAACTTCTCAAAAGTTCTACATTTTTTCTCAAAGAAAATGTCCCTTTTTATAGCCAAAAAGGTTGCCAACGGCTAGCCCAACGGCTATATATATTTTTTTAAACTATACTTTTAGCGGGGGCCGGGGCCGTCGGTAAAAGTGTATAATGGTCGCCGGTATAAGTCCTTCCAACGGTCATAATTTCTTGAAAATATGCTTTTAGCGACGGTCTCAGCCGCCGGTAAAAGCCTTGTTTTCCCAAAAAATGTATATTTCAAAGAGATTTTCTTGTGGGGACTTTAAGCCATAGAATCAAGTTAGGAAACATGTTTTAAATCATTTTAAGAGTTTTAAAAACATGAAAACTAAAATGCCTAAGATGATTTAAAACTTTTTAAAACATTGGCTAACTTGATTTATAAAAAATCCTTTTCAAACTAAATGCAACCAAGTTTAAAACACAAATGCATGAAACATGAATTCTGAAAGTTTTAAAACCATTCAAGTGAAAATTAAGATTTCAAGATATTCTAAATCAATGCATGTGTGAAAATTCATGAGATGAATAAAATGATAATGCATTCATCAAATTGCAAATACACAAAATCCCTAACAATCTCCCCCTTTGCATTTGATGGCAAACCTTACTCAACACTAATTCTTCACACTTAGTCTCCAGCTCCTCCTTGGCTGGAGAAGGCTTGAAATCTTCTTGGATACTCATTTGACTTGGCTTGGGCTCTAGCTCTTTTTCTTCAATCTTCTTGATGCATGGAGCTTGATCAATCTTCAAGTTTCTCTTGATCTTCCTTTCTTTAGGCCAAGCATCTTATTTAGCTCCTAAGCTTTCTTCTTTCATCTCTCCCCCTTAGACCATTCACTCTCCCTTTGGCAAGATATACAATCTCTCCCCCTTTGGAAGATAATACAATATCTCCCCCTTTGACATGCAACTCCCCCTTTGAGATTAAACTTGAGTATTCTCTCCCCCTTAATCTCTCAATTTTTTCCCCCTTTGACATTAAATGTAAAGGTATCATCAATTGAAGAGGGTAGGAATTCTTCAAGTTGTACCTACATACATGAAACAAGGAAAATACCTTTTAGTAGCACCTGTTAACAAATGAAATCGAAAATGAAATTCATAACAGGATATCATGTATGGGTGTTAAGCTTATAAGGGTATTAGAGCCAATATAAGGGTGAATTTGATCAAAACTAATACTTCCTTAGAAGGTTTTCACTCCCCCTCAATCCATACTCTTCTTTTGTCAAACTTATGACAAGGATTTAACTATATGGTGCAAGAAGAAGATGGTTTAACCAATTGAGGGTTAACTTCAAGAGAAGGATTAGATTCCAATTGACTATTAAGCTCAATATGATCAAATTACCAATATAAAGAGCAAGGTCATGGAGAAAAGCAATCATGGATATCAATTGAAATAAAGAATATCAATTGAGATTTAAGGATATGAGTATTAACTCAATCACTCTAAAATGGATTTAAAAAGAATATAACTACTAGGAATGATCCAATTTTGAGCTATCCATGATGAAATGGGTTTTACTAAACATAGCATCAAACAATATAACTATGAAAATCATATGCTATGTAAGTTTTGAAATCATTTCATACATTCATTAAATTAACTATCATGAGCAAGATGAGTGAAACGAAATTCAAACATGAAGCCTACCTCAACCATAAACCAACCAAGATTATGAATACATAAACATGGTGGTCATGTGATTTACCTATAAATGTATGAGAGGTGGCAAACATGAAGATTATGATGCTAATAAAATGTGACAAATATAAAATCAAGCATCATAAAAGAACATTCATCACTTTTAAATAATATAACTAAAGAGCATGGTGATGAACAAAAGAAATTGCATAAAAACTTTTTAAAAATATGCAATTTTAAAAGTGTCAAATCATATGGAACAACATCTAAGACATCCATCAAACAATAGATATAACTATGAAATACAATGAATGGATTTCAAAGAGGTTCATATGATTAAACACTACTATGAGGTTGAAACATGTATAAGAATGATATCACAAGGAAAATACACATGAATCAACGACATAACCATCCATAATAACTAGAAAGCATAAAGGATGGGTTTGAGAGTTCTAGTATGGTTTCTACAAATGTGACTAAGATCACAACCATACAAGAACTAAATGACATTTGCATAGAGATGATCAATTAAAATCAAGATTTAACATGTAAAAACCCCAATCTAGCAAATGTACAATGAAAATCATGAAACATTATCACTATGCATTGAAAAAATGCACAAGTCTATGTATAGAATGCAAAACTATTTCATGATTCACAAATCATACAAATCAATTTGCACATAAAAGAAAGTAACTAGAAGAGCAAAGAAGCAAATTGTTTGTAACAACATTCATTTTCATTTCTAAGATGATAAAAACAAATGCATAAGGAAATGATAACATGGAACATGCTTTGAAAAGTATAACTAAAGAAGTTTTAAAGCAATTCCATTCAAACAATCTTCAAATCATAAACAAAATCCAACAATGGACAAAATGAGTATGAAAATAAAGATAAAACATTTTTCAATTTGTATTCCAAAGAATATAACTACAAGGGCTCATACAAATTGAACACATATTTTCCATACCAAAGGATATAATTAGTAAGATCATGGAAAACTTAAATTGATTCAAATCATTTGTTTTTAAAGAAAAATCTTACTCTAACATTCAACCAATTGATTTTGCAAAATCAATTGATTATGTAGGATCTAGCTATGAAAGCTTTTGAAACCATAATCAATTGAACATGTAGAAATGCATTGCAAGATATATAACTATATGTGAGCAAAAAGCAAATCTAACATGAGAAAATTATAATCAAAGTGATTTTGAAAACCATGATATTTAACTAGAATGGTGCAAGAAGACAAAATCAATTGATTACAAATAAACATTGCATTTAAAGAAATGTAACTAATAAAAGAACATAAATGCAAATGAACATGACCAACAAAAAAAAAATTTAACTAAAAAGCATGGTTGGTCAATGAGGTCCAAGGCCTTAAGGTTTGTCTAAGTATATAACTTTAGGAATCCACCTAAGGTCTTGAGAGGATTGGTCTTTGAGGTCTAGGTTTAAAATCCCACCAATCTTAGGAGATTTGACTTGATAAATTTTCAATTTAGACTTATCACCATGATGTTTAGATTTAACTAAATTTGGCTTAGGTTAGTGATTAGTCTTTTGAAGTTGGTGAGTTTGTTTGTTAGGGGATTCGTTTCCTTTCCTTTTCTTCTTATTTCCTCCATTTATTTGACTTTTGAATTTGAGATTTAACTTTGCAACTTTATTTAAAAGTTCTTTCATTTGTTGAGTTATGGGAGGAAGATTGAGAAGCTTTTTGTTAATAGATTCTTTTAGAGTTGGTTTAACTTGTTTAACCTTTTTAGAATCTATTTTAGGATACTCCTTTTTAATAGGTTTTACTTGTTTATTCTTCTTGGAGTCTTCCTTGGTTTTTAGTGTCTTAATCATCATAGAATTTGATTTTACTTTCTTTGGTTCAAAAATGATTTTAGACACATGGCTTCTCCTTGATTTGCACTCAAACTTAAAATTTCCTTCAATGCCACAATAATTACATTTAGTTTTGGGCAAGGAAGTGTGAGCGCTAGAGAATGAGGACTCACCTTTAACAAATTTGTTGGTGAACTTAGGGTCAAGAGAAATATTCCTATCAAATCCAAGACCCGACCTATCTCTTTGTGATTTACCCAATTTAAATAACTTTTCAAATTTTTCTTCACTTTGGGTAAATTTGCACTCATACTTTTGTTTGTAAGTTTCAAGTTGAGTGACTTGGTTTTTAAGGGTTGAATTTTTATTTTTAACTTTTGTTAGTTCAATTTCAATTCCTTTAAATTTGTTTAGTTCTTCATGGGCAAGTTTTAATTCAAATTTAATTTCATTAATAACATTGGATCCAAGTTCTAGAGTTTTTATCTTATTTTGTGCATTAGATAGATTTTCCACAGAAATGGTCAACTTAGATTCAAGGTTGTTAATGTTTTCATCTTGCGTTTGTAATTGATCTCTTAGTTTAGAATTTTCCTTATTAAGATTATCGCAATCTATCTTTGATTCTCTTATGTCATCTTTAATATTAGATAGATTATGTAAAGAGATCATGAACTTAGATTCTACACAATTTATTAATTCATCTTTTTCTCTAAGTTCATTTTTAGAAGAGACTAATTCTTGGTTTAGCCTTTTAGATTCTTCTTTTAATCTTTTATTCTTCTTAGAAAGCTCTAAGGACCATGTGTACAATTCCTCATAAGCTTCACATTCATCATTTTCTTCTTCTTTTAATTTAACTTTAGATTCATTAATTTCAATGTTTGAATCTCTATTAGATGGAAGAAGAGGGGGTCTAGAAGAATCTCCACAAGAATCTATAAGGTCTAGCACAGTGGAGTCTATTCTAATGATTTTCATGGGGTACACAACTCGGGTATTAAATCCTAGGTTTTCACACCTAATCAAGAGTTCCAAACACTTGATCCTAAAAATAGAGCACGAGGCTCTGATACCAATTGAAAGTCCTACTCTGATAGGATTTCAAATTGGGGGACCTAGACTTGCTAAGGATCAACTCCGGGTTGTTAAGCCCTATAATGGAGTAACCCGCTCTGATACCAATTGAAAGTCCACGGATCCTACCCTAGAGGGGGGGGGGGTGAATAGGGTGAGCTACAATTAGTGACCAACTATGACCAATTTTAACTTAATTAAATCAATTAGTCACACGTGATGATATAGAACTAAAGTGCGGAAGCTAATGAAAAGAATCACCACAAAGCAGATACCATGACACAATGATCTATAGTAGTTCGGCCTCAATGCCTACGTCCACTACCGGCTTGTGACTCAACACCCTACCGGATTTCCACTATTATGCTTTTCAAAATGCTAAGCAATAACCTCTACAATATGCTTTCCAAGGATAAGCAATAACCTTACAATGATGTTTTTCTAGGCTAAACAACAACCTATATACAATGCTTTTAAATGGCTAAGAAATAACCATACAAGTAAATGATTTCTCTCAAAGAAAGTGTCTTCACAAAACACTCTAAGAGATTACAGTTTAAGCTCAAATAAATTGCCTCTAAATAGGCGGAAATGAAATTGTAAAACAAACTCACACAACACACTAAGAAATGCAAAGATGAATGATCATGAGGTGTGTGTGTGTGTGTAGTACTTCAATCAAGTTAAAATTGAGTCTAATGAATTTTATGCTTAAAGCATTTCAAACATTAAAGCACATAAAAGATATGATTGAAGTCAAATGCAAATCACTTGAACAATTACAAACTTGTGAATGATATGAAAATCTAAAGATCACAAGTTGTATGAAAATGATTAAGACTAATCAAGTGATGCATGTGCAATGTTGTTTTCAAAAATAAAGGTTTAACTAAAGTTCTAAAGAGATTGAAAACAACAATGAAGATTCAAACAAGTAAATGAATCATGCCATAAAAGGAATCAAGGATTTTGAAAAGCATGATTAACAAAGTTTATAAAACAAACTTGGTTTGAATCATGAAGTAGAATCCAATACAAATAAATCAAAGATTAAATATGATAAGGATTCAAAACATCATTGTTATCATGCTAAAAATCATTTACCAAATATTTAAAACAAAGCATATAACAAATGATAAAGAGAGGCAAAGCTTACTTAGTGATTTAACTTCATTAATCCAAGCTTGAGCTTTACTAATGACCCCTTTGATCTCTCTTAGTTCATTACCCTTTCTTTTGTCTCCAAACACCTCAAGAAAGGCTTAGAAGTTCCTCCTTCCTTGGCCTCAAAACTCCTCAAAAGTTCTACATTTTTTTCTCAAAGAAAATGTCCCTTTTTATAGCCAAAAAGGTTGCCAACGGCTAGCCCAACGGTTATATATATTTTTTTAAAGGGGATTTTACTGGAAAAATCCCAAAATTTAGGCATTTATCCTGCTGGGTCCTAGCCAAATTGTGGACACTAACGAAGTCCGTTAGTGCGTTTTTGTATTTTTTTTTGATATCTGGGGTGAGTGACGCTAGCGTCACTAAGCTCTAATTAAAGTGACGCTAGCGTCGTCCATCGCTATACCTATTTAACCCACCCGTCCCCATTTTCACCATTTGTAACTTCTTCTCCTTCTTCAGAACGACGACGGCGCTGCTCCATACTTCTTCCTTCTCTATCATCCATCATCCTTGATCCGATATCGCACATCCACGTGAAGGTATGTCCCTTTAGCCCCGTTTCCGCACAATATTTCCGGATCATTAAGTGTATTTCGAGTTCTTGATCCGCTATGTATGGTATAATCCATCATCCTTTCTTTTTTCAAGCATAATGTTTGTTTGGAGTCTCCATTCTTCATTTGTTTTGTTCTTGTAAGCCATCATGTATTTCTGGTTATATCATTTTCTCTTTTTCACATTGTTTGCTCTCACGCACACTATTTGTTCGATGAAATGGGACAATGTAGGTTTCAACTTATGATTATCGCAAAAGAGATACTACATTCTACCATTTTCATTAGTTAGAGAATTTACACCTCCTCTACGTTCATTGTGCAAAAAAAGAAAATAAAATGGTATTGGAAGCAATACTCAGACTTGACTTCACCTTCAATAGAGAAGGTTATTTGTTCTATCCTAACATTGGCTTTTATTAATCAAGAAATTAGAGGTTTTTTATTTTTTAGATTCATTTTCATCAACGAGATTTGTAAATAAATAAGATAGTTATCTTAACCATTTTTACTAAACATGGAAGAGAAATGGTTTTAATAGGTAAATGAAGGCTTCCATGAGGGAGGAGTTGAGTGTTTTATAATGCAATTATGTTGGAAAGGGACGACAAAGAAAGGGATGCAAGTCAGGGTTTGAGGAATCCAAAATGGAAAGCTTGGTGGGGCTACATGCTCCTAGAAGGCCTAAAAGATGCCATTCAACATGCCTTGAGAAACAATTGATAGGATAATCCAGTTTATGTATAGTCTACTTGTAACTACCTAGTAAGTTTCTTTTTATCTAGATGAATTAATTAAAATGGTTGGCCACCAATAAGGAGTCACACCACTCTCATTCCTTATGACCATAGAAGAGAGAAAAAAGCCTTTGATTAGTTAAATGATTAATGTGGAATTCTTAATTGGAACAGTGAAAAGGTGGGTTTACATGTTCAAATCATGGCTTTGAGTGCCATATCGTTTGACATTTTATGGACATGTTTGGCACAGATACCTGCACACAAAAGACAAAACTAAATATAACAATAATTGATATGTAGTAACAGAGTATCTAACAGAGGCCAAGTACCTGTATTGATTCTTCATCAACAAAATCAAATTTACACCATCCACTACTTTGAATCATTTGCCCTCACTATATAGAACTAGATGAGATGAGGTAGAAGATAAGTTTAGATCTTAGGGCAATTTAATAAGATTAAGAAACCACTTAAGAAGAAACCAGTTAAGAACATTGTGGGACTTGATGATAACAATGATAAGCAAAAATGCCCATAACACTATCTATAAGATCTCTGTTTTAGAATTACTCTATTCATGGGTGGTTGGGGGAGGGAACCACAGTGTTGAAACTATTTCACCACAGACATGGTCATTAATATGATAGCATCATTGCCTATTGGTTTATACAGAGGAAATGCTCATGCATCCGGAGTGCATGGCTTACTATGCATACCAGCTGCTTGGCCCCAACCGGACCCTGCAGATCATGGGACAGTGGTGGATGGAAATCTCCAAATATGAAGTTTCAGGTCAACCCAATGTTTCTAACCCTTGATGGACAGTGATGGACTGTCTCTTTGTACAATTCATTTTTGCAATCAAAACATTGTTAATTCTACAACGAAAAAAAAAATGATACAAGGGGAAAGCCAAAGTGTAACAGGTTGCTAACAAGAACAATCATAAGCAGTATGAGAGCATTTTGATTAATTCGGTAAATGTTGATTGCTCCTGATTTGTGGAAAATACTAATTATATTTTATGAGTTTATGTTGAGTAGAATTATACTACTAATTGCCGTCTTATTTTTCTAATGATCATACAATAACTCTTTAGTATATTTCCGTTTATGAATGTGGCTGATTTTATCCTCTCCTCAACTCATACCTGTATATGCTCACTGTTACATGCCTTTGAACTGAACAGATGGCGAAAGACGTGTCTTCTGATGATGAGGGGGAGTTATTGTATGATCAAGATCAACATGTTTCAAAGGCAATATTAAATGGGGCTGAACCTGGATGTTACAGGTGCATCAATACCAACCCTGACAAGAAGATATGGGTATTGACGGAAAAACAGAAGGAGCATGTGAGGGATGCTGGTCTATCATATTTGTCAGAGATAGACTATATAAGGATAGACCATGCCCTAATATCCGGGTTAGTTAAAAGATGGAGGCCCGAGACTAATACGTTTCACCTACCAACGGGTGAGGCAACGATCACTTTGGAGGACGTTGCTTATATCTATGGACTCCCTATTGATGGTGAACCGGTAACGGGAAGAACCTTCAATAATGCATTCGTCCCGGAAGTTTGTAAAGAGTTGCTAGGCCTTGCCCCACATCCGGGAAAAGACACGATCGGACTAACAATAAAATTCAAATGGTTGGAGAAGAATTTCAAGCCCTCCAAGCAGAGGAGTGATATATGTAAGACCAGAGCATATCTATTTTTCCTGGTGTCTGGACAGATCTTTGCAAACTCTTCTGGTGCAAGGGGACCAGCGTGGCAGTTAGAGCTCTTTAGGGAGTTCAAGCCCTATGCATGGGGTCCAGCTTGCCTTGCAAGTTTGTACAGAATGCTTTCAAGGGCTACTAGGCTATTAAGAGGTGAAGAGGAGAGTGAAGAGGGAGGGGAAGTTGAGGAGAAAAAAGAAAGTGGCAAACTTACCCTGCTCAAGACCCTAACAGGCCCTCTACAGCTGATACAGGTTATTCTTTTTTAATCTGGTCAACATACTTCTATGTTCATTACTCTCTTGCAATTTTACATGACTTTTTTGGTGTCTCTGTTGTTTCTTACTTGTAGATATGGGCCTACTCTAGGATGGCTATTGGGAGGTGCCCTAAGCCTGATCCTAGTTGGCAGAAGGATCTTCAATTTCCATTGTTTAAGACATGGGAGAAAAGACTTAAAGAATACAAGAAGTTAACAAACATGAAGGAAATACGCGTTCAAATCAACGGTCTGAAGGAAGATGGGGTACTCATTTACTTCAATTGTTACTTCGTCATTTGTCTCATAACCTTTGGTTTAATTATAGAGGTTGCTAATGGTTTTATTCTCTGTGTAGTTCTCATGGCAACCATACAAGGAGATGCCAAAAAAACTGCTCCAAAGTGTGCCAAAAGGGGACAAGAAATTGTTTACGTCATGCACAGTCCTCATTCATTATTGGGTGTTCGAGAGGCATAATGCAAATCGTGTGACCAAGCAATTTGGCATGAAACAGTCAGTTCCCCCATCATTTGAGGTGCCATTCAAGCGGAACGAGTGCATAGAGCGATGTGTGATTGATTATAGTCAAAATCATCCAGATGTTTTCAAGTTATGGGAGTCAAGGCATACTTCTGTACTCTCCGGGAAGAAGGACTCTACCAAAACACAAAGTGACGATTATCTTTTATGGTATGGCTTGAACACTATTATGGAGATAGTATGTGGTGCCCATGGTGAAGGACGGGGCTCACCGATCAAAGAAACAGCAATTCCTCAGAAAGTGGTAGAGGAGAAAGTCAGCAAGGGATTAGAGCATTTAAAGGATGATGCTACAAGAAAACATGTGAGCATCCAATCATTATATACGTTTTTCAATTTAATTTAAAAACCGTTGCTGTTACAGTTTAACAAATTGACATGTCTTCCTTGATGTTTGTATCAGGTGTTCCATTTTTTGGAGTATGTGGAGCGGTCATCCTTGCGTGCTGATCGCAAGAAGATTAAATTGGGAGATTTTACAATCCGATTACGGAAGAAGATCAAAAGCTTTAGAGATGCATTCGCTACCGCTTTCGAAGGGTTTGGAACAGAAGCTGCTTCTACCTCTCAGTCGGATGATGATAAGGAGGTGGATGATGATAAGGAGGTAATTGTCCCATGTGCTTTCTTAATTCCACCAATATTCTTTTTCGTTTACTTTTTTGGCTTTTTTTTTGTCAATGCAGGGTTCGTCATCATTATCAAGGAAAAGGGCAGTCCCAAAGGGGAGGGAGCGGCAAAACTTGTCGCCGACTGCTAGGAGATTACAATATTCGGAAGGGAAAAGAATCGATGATGAACCAATACATGATGATGAGCCAATACATGATAATGAGCCAATACATGATGATGACCCTCCAGTAGCTAGTTTCGCATCGCCCGTTGTGCCACATTTAGACGATGTCTTAACTACTCCAGCTGGTGTAAGTCCCTCTCTGCAAATAGTGATGCACACACCGAAGTCTGATATCAACACATTGATCTGGCGTATAAAGAGATTGCATCGTGAGAGGAAGATCCCTCGTTATTTCGAGGATTATGACCATCAGCTGGTGCGGTCGGCATACGCTTTGACGGAAGAAGAGTTGACTCTACTGGAGGGGTTCCTTGGATTCTACAAAGAAAAGTAATATTAATTTGTGATCTTAACGCCATAAATAAACTCAGATACCTTATTAGTCTTCAGGAGTACAATGAAAAGTAACTACGAATTTTGTATGTTCTTATGATATTTGCAGGCGGGATGAGCTTGATATATACTGCACGATGGTTTCCGCTGGATCCTTGAAAAAAGTGCTCGATGACGGCACTTGGTTAGACACAAACATCATGTATTGGTGGTTTGAGGTTCTAAAGGTCCGATACCCGGATGTTTATTTTTACGATCCAAGTATCTGTGTAAGTGCTTCTTGTTGGCGCTGTATTTTCAACATTCTCTACTACAATATGTCTCATTTTCCTCAGTGATCATATGTCTGCATTAATTATATTGTTCTTCGCGTCACAGAGTTGGTGGCAGTCCAAAAACACAAAGGCATTGCAAGATAACTATTAGGGTAAAGATGGGATGAGGGTTTGGGAAGCAAAGGAAAAGCGGTTGATGGTGTTCGTATTGTGGCATGAACATCATTTCAGTTTGCTCGTAGGATTTAATGAAGAAAGACGATGGGAGTATTACAATAGCTTGAAGTCTGACAGGACGACTGTTAATGTGGCTAAAGAATTCGTAAGCATAGTACACTAATTAATTTGTGTAGGCAATTGTTGAAGTGTGGTATATCATCTCGCATTTTCTTTTATTAAATTCATCTAATCAGTTTTGACATCTTCTATGAACAGATTGACTTCCTCGGCAATCAATATGCTAATTATGGTTGGTACGACACTGGCGTGTGGACACTACTTGTGAAAACGAAGATACCTTATCAAGATAATGGCAACGACTGCGGGGTCTTCGCGCTAGCGTACGCAGAACATCTTGCAGCCCGTATATCGATTGCATTCACATCGACTGATATACCGTATTATAGAAGCAAGATCGTTGTAGACATCTATGGTCGAAGCTGGGAGTTGAATAGCGATCGATTACCGATTGATCCACTTACTCAATGACTGTCCAAGAACATTGAATTTTTCATCTTTATTTTTGCAACTGATAGAAATCAGTTTTGATGTCCATAAATTTCATTTAGGTTAGATGGAGTTGCTTAATGTCTTATTTTATAGCTTCAACTTCTTTCAGTTTATCATTTTGTTGTGGCAATTTGAACGATTATTTTTAATGGGAATGAATGTTACAGGTTGTCACAATGTATAGCATGAATGTAAAATTTGCAATGAATTTTACAACTGTTGTTTCCTTTTTTTTTTCCCACTGTATCAAGTGACGCTATCAAGTGACGCTAGCGTCACTCATTTGTGGTTTCTGTATCATAGTAGTGACGCTAGCGTCAAAAAGTTTGCCTTCTGTGTTCAGTATAAAGGCTGACATACGTGACGATAGCGTCACTCAATTATGGTTTCTGTATCATATCAGTGACGCTAGCGTCAAAAACTTTGCTCTCTGTGATAACTTTATCGCCTGACATATGTGACGCTAGCGTCAAAAACTTTTCTTTCTGTAATGACTTTAGCGCCTGACATAAGTGACGCTAGCGTCAAAAAAATTGCTATGACTTCCTGACATAAGTGACGCTAGCGTCACTAACTCTGTATCGAACCAATTTTTTTTTTTTTACGCTAGCGTCACTGGTATCAGTGAGAATTTCCCTGACCTTAAATGCAGGAACTTAAAAGTAAACCACATACAGTATGGCAACGATGGATAGCTTAACATTCATAGTTCACAAAGGTTCAAAAATATATACACAAAAAAAAAAAAAACATTCATGTCATACTTGTAATGTTTTGACTTCAATATTCCAAAATAATTCTTACAGAAAGTGAAGGCCAAAAAAGTATGTTCTTTACAGATGAACATAAACAAACTCACAGGATTATGGTCCATCATCATGAAAACAAAACAAAAAAGTATGTTCTTTACATATGAACATAAATAGTGGCACAGGATTATGGTCCATCATCATGAACACAAGTTCTAAAAAAAAAACAAAGAGAGTATTGTGTTGGCGACAGTTCATAGAAATAATTGAGACTAAGTCTGTCGATGTTGAGTGGGGGGATTTCGACAACTCTGACGATTATGGCCTTTCTCGTTGCAATTGGAGCATGTGAACACCCTCCGTTCCCTGTAACGATCCTCAGTTCGTATTCGATTCTTCTTTGGTCTCCCGGGCTGTTTAGATGCAAGAGGAGGGATAACTATTTCGTTCGAAATATGCTCCCATTGTTTGCTATCACGAGTGGCGTGAATCACCTCATTGTACGTGGCATGTAGTACACTTGTTAGATACCAATTGTCGCAAAATTCATATGGATTATATTTCCTCACTCGCATTGAAGCGATTGCATGTGAACACGGTATCCCAAGTACTTCCCATTTGCGACACGTGCAAGTTCGACGATCTAGATGAACAATGTCCACATACTGTGCAGACTGAACTTGAAACTCGATGAGTCCAGCAACGCGTACGTGCAACCTTCGGGCTTCTTCTGTTTCATGTCCTAGCAACTTCTCAGCGTATAGAGTCAAACGACTGTTAATGTAGAGATTTTCAGCTTGTCTTTTTTGGAAGAACTCCATCAATCTAGCTCTTATCTCTTCCACTTGCTTGACAATTGGTAAAGCTCGAGTATCTTTCAGCATGCTGTTGGTGCACTCAGCGGCATTACTTGTAAGCATGTCATATCGTCGACCTTCGACAAAGGCATTTGCCCAATGCTGCCGGCCAAATCCGTTTATATAATTATATGCATCTTGATTGACAGCCCTGATGTCTTCCATAAACGCCTCATATTCACATGCTCTGTATGCCTTTGCAGCACACCAGAATTTCATCACAATTGCCGGATCTTTGAAGGTTGACTTAATGTTTTCCGCAAGATGACGACAACAGTAAGAATGACGTGCATTTGGAATCACGTTTGCCAACGCGGGAACAAGGCCCTTCTGCCGATCGGAGACAATTGTCAAATCTGTAGGTTCTCCCAATGATACAGACAGATTGGCGAGGAACCACTCCCAGCTGTCGCGCCGTTCTGCCTCCGCAAACGCAAAAGCTATTAGGAACAGCTTGTGGTTTCCATCGGGGGTCACGGCAACCATTAAAACTCCTGGGTACTTGCCACGGAGATGTGATCCATCAACAGCAATCATTCGCCTAAGGGATGTTGTGAATGACCGAATGCATGGACCAAATGCCCAAAAAAATCTCCTGAACCTGTCGTCGTCTGACGTATCAATATTGGTGACAGTACCCGGGTTCATCAATTTCAACTCCTCACAGTACAAAGGGAGGATCTTAAAAGAATCTTCATATGAGCCCCTAACAATGCGCAGTGCAATTTCCCTTGCCATGTGTGCCTTCCTATAAGAAATTGTGACACCAAACTCCATTTGATAGTCATTCATTATTTCCTTTGGCCTAATGTTGTGATTTAACCGCACTTTTTCCAAGATGTACTCTGCAATAAGTTCTGATGATGCTTGACGATGTGCAGTACCCATGGATGGCTTCGAACATTTATGGATTGGGTTGTAGGTCCTAACCTTGAAGCGTGGTCCACTCTCAATCATGGATGCGTGAATGCGCCATGGACAGTCAGTTTCCTTGCAACGTGCAGTGACTTTGAATTGTTGTGTCTTTAAGTGCTGGAGAGTGAAGTTGTTGTATATTGCAAATTTCGCTATAGTTCTCCTAAAATCATCACGGTTCGGAAATTCGCGCCCAAGCCACATCTCCCGAGATGAATTGTGTTCCAACTCTGTATCAA
Organism: Litsea cubeba; assembly: GCA_012931725.1. NCBI lineage: Eukaryota > Viridiplantae > Streptophyta > Magnoliopsida > Laurales > Lauraceae > Litsea > Litsea cubeba. The sequence goes on from CM022953.1 coordinate 62,495,715, forward strand.
ATTCTTCCGGGACCATGTCATCTTCGAATATAACTCTCCGATTATGGTAGCTTTGTCCTCCAACATTGTACATAGAAGGTCTTTGGCCTCTGCCTTTGAAAACCCTGCAAGATTGGTTCCCGTGTTCCCAGATTCAACATTGACAAACTCTATTTCATCAGGCATGTTAACTTTCTCAACACGATCAATGAGTACAATACTACTTTCTTTCACAAATTCATTACCACCAATGTCTTGGACTACTGAAAAATGAATGTCATTGTCTTCGCATAGATTGACAGTAGGAATTTCATGACTTTCCCTAGAAGGTACTTTGCGCTTATCATTGTGATTGCTCCCAGAAAAATCAATTTGTTTGCCTCGTAAAGAACGCATGTCCATCTCAAATGACCTGCTCAAGATAAACACATGGAAATATTTACATTAGACTACTAGAAATAGTATTAAGCATTATATATAAAATACATAAAAAAAGATCTTATGTACCTTCTAGGTTCTCTTATCTTATTGGAAGAACCATTCGAACTTCTATTGATGTATAGTAATATCCCATTTGTATTGTGTTGTGAAAGTGTTAACATGCACTTGATGTCGCTATCATCCTCTATGGCAGCCAATGAAAACACGTGCCCATTGTGATGAAGATAACGTATGCTTATGTTCTCACAGGTTTCTTCCCAATGTGTAGTTTGAAGAGCTATGTTCATCAATTCGGAGTATGTTATGTCACTTTGAATGGACCTCATCTTCTGATTTCCGCCTTCGTATACCGGGTGAATCATGTCATATTTAAATTCTCCGTCATAATGAAAAATCACAATCAACTCACCATCCGACATCCTATTTCAGGACAGAAATAATTATTTAGGCATTATTTTTGTACAAACATATACGGAAAATGGGGACAAGCACCTCATTGACCAAAGAAGTGTGATATTTGCAAAGGGCCAAAGACGTAACACAGTGGAGGGGCATCTATGGCCTAGAACAGCTTACAATCCACAATTTTTGAAAATGTCTAGGGTTACAAACAATATAAAAAACATATGCAAGATTACAAACAATACAAACACTCAGTTTCACACTCCAAAACACAACATACAAGTGTGTGTGATAGTCTCTAACTTCATTGATACCAAAAGTAAATGAAAAGGCATCACAAATGATCGTTATATTCAATTTTTTCCCATGTTACTATGCAAAGATAGACATAAATGCACAAACCTTCAATAATGTACATCAACAACCACAGAAATGTTAAGAAAATGACGGATTACACTTGAATACAAAAAATCACATAAAACTGTCACACATCAGTTGGAGCAAGAGTAGATTTTTTTACTAACATTTGTTCAGAAGAAGAATGTTCACTTTCCAAAATACAACATTCACGTGCGTGACAATCTTTAACATCATGGACACCAAGAGTAAAAGGAAAAGCAACAAAAAAAAAATACATTATCTTCATTTCTTTTCATGTTACCATGCAAAGATATACATAAATGTACAAACCTCTTTCATGAAGATCAACAGCCACAAAAATGGAATCAAAATGACGGATTACACTCGAAAATAGAAGCCCATAGACCAGTCATGCTTCATTTCTAGCCAAACAAGATTTTTTATGAGCCATTGGGTAGAAGAAGATTGAAACCAGGGGACGACGCGAGTATTTAAAGGTTGCGCAAAGTGACGATAGCGTCACTCAATATTATATCAAGTGACGCTATCGTCGCTATGAATATCATAGAAAAAAAAAGGAATTTGGCGGGAAGACCCAATTAGTGATAAGAATTGGGCCAGTACTATACCGGGTAAATGCCCATATTTTGGGACTTTTCCGGTAAAAACCCCTTTTTAAAACTATACTTTTAGCAGGGGCCGGGGCCGTCGGTAAAAGTGTATAATGGTCGCCGGTATAAGTCCTTCCAACGGTCATAATTTCTTGAAAATATGCTTTTAGCGATGGTCTCAGCCGCCGGTAAAGGTGATATATTGGCCGCCGGTAAAAGCCTTGTTTTCCCAAAAAATGTATATTTCAAAGAGATTTTCTTGTGGGGACTTTAAGCCATAGAATCAAGCTAGGAAACATGTTTTAAATCATTTTAAGAGTTTTAAAAACATGAAAACTAAAATGCCTAAGATGAATTAAAACTTTTTAAAACATTGGCTAACTTGATTTATAAAAAATCATTTTCAAACTAAATGCAACCAAGTTTAAAACACAAATATGCATGAAACATGAATTCTGAAAGTTTTAAAACCATACAAGTGAAAATTAAGATTTCAAGATATTCTAAATCAATGCATGTGTGAAAATTCATGAGATGAATAAAATGATAATGCATCCATCAAATTGCAAATACACAAAATCCCTAACACTGCTTAGCAAGCGCCGAGGGGGGGGGGATTTGTTACTAAGTGTGGTCTCTTGGGCTCCAAGTCTTGCCAAATTGAACTCCTCAAAGATCTCTCATGTTGCCAATTTTGATAACATTTTGTAATTCTCGTACAGAATTATAATAGCCAACTTCCCGAGGTCATATCTTTCTCAATATAGCTCCGGTTTATGAAATCTTGGGCTCTATAGATATCTACCTGAAAAGATATTTCCAATGGTGGGTAGATCCAATACTCGGTTTGAGAGTTACGACCATTTCTATTTGCTGCCCCTGAAAAATCCGGAAATAATTTGCACATATGGAAGCTTCTATGTTTGGCATGCTATGGAGTGTGTGGGACCCATGTTGGACATCCAAGGCATGCTTGGACTCTTTCTTTGCTTGCTTATTTGATTCTCTTCCCATATTTGCATGCTTCCGTGCTTGCAACTTTGACTAGTCAACTCCCCTTGCAATGTTTCTAATTTTCTCTCTTTCTTGATTTTGGTTTTCAAATTTAGTAAGTCAACACCATCTTTCCAAATCTGAGTTTCTTCTTTCTTCTTTGAGAATCTTCAAGCTTTCCAACTCCACCAAGATCCCAAGATATGTGTTCCCACCATGAAGGGTGTCCCGCCTTTGATCTCTCTCAAATTTCACCAATGTAGGTCCCACTCTTGATTTCTCTTACAAAAATAAATTAAATTATCTCAATAATAATCAAGTGTGAGGTATCTAGATGAATTATGCATAGGACCCTACATGCCTACGTAAGGTACCAAAAATACCTAACTTTTCAAAAATAGCACATGGTGTCAAAATTAACAGGTATGCATTAGTGAAGTTAAAAAAAACTAATTTTGAGAGATGAATGAGATGAAAATCCCTAATTTCACAAAAGTCATGCAATGTAATGGATTTTGACCAAGATTCCAACTTTGATGCTCAAATGCATGAAATCATTAAAATTAAGTGTAACTCTATGCAACTAACCTAATTAAGTCCACAAATGCATATAAAATGATGAACGAAAGCTACAATTTTGTGCACTTATAAGCCGCACGTCACATGAGATGGCTGTCGGCGCATGGGCGTGCTGTGATGGCCGCATGCATGAGAGATGGCCAAGGCGCGCGGGCGATTACCAAGGCGCCTAGGTGATGGCCGATGTATGTGCACAGACCAGGCCAACTGGCCGCTGGCTGATCGATTCGCGGGGAAACGAATCCCACAGTGAGCCTCACTAAGTTCCATTAACTTAATTAATCATAATTTTGACAAGGATTTAATGATCTAAACATGAATAAAATCATACATTGTCAACATCTAAACCATTAAAAAAATTTGTATGAATCAAGATGATAACCACACCATGTTATGCAAATTAGTTTGGAAACTTGCCTTGGCCTAAGATCGCTCCAAAATAGTCCAAGCACTCAACGAAGGGCCCAAATCTCAGCGGGAACACCTCCTCAAACTTCTCATAGAAACCACCTCCAAAAGCCCCTAAAAATCAGAACCCATCTCAGGCATGCCAAATAAAATACACAAAAGGGCTCTAACTTAAGAAATCAATGAAGGGGAGGGAGCTTTTACCTCTGATGGACCGCGCTATCCTCGCACTGTTCTACTGAGGTCGGTGAACGTGGGAGCCTGTGGGGTACGACCCTTTCATAACCGGTGGCAAAAGCGGGTATCAACATTTTTTTTTGTGTGGGTATGCCAGATTTTCTATTTTACTTGGAATTGTAAGTGGTGATCCGGAGATCGACCTTCGCAAGTAAAAAGGAAATCAACTTCTTTCAAGTTTTCCATTGCACATATTTTTAAGAAAAGAGACATTTTCTTGATTTGCCGTGAAAGGTGATTTTGGTATTTATAGCCGATTTTTGGCGTTTATAACCGATTTACCATTCTTATCAATAATGAAAGGCAAGAGTTGTGATTTTTGTCTCTTTTGAAAAAATACAAAATACAATGAAAATTAAGAAAAGGAGGATCTAACTTCTCAGGAGATTGTTGGGGACTCGTTCAGATTAACGGTCGCAAGCTATGTGTGGACTTCGCCATCATCCATGGAGATGAGAACAGAGGATGCTCTTGATTCGCTTGGCTTCGCTATAACCTCAGATTTTTAGAGGACAAAGACCAAGAGGAGGTCTAATGTCCAATAAAAAGCTAAGTAGATGGGCTAAAAAACCACGTCTAAGCCATTGGAGGCAGAAGGAGAAGGCAAGGACCTTGGGGGGGGGGGGACCCCCAAGGGACTTTTGTCACCTTGTAGTGGTGGCCGGTGGAGAACTTTTGCAGAGTTTTCTTTCTTCTTTCTCTAGGATTTTCTATGTTGTTTTCTGATCTGGGAACCGTTCTTTCTTCTTGGAATGCTCTCCTATTTATAGGCTCTTGGTAGCCATTTAGGAGGGTTTATGGGCTTTAATTGTCATTAAGCCGTATAATGGGAGGAGTTACAGGCTAACCGACAGCCAACCGACAGGGAGCCGACATTAGTTCACTCCCAATTCCAGAGAGCTGTAATTTCTGATGCTGAAGTGTCGGTCGGCCGACAGTGAACAGACAACCCCTCGGTTCTAATTCCCGAGAGATGTTTTCTCCCCATTTTTGGACTCGGCTAGCCATCGGTCAGCTTGTTGGTCGACCGACATGACCCTGTCGGTTAATCGACAAGCCAACCGTGGGTTGACCGAAATTTCAATCTTGATGGATTTCTTTTGAAGAACTTGTGGAACTATATGGGACAAGAATGTGGAACTATATTGAAGAAGAAATCCCTTTATTATGATTTGTTAAGATCCTTAGATTTGTCAATGTATGTAAGGTCCCGGAATGTTTTTAATTCTTAAAGAGTACCAAATGTTTATCAAACCTAACATTCAGAACCCTATACACATTGATTTAAATCTTGGACCTTCAACACTTGGCCCGGAGAGTTATAGAATCCATTTTTACCTGATTTTTTCGGATTTCACTTGTACATTTCGAGTTTCGTGCCTTATAACTAGTCTTGCCCCAGATATGGTTTTTAGCATAATTGCTCTCTTGTGACCTAAACCCGAATCTTATTTGTGCTTTTCAAACATCATATCTTATTATTTAAACTTGCCCCGAAAGTATTGGAAAATGTGTTTAGCTTTTGCTAACCTGTATATGCTCGATCCGATATGAATGTGCATTTTTGTGCCTATTGTTGACACCAAAAATGTCACTTTGCCTCTTCAAGATCCAAAGATCTACATGAAGTCGCAACCTGCCATAAGTAGGCAATGCTACTTCCAAAAAACCAAATCTTGTCAGAATCAAACAAAAACTGCAAGATCCTTCAAGACAGCCAAAAGAGGAGTACACAAGAAGTTTCGGGCCATTTCAGAATCATTTGGCCTAACTTCGCTTCTCCGACAGCAAAAAAGGAGCTCTCGGCGGCGAAAGCATCGGAGACACCAAATCTTCGATCAGAGCCGATGGATGGTCTCAAAATACATCCAAAAGGCTCCACGTCAAGTTCCGAGTCAAACCGGCAACGTTTGACCCTACATCAACCCTCGAACAACAAAATCAAGCCTCTCGACGGTGAGAACCACCGAGGCCATTACTCATCAGATAGAGTACATGGACGGCTTCAAAATGCTTATAAAGGGCTACACGTCAAATTTCAGGTCATTTCGACAACATTTGACCATAGTTTGACGCTCGGAAGCCAAATCAGGCCTCTCGGTGGCAAAGCTCTCCGGGACCATGGTTTCTAAGACAGAGCCTATGGATCATCTTAAAATGACTCCAATAGGTTCCCTGTCAAATTTCAAGTCAATCGGACATCGGTTGACCGCACATCAAACCGCGACATCTTCATCGCGACAAAAGCGAGTCTACTGGTGATAGGACCCCAAACGTCTTCAAAACTTAAACAAAAGCCTATGGTTGGTCTTATTTATTGCTCAGGAGGCTTCATACCAAATTTTAGGTCATTCCGACATCGTTTGGCCCAGTTTCAGCTTCTGACAGAAACTCGGCAGCTCTGCGCGACAAAGTCTTCGGCTTTCTCAGGAAATCGGAAACTTTGCAAAATAAAATGCAAGGATTCTCATCAGGTTTCCTACAGGGAAATCAGGCCAATAAATGGTCAAAATGTCAAGGAAAAGTACAGGAGAAAAAAGAATCGAAAAACAGCAAAAACGGACACAAAACGGGACAAAAAGGGGGGAAAACCCCCCAGGGTCGCCGGCGACCTTGGAGCCCGGGGTCGTCGGGAAGGCCCCGGAAACCCCGGTTTTCGCCGTTTTTTCACGATTCGAAGCGCCTAGCCTCTGGTACTTTCCAAAATTCATGCTTTTGAGACACCAAATCCTCTGACATCCGTCCAAAACACGGGTCAATCATCAAGAGTATCGAAAACAATATTGATCGCCACCCCGGTCAACCAAAAAAAGTGTGCTTTCTACCCGACCGATCGAGAAATCGACAGGACAGATGGCACCGACCTGCTGTTGGCAATAGACACTTGAAATTACATGATCATCTGATGTCGATCTACATGAAGATCCATCGATGATCATCACCAGAAGAATCCCAAAAGACGCGGCACGGCCCGCGACTCTTCAGATGCTCGGCGACCACTTAATGCGATTAATTGACTAGCTTTATTACAGTCATTAATCTATTTCTTTGGACGGACCAATCAGAAGCAAGCATCCGGGAGTTACAAGTCAAGAGATTCATGGCATTTAACCCATGAAACTCCTCCCATCATGGCGATTAAAGGCGATTAAATGCCCTCAATCTCCTCCGGCCAATCAGAAGCCAAGAAAAAGGAGTTACAAAATAAAGAATTTAATTTTGTAACTCCTCCCATTATGCGGCTTAATGACAATAAATGCCCATAAACCCTCCTAAATGGCTACCAAAAGCCTATAAATAGGAGAGCACTCCAAGAAGAAAGGACAGACAACGAATCACAGACAGAAGCACAGAAATTCAGAGAAGGAAAATAGAGAAAACTCTGCGGAAGTTCTACAACCGGCCACCGCTACAAGGTGACAAAAGTCCCTTGGGGGGTACCCCCCCCCCCCCCCCAAGGTCATTGCCTTCTCCTCCTGCCTCCAATGGCTTAGATGTGGCTTTTCAGCCCGTCTACTCGGCTTTTTATTGGACATAGGACCTCCTTTTGGTCTTTGTCCTCTAAAAACCTGAGGTTATAGCCAAGCCAAGTGAATCAATAGCACCCTCTGTTCTCATCTGCATGGATGATGGCGAAGCCCACATATGGCTTGCGACCGTCAATCTTTCATTATTGATAAGGATTGTAAATCGGTTATAAACGCCAAAATCGGCTATAAACGCCAAAAATCGGCTATAAACGCCAAAATCGGCTGTAAATGCCAAAAAAATCGCCTTTCACGGCAAACCAAGAAAAAATGTCTCTTTTCTTAAATATATGTGCAATGGAAAACTTGAAAGAAGTTGATTTCCTTTTTACTTGCGAAGGTTGATCTCTGGATCACCACTTACAATTCCAAGTAAAATGGAAAATCTGGCACACCCACACAAAAAAAGAAATGTTGATGCACGCCCCTGCCCCCTGGTTACGAAAGGGTCGGACCCGACGGACTCCCACGACCGCCGACCTCGGTAGGAACCGAGCAGGAGCGCGGTCCATCAAGCTGGCTACACCCGGTGGGACTCGTTTATTTGAGAACAGGATGCTAGAAATGAAATATTTGCATATCATATATTTTGCTCTATGCTTATATTTCTTTTCTCGATTCCTTGGCTACTTTATAATTGGTGGCCTATGTTGGATTCCGCATCTAAGAAAAATGAGATGAGATTTTTTGTTTGGAAATTTCTAATTCTTTGAATTTATTTCCACTCTTTCTCTTTTAAAAAAAAAACAAAAAACAAAAAAAAAATCAGATTTTTCACTTTGGATTCAAAATTGAGAAACTTTGATCCTCTCCCTTCTGGGCACTGGCGCTCACGGAAATCGCTGAGACCGTGTTCGGATCGGGGATTGGGCCATTGTTTCTCTTCGTTGAGTTCATTAAAGATCTAAAAAAACATATAAAAAAAATAAAAAAAATTAGATTTCTCATTTTGGATTCAAAATTGAGAAACCTTGATCTGTTCCTATCGTTCATCGCGCTTGCAGAAATGTTGAGCCTGTTCGACTAAGGTTTTGGGCCATCGTTTCTCTTCGATGAGTTCATTAAAAAATATAATAAAATAAAAATATAATTAAAAAAAAAAGACATAGACCACTAAGGTTAAACCAACTGTGTTCTTTGATCATGGTTGATTCAAAGAAAAGCCTTGTCCAGAGTGTGGAGACAGCTTGACTGTTCTAGGTAAGGGTCCTCCAAACGGGTTCATTAAGTAATCCTACCCTTACCTGGGGGCAATTCTATCAATCAAGATTTCATAAGACCGGGTTAGGAGGCCTATGTGTACTCTCTCGTCTTTTAAATAAATATTTTTTTTCAAAAATAAATTAAAAAAAAAATATAAAAATTTTAAAATAAAAAATAAAAAATAAAAAAAATTTTCAAAAAAAAATCTTAAAAAAAAATTAAAAAAATAAAAAAAATAAAAAAAAAGATTTTTTTTTTAAAAAAAATCTTCAATTTTTTTTTTTAAAAAAAAACTTCCGTCATTTTGGGTTAAGATTGGAGAAATCTTGGTCTTCTCCTTTCTGAGCACTGGCGCTCGCGGAAATCGCTGAGCCCGTGTTCAGATTGGAGTGCCTTTTGCTCTCTTTGATGAACCCGATATTGGCCTTTCAAAAAAAAAAAACTCGTCATTTTTAGATTCAGATCCGAGAAATTATGGTTCATTTCTTTCTGAGCACTGGCGCTCGCGGAAATCGCTGAACTCGTGTTTAGATTGGAATACCATCTGCTCTCTTTGATGAATCCAATCTTGACCTTTCAAAATAGAGAATCTCATCTCATGGATGCGGTCTCAAAACATTTGTGTCTAGCGGTACTAGTACGCCCTTTCAGGGTCTACTGTATTGCGACCGGCACATCTGTAACTCCAACTTTATATTCTTCTTAACTCGAGCAAGCCCTGCTTCTCGATAAGTCGAATTTAAGTTCACAATTGCTTCTAGCAGTCACTGGGATGCCCATTCTGGGCTTACCATACCTGCGATCAGAACAATTGTACCCTCTATGGTGTTTTGCCTTCTTCATGTTGCTTGGGTCATCTTCCTCTAGCAATTTGAAAAGACGAAACCATAGAACTTCCCATTTATGATCATTATATTCTTGTGATTACTAATGGATGTGGTCTTGTTTCAGAAATTTTCGAAAAACTAACAATGGCAGCTTCACTAACCATTACTTTCGATGAAAACAAGCACCAACTCATGCTTCAACAGAAGCAAACCGCGCGCACTTACAAGCGCCCCATCAGCTGCCGAAGCGTCAACTCCCTCGGCAACTCTCTGAACTCCGGGTCGACCTCGACTCCCTGGACTATCGTCTTTGGGACGCTGGGACCATTCCCACTTCCCGAGGAACAAACTGCTCCCTCCAAGAAGCAGAAACTCGCCTCTCAACGTGTCACTACCGTGACACCAAAGGCGAGCACCAGCAGGCCTGAAGCCCGTGGCAGCCCCACGAAGCCTCGACCTGCAATCAACCAGGTCTATCCCAAGACTTGGTCCCCAAGACCTTCACCAAAACAGAGAAGGTCCCAAACATCCACCAAGCCAGCATTCCTGGCCCCACTCAAGGAGAACCAGTTCTATCCTCTTGCTTACATGAAAGAGGAGAGACCCATCTCCAACCTGACTTCCAAGTCATCCCAGGATGAGCCGGCTTGTTCCTACAAGCCCAAAATCAGATCATGCATCACAAGGCCTCTACAAGCACCTGCTAAGGCCTACAAACCTGCAATTCGACCCTTCATCTCTATAGGGGCCGAACTTCAAAAATTCAAAGCTTCGCTGCAACAGGCGAAGGACAGGGTTCGCATCCTGTCCTTGCCCAGCTACAAAGAAGACAGGCTCGGCGGCTGCGCCCGAGGGAGCACATCCTTCATCGTCAAAGCCCAGCCAGAGCTGACCGAAGCTCAAATTGCTCATCGCATACGCCGCCGCGCGTCATACTGGCAAAAGAGACTACAGAAGCAAAGGACCCAGCCTCCTACACTCCAAGTCTCTCCCAAATGGGTCGAAAAAGAAAGACCCAACCAAGTTGCTGCCGTCCATATGGTTAGAAAAACCAGAAGGCGCAAAAAATCAGCAACAAAAATCCATGTCCGACGTCCGATGACCCGCAGCGTCTCAAGGACAAGAAGATATTCAGAAGAATCCTCTGCTCCTTCAAGCAAAAGACAGCAGAGTGATCCTTCCTCAAGCTCTTCTTCAAAAAGAATGAGCCCCAGCTCAGTCACCAGGACAGTTTCTCTTCGTTCGAATCACGAAGGATGAATGTCTTGGCTACAAATTCTGAGCCACCACCCCGCAATCCACCTCCAGAAGATGCGATCACCCGCATCCAGCAGTTGGAACAGGGCCAGCAGAGGATTGAAACTCTGATGGAAAACCTTCTCCTCGCCTTCCAAAATCAGGCGAACAATGAACCTCCTCCGAATCATCAAAACGACGAGGTAAATGGAGAAGAAAATGAGTCACGCGCCCTTACCAAAAAGGACGTAAATAGTATCCTTGCCAAAGCAAAAGAAGAGGATATACTCAAGGAGCATGGGATCAAGCCACCATATCCCTTATGGATGGACTCGGTCCCGTTCCCCACCAAATTCAAGCATCCTACTCTCCAAACATATACAGGGAAAGGATCAGCTAGACAGCACGTCATCCACTTCAAGATCCTGACGGGAGCTATCGCGGATCAAGATGCACTCAAGATCCGCCTCTTTGCAAGTACCCTAAAAGGTACGGCCTTCGATTGGTACTCCACTCTGCCGGAGGACTCAATCCAAAACTGGGCCATGCTAGAGACACGCTTCCTAACTCACTTCAAAGGTGAAGATCATCCCGCTACTATGGCTCAGCTGTGCAGCCTAAAACAGGGGGAGAATGAATCAACATATGACTTCATTCACAAGTGGTTGCCGTCTCCTATCTATGCAGCGTAGTTCGACTGGGAGGGAGCCGGTTCCTCTTAAACCTTTTATTTTTGCACTGGATCTCTTCTGGCAGTCTACCTCCTTTTGTCAGTTTTGCAGTCCAATTTGTAATTCCTTGAGTTGGTTTGGTTTATGGGTTGTTTCTGTCTCTGTGCAGTCTTATGTAATTTTGGGGGCTTCTTGCCCTTTTCTCTTTTTATCAATACAAATTAACCTTTAGCAAAAAAAACATATGACTTCATTCACAAGTGGAAAGCAATGGCATACAAATGCTCTGATGTATTGCCACAAGCGTCGCTAGTCGACATTTGCCGAAACAACATGAGAGCCAGAATCCGCTCCATGATCATCGGCAACAAATCAAAAAACCTGGGAGAACTCCTAGAAGCTTCCATGGAAGCTGAAACGGTGATTAAAGACCTCAACAGTCAGAAATCATCAAGAAAAGAGCCAACCGCCATTGCAACCTCTAAACCAAAGAAAAAAGAGGTCCTCAATGTGCAGACCAAGTCAGCTCCTCAGCCACCAAAGAAAGCTGAAAATAAAGTTGCTGGTAAGAGACCTGAACTCTCAGATGCCTTCAAAGAACGAGTGGAGAAGAAATACCCATTTGATGAAGGTGTTGATGAAACTTCGGGGCTCTTGTGGCAAACGGCAAGCTCACCTTGCCTGAACCAAAAAGACCGAGTGATGTTGGCAAAACCAATGATCCTCGGTACTGTCCATACCACCAGATGATCTCGCATCCTCTCAATCAATGCTTCGTTGTGAGAGAGAAAATAAACGAGATGTGGAAAAATGGAGTCATCACCTTTGACAAAAACTATGGGTCTGCCTCCGTCAACATGGTGACATGTGGACAAACATCAAAATCACCGAAGAAGAAGATCATTACTTCCTTCAAGGTGATAAACTCAATCCAAGCGTCCGAAGAACTGGTTCCTCACCCGACACCAGACGGACAACCGATATGGGTACATCCCGATCTCCTGGAAGATGAAAATTGGGAGGTCGTGAAAACAAAGCCTACAGCTCAACAGCGAAGGCAGGCTAGGAAACATCTCCTCAAGCTCAAACGGCAAGAGAAGACCCAGCCAAAACTAGAGGTCAAAGAAAAGGCAGAGGCTTCCTCTACCGCTTCACTAGAGGCAACAAAAACATCCCTTCCAGAGACTTCAAAGGGGGTAAGGAAATTCACTCTCAGTGATTTCATGCCACCTCAATTCAAAGAAGCCATGCAGGAGGCATCATACTCTTGCAATTCGGTAGTTGGATTCTCCATTGACGGATACGAATCCAACGACACCGATGATGGATTCGAATCCAACTACACAGATGAGTGGGAGGAGTCCCTTGAAACAGGAGAATATCTCTCCGATGAAGAATGGGTTCCTGAGTCTCATCTTATGCCAGTAATCTGGTATAACCCCCTACAGCCACAAGGATCCTGGTCTGATGATGAAGAAGACCAAGAGGCTGTACAAGAAAATGCTGCTGACTCAGCACCTCTCATTACTCCAGTGGAAATCAACCATGTTGAGCCACAAAGAGTTGATGAAGAAGAAGATCCGGCTCCCATGCCTGATCTTAAAGAATATGCAAGGATCTTGCAGCGACTCACTCTAGAACAAGAGCAAGACCGCGTCAACGAGCCTCCTCGCAACCCAGAGCCTGAAGTCCCTGAAGACCACCAGGTACATCCTCCCTTAACTCCTGAAAATGGAGAAAATTGCTGGATAGATGATCCTCTTACATCCGAGGATGAGTCTGACTCCGATCAGGCAACGTCTCCCGTCAGAGCTTCCTGTAATGTGATAATTCGGAATTATAGCTATTCCGAAGCATCGTCTGATGAGAGCACTTACACTCCGGCGACTGGAGGGATCCATTCATTGATTACATTATGTTCGGAATCCAACCTGAAGATCCAAAAGAACGGGTAAGCATCCAAAGGCGAACCCCAAGCTTTCATTTGGATATTCCTTCAAAAATCCTTTACAGGAAATCCTTCAACGGAGTACTTCTACGCTGCTTGTCACAACAAGAGGCTGAAGAAACACTCAAAGAAGTTCATGCTGGTCTTTGCGGAGCTCATCAGGCTGGACCTAAGCTCTATGATCAGATAAAAAGGTTAGGATATTACTGGCCTACCATGGTGTCTGACGCAATGCAATTTGCTAAGCGCTGCCAACAATGCCAAATTCACGGAGTTACATTCACATACCTCCAGAATGGCTGCATCCTACAGCAATCTCATGTCCTTTCGAAGCCTGGGGAATGGACATCATAGGTCCTATTTCTCCCCCTTCGAGCAAAGGTCATCGCTTCATCTTCGCCGCTACGGATTATTTCTCCAAGTGGTCAGAAGCATTTGCGTTTAACGAAATGAAGACCTCATCAGTCCTTCAGTTCCTGCGCACCAACGTCATTTGTCGTTTCGGCATACCCAAAAGATTCGTCCATGATAACGGACCACAGTTCCGGGATCATCGATTCTATAGGTTCTGCGACAAATACAAAATCCAAAGCTGTCCTTCGACTCCATACAATCTGGCAGCAAACGGGTTAGCAGAAGCTTTCAACAAGACACTCTGCAAAATCCTCAAAAAAATGGTCTCTAGTCACAAAAGAGACTAGAGCGACAAAATGTCTGAAGCTTTGTGGGCCTATCGAACCACCGTTCGAGGACCAACCCATAGCACACCATTCTCCTTGGTCTATGGATGCGAAGCTGTCGTACCCTTGGAAGTGCAAATTCCTTCCTTGAGGGTATCCTTGCAAAATGACATGACTCAAGAAAGCAATGTCAAATTGCGACTCCATGAGCTGGACAATCTCGATGAGAGACGGCTCGAAGCTCAACAAAGCATTGAACTTTACCAAGCACGCATGGCAGGATCTTTCGATAAAAAGGTCAGGCAACGCGCCTACAAAAAGAGTGACTTGGTTCTTGCAGTAAAAAGACCAATGGTCTTCGCTCACAAGTCCAAAGGCAAAATTTGAGCCAAAATGGGAGGGACCCTACGTCATCGACAAGGTTTTCTCTAATGGCGCATACGCACTCCTAAACATGGAAGGTGACAGATATATGCTGCCCATCAATGGCAAGTTCTTAAAGCGGTACTACCCTTGAAGACTTACCCAACTGGGTAAGAGCAATGCCTGTACGGCCAAAAACCGGTTTCCAGGTACACGCTCGCTAAACCCACCCTTTTTTTTTTAGAATTTTCATATCAAATGTTGAAATTTCTAGAAATTTAAAACAATGCTTACTTTCATCGTTTCATTGTTCAAAAAAAAAAATATCCAAGTTTAGGAACCTTTCCCTAACTTGACCAAAATTTTCAACCCTTGAACCCAAAATTCATGGTTTGAAACAAAATCCGGATTCAGGGATTTCCACCCTAGTCCACCCTGCCTTTTACCGCCAAAATGGTTTTAGGTCAAAACTTATGACCCTCGTGTCTTTAAACAAAAAAAAAAGGTTTTTTCAAAAAACCGTGAGGAAGCGACGCTTAGTCGATACTCGCACAAATCGGAAGCATATGAACCATGTTCGACACTTCCAAAATCGCAGGGAAGCGACATTTCGTCGATACTTGCAAAATCCAAAACCATGGAGACGCGACATTTCAGTTGATATCCATAACCCAAAGGTTCGAGAAAACCACAAATTTCAAAAATCATGGGGAAACGACATCAAGTCAGTACCCGCAAAACCAAAATTTTTGAAAAGCAAGGATGCGACATTCCATCGATACTTGCACCCAAATCCGCGACGATGCGACATTCCATCGATACTCGCAACCGAATGAGCAAGGATGCGACATTCCATCGATACTTGCAAGAACATTCAGCAGGGAGGCGACTTTTAGTCGATACTTGCATTTTTGAAAACCAAACCGGCTATAAATGCCATCAAAACAGGCTATAAATGCCACAAACCGGCTATCAATGCCACCAAAACAAAACCGGCTATCAATGCCACCAAAACAAAACAGGCTATCAATGCCACCAAAAAACCGGCTATCAATGCCACCAAAACTGGCTATAGATGCCACAAACAAAAAAAAAACTCGGCTATCAATGCCACAAGAAAAGCTGGCTCTCATGCCAAAATTGGCTTCCATGCCACAAACAAAAACCTGGCTTCCATGCCAAAACAATCATTTGACAAAGATTTTCACAAAATGACAACCTTTTGATCAAATCCCATTTAGCAATTACTTTTATCACAAAAAGATTCAAGTGAGCTTAGGGATAAAAAAAAAAGGAGAGTACCAAAAAAAATATATACATGTGGTACCAAAAAAAAAAAAAAGAGAAAGTGTTCACAAGCACTACAAAAAAATAAGTACAAAAAAAAAATACAAGTGGTACCAAAAAAGAGAGAAGGATGGTTTCTGTAAAAAAAAATATACAGGAGCTCAATCAAAAATGGTCTCCAGCCAAGAGTTCAGCTCCTCAAGCAAACTTTTAGCCTCAGCCGTCAAGGATTCCAAGGCACGCTTCTTCAGGAACCTGCCATGAGATGCTGGAGTGGGCTGTACCCCTTCTTTCACACCGGGAAGCTTATCCCGAGCAGTTTGCCATCGTTCGCTTTCTTCAGATTTCCTTTCAAGAACTCGATTGGCATCTGCAACCAGGCGAATCAGAGCACTCTCCCTGTCGCGAGCCTCTATTATGGCAGTCCACTTGGCAGCGACTTGTGCCTGTAGATGCTCAAGACGTTTCCTGGCCTCATCGACCTCCCTATCAAGGATGTTAAGGTCATGTGTCAGCCCGATGATGGTTAGCTCTTCTAAGTTCTTCTTTCGGACTGCCTGCTTCCTGCTTTCTGTAGCCTCATCCAGGTCAGACTTAGCCTTATCAGCAGGGTCCAGGAACATCTCCTTGAAGAACTGGTCATCAGCCAAACCCACGGTCTCAAACCACTTGTCACCCAGTGCAATGATCCTATCAACGATCGCCCTGGCACCTGTGACATCCAGACCAGCCTCTTCGGCATCACTAAGAATCTCCTGCACATGCTGGATCATGCCAAATCCGGCTTCCAAGTGCCCAGAAAAGAGAGTCTCAATCCAAGAGCTCAGAACTCGCACCACCACCTTCTTCGCAAAAAGAAGAGATGGCCCAGCTGAAGATTCGCCCAACTCCGTTGGTCGGCTGCTCTGTTGGAAGAGTAACAAAAGAACTCTTTCCAGTTGAAGCTGCTCCTGCTCGGGAAGGAATCTCAGCACGAGGAATCTCCTCAACATTGTCAGAGCTGGTCCCAGGAATCTCTACCTCTGGATCAACCTCTGGCATCCCTTGCTCTGGTTCTGAAGGAAGCGACGGACCCTCCTCTGTCACTTCAAAACCTGCCAAAGAAACACAAAAAGGTATGAATATAATCCTGTTTGAAAATCATTATCAGGGTTATAACTACAGAATACCTTCTTCGACGACTGGCGGAACACTTTCCTCCGCCATGAACTCATTGGAAGCATCATCAACATTTGCGTCCATCGATGGTTCAAAGTCATCGGAATCCTGTGGCAAGTCAGCTGGCAAGAAATGTGTTAGCAAACCAAGTCACAAACAAAAAAAAAGAGAAAAAAAAAGAGAAGTCATACCAATTGGAGACTCTGGAATCACTCCAGAGTCCCTCGGTTCTTCTTCAGGTGCCTCGACAGGATCCGTCACCACCTCATCGACCGGAACCTCAGGCATCATCAAGTATTCCTCTACTAAAAAAAAAAAAAAAAAAGAAGAGAAAAAGCAGAAACAAGAAGCAAATCATAACATGGAAAAAATCCCATGAAAAGAAATGGAAAGAGAAAAAGGAAGAATCATACCTTCACCGACGGTCTCTTCTTCTCGGCTTCTCTTCTCTGGAGGCTCGTCAGCATCCACTGGCACATCCTCATTGATAGTAAGAGGAACTTCCAAGTTAGGAGAGTCCTCATGCTGCCCCTTGCTGCGATGATGACTCTTCCCCCTCTTACCCAGGCGGGCTCGCTTCTTAGAGGAACCTGCCCCGCTGTCAGAGTCAGGTTTCCCACTTGACTCCTCACTGGATGGTCTACTCTTGCCAGTAGACTCCACGGAAGCTTGCCTCTATGCCGCTTGCATCCAAGCGCCAAGTTCGGCTTCCTCCTGTTCTAGCTGCTCTAAAGCCTCATCAGGTATTTCTCGAACAGCTTCAGAACCAATGACGCCCTGGTCACCGAGAAAGCCTATCTTGTGCTTCTCTCCAGAAAGGAAGGCCCAAACTTCCTCTCGCCGGACGCCATCCGACTTTCCAAGGCCCTTTCCAGATGCCAGCTTCACATCAAGCTCCTTCTTGGAAAGCCCCCGATATGCCAAAAAGCTCTCCGCGAACCACTTCGCAAAGCCGGCAGTTCGGGAAGTCAGCAACACAGGATAAGAAATCATGGCTGTAGTGTCTTCGGCACTATAGAAAGCCCATGCATTTCTCCCGTCCTGTAAGCCTCCAAAGCGCTTCACCATGCTTGAAGGCGCTCCAACAATGCCTTGAGAAAAGCCCAGCTGCAAGGCAAAGCGAGAGGGTACATACGGCTGGATGTCGACGAAAAGATGTCTACGGTACACCATCGTGCCGACACGTATGCTGAAAAGCCACTCTCTCTCTGCATTGGTCAAGGAATAATGCCTTCCCGACCCCGCCCTGGTAGAGTCTTGGGAGGTACCAAAATCAAAAGCCTTCTTCCGCAACTCCGGAGAAAGCTTCACTGAAGACTGCCCCATCTCGACGTCCCTGAACCGTCGGATGCCGAGGATGGGCAATCCAGTAATGACGCTCAGCTCCTTCAAAGAAAAACCAATCTCACCATTCATCACAACGAAGGTATTGGTTTGTGGGAGGAATGATTCCAGCATAGCCATGACGGCCACGTCGGAAAAGATCACGGTCTCCCTAAAGGCGCGGACCGCATCAAAAATCCCGGCTTCCTTCAAAACGGCGCCACCAATCAGCAAGATGCGATCAGTCCACGACTTCCACTCGGAGTCAGCATTGTAATGGCCACGGAGTCGAAAAGGCTTGATCCAATTGCTACCGTCACCGCTGAAAGTACCAAGGCCCACCGGTCTCAAATCGACCGACGGATAATCAGAGCCCCGGTAGCCGCTGGATGGCATCAAAAGGTCCATGTCAACAGGCGACCTCTCCATATATCCAGGAGAGCCGCCAACAAAAACCCCGGTCTTGATTACATTTGTCCTTCTCACCCAGCTTGGAGGATCTTCCCTCTTAGGGCACGTGGGGGCAAGGCTCATGATCGAGACGGTGCGATCAAACGTCGACCGGGTAGCAACAGTCTTCTTCTCACCATCTGCTGTGAAAGAAAACTGAAAACATCTCCTCTGGTATGTCATGTCATCAGGGACTGCATCACCAAAGAAGAAGGTAGGCTTGGGCAAAACGCTCTGATCTTCCATCACCCATGGACGACTGCTTACCATGATCTTATAGAATTCCTCTCCCTTGAGAGCGATCAGTCGCTGCCTCATCTCATCTCTGTTGAGGGAGTCACACTCTTCCAGATTTCTCTCAACATACTAGAAGATCTAGAAGATCGACGAGGTACGCTTGTAACAGGCTCTTTACCCTTGTTCGTTCTGGAGGAACCACCTGAAAAGGATGGAAAAGAAAAAGATCAAACATCAAAATGACAGAATCTCGCTAAAAAAAAATCTGGCAAAATTTTGACATGATGACGGGGCAATTCCGAAGAAAAGGAACTATCTCGAAAGAAATAAGAAAGCTTGAAGATGGGCTCAACATCGCTGCGAGCTCCGAAACTCCAAACTTTCGAAACCTCAAAGTCTCAGCAAAATCAGGAAGGGCTCAACATCGCTGCGAGCTCCAAATTCCCAAAATTGCGAAAACTTTCAGGTATGCTATCACATCATGCTACAAATTTAATTTACAATCAAATGCATGCATGAACATCTAGGTTTGCCAAAAAAAATGCATTATCATGATGAGCAAAAAAAAAAAAAGAAACTTCCTCAAAAGAAAAAGGAGAAAGAAAAAAAGAAAAAGAAAAGAAAAGAAAAGAAACTTTCTCAAAAAAAAAAAGATGAGAAAGAAAACAAAAAAAAAGAGAAAAGAAACTCTCTTAAAAAAAAAGGGGAGGGAAAGAAAACAAAAAAAAAAGAGAAAAGAAACTCTCTCAAAAAAAAAAGGGGGAGGGAAAGAAAGCAAAAAAAAAAAGGGGCTGGCCCACTGGCCACGTGGCCGTACGGATCTGTCCGTACGGCCCACAAACAAAAAAAAAACACAAAACACAAAAAAAAAGAAAGAAGAAAAAAAAAACGTGTGAAAAAAAAAAGGAAAACACGTGAAAAAAAAAGAAAAGAAAAAGAAAGAAACAACAAAAAAAAGAAAAAAGAACTTTTTATTTTTCCTACAATGGAGTTTTCTTGAAAAAAGGAACTTACTTGAAGCCATTGATGGAGAAGAAGAAGAAAAGTCTTGAAGATCTTGAAGAAGAAGAACTCTTGGTCTTGAAGCCCTCTTGAGATTATTGCAAAAGAAAGTAATAAGAGCAAGAGATCCAACCTCCTCCTTGCTTTTATAGAAGAGATAAAACTAAAGAAGGAAAGAAGAAAAAGGTAAGTGTTACTAATTAGTAACCTTACCAAAAGAAAGAGATTAGAAAGATTCTTTCCCAAAAGAAAGATATCTTGAGAGATTTTCTCCCAAAAATAGATCGATGAAGGATTCTTTCCCAAAAGAAAGATATCTTGAGATATCCTATCCCAAAATAAAGCGAATATGAGAGATTCTCTCCAAGTAAAGATATTCTTAGATATTCTCTATCCAAATGAGATATTTTTGGATATTCTTTACAAAAATGACACCATATGAGATCTAAGCCATTTCAAAAGCTTAAGGTCCCATGGGTTAGCCCATATGAGCCAGGTTTGACCACCTAGGCACTTAAAAAAAAAATTTGGGCTTTTAGTCAAAGAGAAATCCCTCTTACCAAGAGCATACAAAAATGGTTCCATGCCTCTTTTGAGTTGATTGGACCATACAAAAGAAAATTCCAAGCCCCATGAGCTTCCAAAAATCAAACCATCCAGCCTCATATACCAAATTGAGCCAAAATCTTAAAATTGACATTCCACAAAAATCAAACCAAATCCTGGTCCCCTAACTTGCCACATACAGCTTGTTGGGTCACAAGGCCAAAACCAAAAACCAAAACCTGATCCCCTAACTTGCCACATACAGCCTGTTAGGTCACAAGATCAAAACCAAAATTGATCCCCCAACATTCCACATACAGCTTGTTGGGTCACACGATCAAAATCAAACCCGACCCCCTAACCTGCCACATATAGCCTTTAGGTCACAAGGTCAAAACCCAAATCCACATCCCAGATGTCATCTTCAAAACTTTGCCTCGAGATGGTACGTGATCCCTTTCACTACCATAAAATTCCCCTGGAAGCTCAAAAGGCTACAAATAACAAAAAGAAAGACTGCTCAAAGACTCTTGGTCAAGTCACAGGCTCTCCTTCAAAAATCTCTTCGAGGCACATCGACTACAAAAGTTAAGCATCTCGTCGCTGTACCTTGAGGGGGCATTTGTTGACACCAAAAATGTCACTTTGCCTCTTCAAGATCCAAAGAGCTACATGAAGTCGCAACCTGCCATAAGTAGGCAATGCTACTTCCAAAAAATTAAATCTTGTCAGAATCAAACAAAAACTGCAAGATCTTTCAAGACAGCCAAAAGAGGAGTACACAAGAAGTTTCGGGCCATTTCAAAATCATTTGGCCTAACTTCGCTTCTCCGACAGCCGAAAAGGAGCTCTCGGCGGCGAAAGCATCGGAGACACCAAATCTTCGATCAGAGCCGATGGATGGTCTCAAAATACATCCAAAAGGCTCCACGTCAAGTTCCGAGTCAAACCGACAACGTTTGAACCTACATCAACCCTCGAACAGCAAAATCAAGCCTCTCGGCGGCGAGAACCACCGAGCCAATTACTCATCAGATAGAGCACAGGGACGGCTTCAAAATGCTTATAAAGGGCTACACGTCAAATTTCAGGTCATTTCGACAACATTTGACCATAGTTTGACGCTCGGAAGCCAAATCAGGCCTCTCGGCGGCAAAGCTCTCCGGGACCATGGTTTCCAAGACAGAGCCTATGGATCATCTTAAAATGACTCCAATAGGTTCCCTATCAAATTTCAAGTCAATCGGACATCGGTTGACCGCACATCAAACCGCGACATCTTCATCGCGACAAAAGCGAGTCTACTGGTGATAGGACCCCAAACGGCTTCAAAACTTAAACAAAAGCCTATGGTTAGTCTTATTTACTGCTCAGGAGGCTTCACACCAAATTTCAGGTCATTCCGACATCGTTTGACTCAGTTTCAGCTTCTGACGGAAAATCGGCAGCTCTGCGCGACAAAGTCTTCGGCTTTCTCAGGAAATTGGAAACTTTGCAAAATAAAATGCAAGGATTCTCATCAGGTTTCCTACAGGGAAATCAGGCCAATAAATGGTCAAAATGTCAAGGAAAAGTACAGGAGAAAAAAGAATCGAAAAACAGCAAAAACGGACACAAAACGGGACAAAAAGGGGGGAAAACCCCCCCAGGGTCGCAGGCCCCTGCGACCCTGGGCCAGGGTCGCCGGCGACCTTGGAGCCCGGGGTCGCCGGGAAGGCCCCGGAAACCCCGGTTTTCGCCGTTTTTTCGCGATTCGAAGCGCCCAGCCTCTGGTACTTTCCAAAATTCATGCTTTTGAGACACCAAGTCCTCTGACATCCGTCCAAAACACGGGTCAATCATCAAGAGTATCGAAAACAATATTGATCGCCACCCGGTCAACCAAAAACAGTGTGCTTTCTACCCGACCGATCGAGAAATCGACAGGACAGATGGCACCGACCTGCTGTTGGCAACAAACACCTGAAATTACATGATCATCTGATGTCGATCTACATGAAGATCCATCGATGATCATCACCAGAAGAATCCCAAAAGACGCGGCACGGCCCGCGACTCTTCAGATGCTCGGCGACCACTTAATGCGATTAATTGACTAGCTTTATTACAGTCATTAATCCATTTCTTTGGATGGACCAATCAGAAGCAAGCATCCGGGAGTTACAAGTCAAGAGATTCATGGCATTTAACCCATGAAACTCCTCCCATCATGGCGATTAAATGCTCTCAATCTCCTCCGACCAATCAGAAGCCAAGAAAAAGGAGTTATAAAATAAAGAATTCAATTTTGTAACTCCTCCCATTATGCAGCTTAATGACAATAAAAGCCCATAAACTCTCCTAAATGGCTACCAAAAAGCCTATAAATAGGAGAGCACTCCAAGAAGAAAGGACAGACAACGAATCACAGACAGAAGCACAGAAATTCAGATAAGGAAAAGAGAGAAAACTCTGCGGAAGTTCTACACCGGCCACCGCTACAAGGTGACAAAAGTCCCTTGGGGGGTACCCCCCCCCCCCCAAGGTCCTTGCCTTCTCAACCTGCCTCCAATGGCTTAGATGTGGCTTTTCAGCCCGTCTACTCGGCTTTTTATTGGACATAGGACCTCCTTTTGGTCTTTGTCCTCTAAAAACCTGAGGTTATAGCCAAGCCAAGCGAATCAATAGCATCCTCGGTTCTCATCTGCATGGATGATGGCGAAGCCCACATATGGCTTGCGACCGTCAATCTAAACGGGTCCCCCACAATCTCCTGAGAAGTTAGATCCTCCTTTTCTTGCTTTTCATTGTAGTTTGTATTTTTTCAAAAGAGACAAAAATCACAACTCTTGTCTTTCATTATTGATAAGGACTGTAAATCGGCTATAAACGCCAAAAATCGGCTATAAACGCCAAAATCGGCTGTAAATGCCAAAAAAATCACCTTTCACGGCAAACCAAGAAAAATGTCTCTTTTCTTAAATATATGTGCAATGGAAAACTTGAAAGAAGTTGATTTCCTTTTTACTTGCGAAGGTTTGTCTCCGGATCACCTCTTGCAATTCCAAGTAAAATAGAAAATCTGGCACACCCACACAAAAAAGAAATGTTGATGCACGCCCCTGCCCCCTGGTTACGAAAGGGTCGGACCCGACGGACTCCCACGTCCGCCGACCTCGGTAGGAACCGAGCAGGAGCGCGGTCCATCACCTATGGGCACCCAGTTCTGTTATTATACATTTGTTTTGTCTTCCCACATTTGGCCTATCAGTCGGCACCACTAAGCTTGGACAACCTTGTCGGTTTGATCCACCGACTTGGAGATCCTTCCCCTCCTGTTAGTCAGCTACAGTCTGGAATCCCCAAAGTTTTTACCCTCTTCGCTACCATGGTCCCGCAGAGTATATATATGTATATTATAGTATTTTATCATTGTCCCTCCTCACCTTGCGTGACTGAGGTCAATGATCCTGTAGGGTATGTGCTCTCATCACTTTAGTGAGAGAGGATTTAGCTTTGTGTGGTTGCCATCTTGACAGTTCCCGATCCTTGATACCCTTACTGTTTTGAATATACAAGCTTCATACATGTTTTAAATGAATCCCCAATTTATTAAATGTTCATGTTTTGTTCATGTTTTAAATGAATTCCCGTTTTGTCAAATATTCATGCTTTATACATGCTTTAAATGAATTCCCATTTTGTCAAATATTCATGCTTTAAAGGAATACATTGAAAGTTCGGGATCCTAACCCTAGAGGGGGGGTGAATAGGGTGATCTTCAATTTAATGGCCAATTTAAATTTCTTTCCAATTTACTTTTAAATAATGATGATTATGTGAGTAAGTGCGGAAGATAAACAATTCAATCACCACAAGCCATTCACCATTACACAATGATTTATAGTGGTTCAGCCTCAATGCCTACATCCACTACCGGTTTGTGCTCAACACCCCACCGGATTTCCACTATTTATGCTTTTACAATAGGCTAAGCAATAACCTTTACAAAGTTGTTTTTCTAGGCTAAACAACAACCCATACACTATGCTTTCCAAGGCTAAGCAATAACCTTTACAATATCTTTCTTTCTCAAGAAAGTGTCTACACACTAGAAGAGAAATAGATTAAGCTCTTAAAAGGTGCCTCTTAATTAGGCAAATATGAAAGTGAAAATAAACTCACACAACACACTAAGAAATGCAAAGATGAATGCTCATGGGGTGTGTGTGTGTAGAACTTCAATCAAGTTGAAATTAAGTCCAATGAATTTTATGCTTAAAGCTTTTCAAAATTTAAAGCACATAAATGATATGATTGAAGTTGAATGCAAATCACTTGAACAATTACAAACTTGTGAATTATATGAAAATTTAAAGATCACAGGTTGTATGATTAATACTAATCAAGTGATGCATGTGTAAAGTTGTTTTCAAAAACAAAGGTTTAACTAAAGTTCTAAACAAATTGAAAACAACAAAGAAAGATTCAAACAAGTTAATGTATCATGCTATACAGAAATCAAAGATTTAGACAAAGCATGATTAACACAGTTTAAACAAAACTTGGTTTGAAATAAAAAAAGGTGGAATCCAAAACCTGTGAATCAAGGATTAAATAAGATATGGATTCCACACCACATAGTTAGCATGCTAGAAAACATTTTTCAAAGATTTAAAACAAAGCATGAAACATATGAACTAGGAAATTAAAGCTTACTGGGATTTAACTTCTTGTAATCAAGCTTTAGCTTTCCAATTGGACCAAACAAGCTTCCTTAATTCATTCCCTTTGCTTGGGCACTAAAAACACCAAAAATGGCCTCACTTTTCGTCACCCAATTCCTTGGAATGAACTTGCTTTTTATAGAAGAAGTGGTCCAATGTATGCCTGTCGGTCAACTGATAACTAGGTGTCGGTCGACCGATAGTTCAACGGTCATATGCAATGGTCATATTTTTGAAAGTTTTTCTGACCCACTTGCAGTCATCGGTTGACCGTCATTTATCGGTTGACCGATAGGGAACCGATAAGTGAACCGATAGCACAAAGTTGTTGAAAAAGTTGCTGTCTGTTTTTGGAACCGACGAGCTCTCGGTCTTACACTTCATGTACTATCGGTTGACCGATAGGAACCGAGGAGCAGACCGATAGAGAAGTTCTGAAAATGTAGCTCACTGGAAATGGAACCGATGGAGCCATCGGTTGACCTTGGTTCACTTGTGGGTTGACCGATGCGAACCGACGACTTGACCAACAGAGTGGTCAGGTCAATTTTCTGAAGATCTGATGTTTTTGAAGAGTGAAAGTTTGAAACCATTTGAAAACTCAGATTTGAAAGGTGTTTTTATATATTGTTTTATCAAGAAAAACATGATTAAAATCAAAATTCAAATCAACCAAAAAGAGTTTAAATTAAAACATGAGTAGGTTAATTCAAAAAATGATTTCAAGAAGAAACTTGTGAAATGAAAGTGAAAGTAATGAGATGAATATTATGCAAATGCAAGACATCAAATTGCAAACAACTTAGGGTCTAACATACATGTCTTGTCAAATATTCATGTTTTATACCCATTTTATATGAATATAGGATTTTGTCAGATGTTCACGAATTTCTATATATTTTAATTATGTACATCTTTTGATCAAATAGCGTGATTTATCATATGTTTTATTCTTCAATATATTGTTTATATCCTTTCACCCACCTGCCAGACTGTCGTGTCTGACCCACTACTTTGGTACTTAGGTTCAGATTTCTTGCCCGTGATGAGTGCACGTTTTGGCTATGGAGCCATGAGCTTACAAGTTATTTTGTCGGCTATGTCATGTAGACATTGAGCTTAACATCGGAGCTACGTCACATATGGGGTAGTGATTATTAGCTTATTTTTGTATGGCTTTTTATTAGCCCTTTTCTCGGGATTGTAATTAATATACATTGTTATTTGTAACTTGAACATATGTGGGAATGTAATACCCAGTTACTGTCAGCTCTGTATTTTGTTATAATGGTTTGTTCCAGTCTGATATGTTCATTGATATGATAGCAATATGTTAGTGGTTGAGTGCGACACGAAATCCAATGGCCTCAGACTTCGGGTCGCAACGCCATGAAAGCTTCCGCAAAAATATTCAGGATCTGTTGGAATGTGTTATCCTCACACATGCAGATATTGGGAGAAACATAAATCATCACTTAACTCCCAATTTCACGGCCCCTTCGGGTTTGGGGTCGCGACAGACTGGTATCAGAGCGGGCAGGTTTCTAGGAAATAAAACACTCTAGGAACCTTAAGACGTGTGGTGAGGAATCATTAGCTTTGTTGTGTTGTTTTGACTAGATGTCGTTCCGTCGATTTCAGATTTGTTTTCGTTCTGTCGATTTTGGATTTGTTTTCTTTCTAGTGGGGGAGACCCTCCTTGTCTCTTCCTTTTTGTTATTGCTAGGGAATTTGGGGGACCAAATCCTTTTCTAGTGGGGGCGGATTTAATGTCTCCGCACCCACATTCAGTGCCTTTTCCTTATTTTCGCGCCAGAGAGTTAGAGTTTTGTGGTCTTAGCATGTGGTTCTCGAAGGATTTGGCAAAGTTTTAGCTCGTTCGGCGTCATAGATATTAGTAGCAAGAGAAGAATTGTACAGTTGTTAGTCAACAAGAGGCGTGAACAACACTTCAAGACTATTTACAGTTGATAGAGGACCGTCATGTGGCAAGCCAAAATAGGTTAGTACAGATGTTTAGGTTGAACTTGAGTCGCTTTCTTAAGTCAAGAGACTCCAAAGACCAGACAAATGGTGGATTTCAGGAAGGTTGAGGTGACTTTCAGTTGATAGAGCTTCAAGTGGATGCCAAAAGTTAGAAATTTCTCGCGTATCGATGAACTTATGACGAAGAATTGTTCGAGGCGGTTCAACAATTATGGCTAGGATGGTGAAGTCGACTCGGCAGGATGCATCAGTGTGTGGTTAGAATCATGGGAAGTATGTTTTCAGCTGTGGTACAAAGAACTATATACAAAATGGATAGTTACTTGGTCATGTGATAAAAGAAATCTTGTGGACTTTATGGATTTGGGATATTAGTTGGACACTGTGCAGATGCAAGCAGAAGAATCATAACTTATGGACAAGGCCAGTTAGAAGATTCGGAGAAGAATGACGCATGTGAATGACTTGAAGATGATGGACTTGGGATGGAGGCAGAAGATTGAACAAACAAGGCATTGAAGGATAATTTGTACAGTACTTTACGGCAGAGATAGAGATACAGTATTTTGGAATGAGTCAGAACTTTCATTCTCTTGGACCGACATTGATGGACAAGAGTAGCAGATTCGAGATCATGTAAGAACATCTGAAGGGTGTTAGAGGTTTGATGAAAGTATTCTTCGAATATTGATTATGTCAAAGGAGCAAGTTACCAAGTAAATTTGGACAGTTTGAGATCTTCAATGAAAATCAGAGAGTTTGACTGGGAATAGTGCAGTTATACAGGAGCAGTGGAGATCATCAATGTATAGAGATAATTTTCAATTGGTAAAACTCCAAAGAGATGTTCAGAGTTAGAGATTTCTAGAATTTGATGAGTTTTGTCAGAGAATTGTTTTGGGATTTTCAACAAGTTCAGCCATGTGGAGTAGACCTAGCAGGATGTGTCATTTGCATGGATAGAAGCTTTTGGAGTTGAATTTCAGCAGCTAATAAAGGAGTTGATAGCAGAAATGACCTCTACTCGATCGCCTGATAACGAAGATTTTTGTGGACCTTATCGACATGAGGAACTTCGGATTTCAATGCATAAATATGAGGAGCAGGAACTCAGTTATTATGGATATTGGTTAGGAAAGTAGATCTGGCAGAACAGTTACAAGAGTGTGTGCAGAGCTTCAATTGATGAAGAATGGTGAAGGGACAAGCATGTTAGTGTCAGAGACCGATTGTTGTATAGAGGATTAAGAGCACCGAGCAGAAAGAGTTAGAGCTAGCAAGAGTTCACCTTGAAGATTGTGCAGTGGATACGAGATCCTAGCTTCGACAGTTATGATGAAGCAGACAGAATTATTCCAAGAACTTTCTTTACCAAGCTGGCTATAAGCAAGAGACTTGGTTGAATTTAGAAGGAGTCAGACTTGGCAAATTTCTTGAGCAGTCAGATTGGCAGGGCAGTGACAGATTCGAGCTAGTGGAAGAATGTTTGACGACTGTTGATAGTTGACCGAAGAGTTCTTCAGCGAGAATGACCCAACGATTTCAGATGTTTTCGAGAGGAACATTTTGGAGTTTTGATTTGTGGTTCTGTCTTCGAGGTGCGGGATTAATGTCCCCACTTGCTTTTGGATTTGTTTAGTTCATTTGGAGGACCAAATGTTCTAAGTGGGGGAGGATGTGAGAACTCGACCCCAGATTTCCTGGTTTAGTGTGGTTTTAATCGTGGATTTGTTTTCTCAGTGGGTTTACCGGTTGTTTGATTGAATTTCTGAGTTTGATTATATTTTCTTTGGTTTTGGGAAGTTTTGAAAGCCAGTGGACCTAGACAGTGACCGTAGGATCCTATTTGTTTTGTGTGGTCATTGTAAAGAGATTCTCTTTAATTTCTAAAAATTCCCATTTTAACTTCGTTTGGCTAATCTCGCCATTCCCTACAACTTTCATGTTCACTCTGTACCCATTCGAAGCTCCGAAAATCAGTTTTTCCAGCCCTGGGGGAAAATCAGTCTTTTTACACTAAATCCAGACCCAAATATCGAGATCTCAGAACCTTGCCAAATATATACTTTTTGGAAACTAGATTTTATGAGAAACATTTCTCTCTTCTTTGTCGATCGCATTTGAGGCACAGAAATCGATGTCTTAACACTTGAATCCATTATTTTGATTCCTTTGACCAAACAATTGACTTTTTCTGTGGACCCCGGAAGTATGTCAATATTAACCTTGTTGAAAGATAATTTTGTGACGGACACTTTTCATGTTTTACGTTTCTTGATCCGAGGTCTAGAAAGCCTTCTAATCTCCAAGAAAGTTTTAAGTGTTTCTAAGTGTGGTGGGGCCCACACCCACCCATTATAAGTCTCCTCTCTTCTCCCTCATCTGTTGCAGCCCAAAGGGGGGAGCTCTGCAACTGAGCTTTCCCTCCCTTTTCTTCTTGTTTTCTCCTCCCCATTCATGGAGGAAATCCTTGCCATTTCGAAACCCAACCATGCCTTCTTCTTCCCCTCATCTCAAGCTCTCCATTGATGCCATTTGAAGAGAGAACCAACCATCTTAGGATCCTCTTTGAGCTAACTTTGTGCATTTGAAGAGCTTCCATGTAAGCAATCTCTTCCTTCTTTTAAATATGTGTTCTCCTAACCCATGAGACTCTCCATCTCTATTATTGAAAGCTTTCTCTTTGTATTTCTTGGTTTTGACATTTTAGGGCTTGTTTTTGGGGGGTTTTTGCATAGGTTGTGATTTCTTGGCTTGGAGTGTGATTAGAGCTTGGATTTACTTAGCTTGGACCCAAGGCAAGTGGATGAAACGATTTATTTGATGCTAAACCATATTTATTTATATTCTTGATTTTTCATTAATGGATGATTTGCTTAAACCTTGTTTCAAGACTTGTCTCCTATTGATTTCAAATGCATCAATTAATGTATCTTTCAATCTCATTTTATTTCTTAGAAGTGTACATGTTTGTGTTAACTTGAGTGGTTCATAGTGTGATGGATTCCACATGATTGAATAAATGGAAAGAAGATATTGGTTAAATGTTTGGAGGTGTTGAATGGTGGAATTGTAGTATTGGGAATAGAAGTTTTGAATGATGAAATGGAGGAGATTTTGGCTCACTTTATTATAGGGATCTAACCGTTAAAAATGAGGAGTGTTTGGAGAAAGAAGGGACTGAAAATAGCTTCAGAATTTGGTGTTCGCATTAACGTCAGTCAGCTGTAGGTCAGCCTGTCGGCTAACCGACAGCCAACCGACAGGGAGCCGACACCAGTTCGGTCCCAATTCCAGAGAGCTGTAATTTCTGATACTGAAGTGTCGGTCAGCCGATAGTGAACCGACAACCTCGCGGTTCCAATTCCCGAGAGCTGTTTTCTCCCCGTTTTTGGACTCGGCTAGCCATCAGTCAGCTTGTTGGTCGACCGACATGACCCTGTCGGTTAATCGACAAGCCAACCGAGGGTTGACCGAAATTTCAATCTTGATGGATTTCTTTTGAAGAACTTGTGGAACTATATGGGATAAGAATGTGGAACTATATTGAAGAAGAAATCCATTTATTATGATTTGTTAGGATCCTTAGATTTGTCAATGTATGTAAGGTCCTAGAATATTTTTAATTCTTAAAGAGTACCAAATGTTTATCAAACCTAACATATGGAACCCTATACACATTTATTTAAATCTTGGACCTTCAACACTTGGCCCGGAGATTTATAGAATCCATTTGTACCTGATTTTATCGGATTTCACTTGTACATTTCGAGTTTCGTGCCTTATAACTAGTCTTGCCCCAGATATGGTTTTTAGCATAATTGCTCTCTTGTGACCTAAACTCGAATCTTATTTGTTCTTTTCAAACATCATATCTTATGATTTGAACTTGCCCCGAAAGTATTGGAAAATGTGTTGACCTTTCGCTAACCCGTATATGCTCGATCCGATATGAATGTGCATTTGTGCCTATGGGCAACCAGTTCTGTTATTAAGCATTTGTTTTGTCTTCCCGCATTTGACCTATAAGTCGGCACCACTAAGCTTGGACAACCTTGTCGGTTTGATCCACCGACTTGGAGATCCTTCCCCTCCTGTTATTCAGCTACAGTCTGGAATCCCCAGAGTTTTCACCCGCTTCGCTACCATGGTCCCGCAGAGTATATATATGTATACTATAGTATTTTATCATTGTCCCTCCTCACCTTGCGTGACTGAGGTCAATGATCTTGTAGGGTATGTGCTCTCATCACTTTAGTGAGAGAGGATTTAGCTTTGTGTGGTTGTCATCTTGACAGTTCCCGATCCTTGATACCCTTACTGTTTTGAATAATAATATACAAGCTTCATACATGTTTTAAATGAATCCCCAATTTATTAAATGTTCATGTTTTGTTCATGTTTTAAATGAATTCCCGTTTTGTCAAATATTCATGCTTTATACATGCTTTAAATTAATTCCCGTTTTGTCAAATATTCATGCTTTAAAGGAATACATGTCTTGTCAAATATTCATGTTTTATACCCATTTTATATGAATACAGGATTTTGTCACTTGTTCATGAATTTCTATATATTTTAATTATGTACATCTTTTGATTAAATAGCGTGATTTATCATCTGTTTTATTCTTCAATATATTGTTTATATCCTTTCACTCACCTGCCAGACCGTCATGTCTGACCCACTACTTTGGTACTCAGGTTCAGATTTCTTGCTCGAGTGAGTGCACGTTTTGGCTATGGAGCCATGAGCTTACAGGTTGTTTTGTCGGCTATGTCATGTAGACATTGAGCTTGACATCGGAGCTACGTCAAATTTGGGATAGTGATTATTAGCTTATTTTTGTATGGCTTTTTATTAGCCCTTTTCTCAGGATTGTAATCAATATACATTGTTATTTGTAACTTGAACATATGTGGGAATGTAATACCCAGTTACTGTTAGCTATGTATTTTTTTATAATGGTTTGTTCCAGTCTGATATGTTCATTGATATGATAGTAATATGTTAGTGGTTGAGTGCGACACGGATTCCAATGGCCACCGACTTGGGTCGCAACGCCATGAAAGCTTCCGCAAAAAATATTCAAGATGTGTTGGAATGTGTTATCCTCACACATGCGGATCTTGGGAGAAACATAAATCATCACTTAACTCCCAATTTCACGGCCCCTTCGGGTTTGGGTTCATGACAGGTAGGCCGCGACTTCATGTAGCTTTCTTGATGTTGAAGAAGCAAAGTGACATTCTTGGTGTCAACAAATGCCCCCTCGAGGTACAGCGACGGGTTGCTTAACTTTTGTAGTCGATGTGCCTCGAAGATATTTCTGAAGGAGAGCTTGTGACTTGACCAAGTGTCTTAGAGCAGTCTTTCTTTTGGTAGAGTGGCCTTTTGAGCTTCCAAGGGAATTTTATGGTAGTGAAAGGGATCACGTACCATCTCGAGGCAAAGTTTTGAATATGACATCAGGAATGTGGATTTGGGTTTTTGTTTTTTACCTTGTGACCTAACAAGCTGTATGTGGCAGGTTAGGGGGTCGGGTTTGATTTTGACCATGTGACCCAGCAAGCTGTATGTGGAATGTTAGGGGGTCGATTTTGTTTTTGATCTTGTGACGTAACAAGCTGTATGTGGCAAGTTAGGGGATCGGGATTTGATTTTTGGTTTTGGTCTTGTGACCTAACAAGCTGTATGTGGCAAGTTAGGGGACCGGGATGTGGTTTTTGGTCACTCTTTGGGACTATGTGGGTCCATTGGAGTGGTTTGGATTTTTGCGAAATATCAATTTCGAGATTTTGCCTCAATTTGGTATATGAGGCTGGATGGTTTGATTTTTGGAAGTTCATGGGGCTTGGAATTCTTTTTTTTTTTTATCGTCCAATCAACTCAAAAGAGGCATGAAACCATTTTTATATGCTCTTGTTAAGAGGAATTTCTCTTTGACTAAAAGCCCATTTTTTTAACTTTTATTATTTTTTTAGTGCCTTGGTGGTCAAACCTGGCTCATATGGGCTAACCGATGTGACCTTAAGGTTTTCAAGATGACTTAGATCTCATATGGTTTTACTTTTGTAAAGAATATCAAAGAATATCTGATAGAGAATATTTAAGAATATCCTTACTTGGAGAGACTCTCATGTTCCCTTTATTTTGGGAGAGAATATCTCAAAGTATCTTTCTTTGGGAGAGAATATCTCAAATCTCCTATCTTTTGGGAGAAAATCTCTCATTGTTTTTTTTTTTTTTTTGAGAGAATCCCTTAAGATATCTTTCTTTTAGGAAAGAATCTTTCTAATTTTTTTCTTTTGTTAAGGTTACTAATTAGTAACACTTACCTCTTTCTTCTTTCCTTCTTTGGTGTGCTCTCTTCTATAAAAGCAAGGGGAGGTTGGATCTCTTGCTCTTATTGCTTTATTTTGCAAAAACCTCAAGAGGGCTTCAAGACCAAGAGTTCTTCCAGAATCTTCAAGCTTTTTCTTCTTTTTGTCCATCAATGGCTTCAAGTAAGTTTTCTTTCTCAAGAAAACTTCATTGTAGAAAGTAGGATGGTTAAACAAAAAGATTGGTTTTTGTTTCTTTCTTTTCTTTTCGACGCGTTTTCATTTTTTTTTAACGTGTTATTTTTTCTTGTGCCTTTTCTTTCTTTTTTTTTTGCATGTTTTTTTTTTCTTTTTGTGGCCGTACGGCCATGTGGCCTGTGGGCCACGGCCAGTGGGCTAGCCCCCCTTTCTTTTTGTTTGTTTCCCCCTTTTTTTTTTGAGAAAGTTTTTTTTTTGCTCATCATGATAATGCTTTTTTTTTTGGGCAAACCAAGATGTTCATGCATACATTTTTTGTAAATTGAATTGGTAGCATGATATGACAGCATACCTGAAAGTTTTTACAAATTTGGGAATTTGGAGCTCGCAGTGATATTGAGCCCTTCCTGATTTTGTGGAGACTTTGAGGTTTCGAAAGTTTGGAATTTCGGAGCTTGCAGCGATAATGAGCTCACCTTCAAGCTTTTTATTTCTTTCGGGATATTTCCTTTTTCTTCGGAATTGCCCCGGAATCATGTCAAAATTTTGCCAAATTTATTTTTTAGCGAAATTCTGTCATTTTGATGATTGATTTTTTCTTTTCCAACCTTTGTAGGTGGTTCCTCCAGAATGAACAAGGGTAAAGAGCCTGTTACAAGCGTACCTCGTCGATCTGCTAGATCTTCCAATCCGGTTGTTCAATAGGCCTGGGAGAAGGTCTAGTATGTTGACAGAAATCTTGAAGAGTGCGACTCCCTTAACAGAGATGAGATGAGGCTGCGACTAATCGCTCTCAAGAATGAAGAATTCTATAAGATCATGGCGAGCAACCGTCCATGGGTGATGGAAAATCAGAGGGTTTTGCCCAAGCCTAACTTCTTCTTGGTGATGCAGTCCCTGACGACATGACATACCAAAGGAGATGTTTTCAGTTCTCTTACACAGCTGATGGTGAGAAGAGAACCATTGCTACCCGATCGACGTTTGATCATACTATCTCGATCATGAGCCTTTCTCCCACATGCTCTAAGAGAGAGACCAACCAAGCTGGGTGAAGAGGACTAACGTGATCAAGACCGGGGTTTTTGTCGGCGGTCCTCCTGGATATAAGGAGAAGTTGCCTGCCAACATGGACATGTTGATGCCGGCCAGCGACTACCAGGGCTCTGATTATCCGTCGGACCATTTGGGACCGGTGGGCCTTGGCATTTTTAGCGGTGACGGCTGTAATTGGGTGAAGCCTTTTTGACTTCGTGGCCATTTCAGTGCTGACTCCGAGTGGAAGTCGTGGACTAATCATGTCCTGCTGATTGGCCTTGTTTTGAAGGAGGTTGGGATTTTTGATGTCGTCCACGCTTTTAGGGAGACCGAGATCTTTTCCGATGAGGCCTTCATGGCTATGCTGGAGTCATTCCTTCCACAAACCAACACCTTCGTTGTCACGAATGGTGAGATTGGTTTTTCTTTAAAGGAGTTGAGCGCTATTACTGGATTGCCCATCCTTGGCAAACGCTATGAAGAGTTCATGCCGATCGACAGCGTCCTTAAGGAGCAGTCAGAGGAGTTCAGGCTTCTGTACTTTCAGCTTGTCGCATTCTATGATTTTTTGAAGGAGAAGGAGGGCTCGAAAGTTAGATCCAGCAGTTGGAAGAGTTTTGGCTCTTCGTTCCCCAACTTCTTTGGCAGTACGGAATCTTCTGATAGGATGACCCGGGAAGCCAGAGCTCAGGATCCGGGTTCGAAGAAGACTTCGGCCATGCAAGAAGAGTTGAGGGGTTTCT
The DNA here is from genome assembly GCA_012931725.1 of Litsea cubeba. NCBI lineage: Eukaryota > Viridiplantae > Streptophyta > Magnoliopsida > Laurales > Lauraceae > Litsea > Litsea cubeba. Next base: position 62,531,177 of record CM022953.1, read on the forward strand.
TCGCAAGTACAGAAGCCATTTGTTCTGACATTGCACTGCGGAGAGATCTTGCTGTTTACCTCACTTATTGGCTAGGTGAGGCTGTTTTTGCTGGAGGAGATGGAAAGCACATCAGGCCACATTGTATCTTTCCGGCTTGTCTGATGGCGTTTGGAGAGCGGCTTGGTTTGGTGCTAGCTCTTTACTCCTACTTGTGTACCGAACTGCAGGCTACTGCTTTTTTTGTTCGGCTTGGGCTTTCCATGAACAGGGTATTTTTAGCCCACATTTTCTATTCGTGGTATGTATACCACTGTCCTGGCTTCCATTGGCTGGGTGCTGCATAGGATGATGATCCTCTGATGATTCGATTGTCTAAGGGCAAAGCCGTGCTCGAATCACTTTTGTTTGCCCGCATGAGGATCCCACGGTTCAGGGACGTCGAGATGGGGCAGCCTTCAGTGCAGCTTTTCTCCGGAGTTGCGGAAGAAGGCTTTTGATTTTGGTGCCTCTCGAGACTCTACCAGGGCAGGGTCGATGAGGCATTACTCCTTGACGAATACAGAGAATGATGGCTATTTAGTATACGTGTCGGGACGGTGGTGTGCCGTAGACATCTTTTCGTCGACATCCAGCCGTATGCGCCTTCTCGCTTTGCGCTGCAGTTGGGCTTTTCTCAAGCCATTGTTGGAGCGCCTTCAAGCATAGTGAAGCGCTTTGGAGGTTTGTAGGACAGGAGAAACACATGGGCTTTCTATAGTGTTGAAGACACTATTGCCATGATTTCTTATCCTGTCTTGTCGACTTTCCAAACTGCTGGCTTTGCTAAGTGGTCCGCGGAGAGCTTTTCAGCATATCGGGGGCTTTCCAAGAAATAGCTTGATGTGAAGCTGTCATCTGGAAAAGGCCTTCGAAAGTCGGATGGCGTCTGGCAAGAGGAAGTTTGGGCCTTCCTTTCTGGAGAGAAGCACAAGATAGGCTTTCTCGGTGACTAGGGCGTCATTGGTTCTGAAGCTGTTCGGGAAATACCTGGCGAGGCCTTAGAGCAGCTAGAACAGGAGGAACCTGAGCTTGACACTTGGATGCAAGTGGCACAGAGGCGAGCTTCCGTGGAGTCTACTGACAAGGGTAGACCATCCAATGAAAAGTCAAGTGGAAACCTGACTCTAACTGTGGGGCAGGTTCTTCTAGGAAGCGAGCCCGCAGAAGTAAGTGGAAGAGGAGTCAACATCGCAGCAAAGGGCAACATGAAGACTCTCCTGATGTGGAAGTTCCTCACACTATCAATGAGGAGATGCCAGAGAATGCTGACTAGCCTCCAGAAAAGAGGATTCGAGAAGAAGAGACCGTGGACGAAGGTATGATTCTTCCTCTTTCTATTTCCGTTCTTTTCATGGGATTTTTCCATGTTCTGATTTCCTTTCTGTTTCAGCTTTTCTCTATTTTTTTTTTAGCAGAAGAAGAAGACTTGGTGATGCGTGAGGTTCCGACCGATGAGGCGGTGACAGATCCTGCGGGCACCTGAAGAAGAGCCGAGGGACCCTGGAGTGAATCCAGAATCTCAAATTGGTATAACTTCTTTTTATTTTTCTTTTTTTTTTTTTGTGTTTGTGACTTGATTTGCTAACATTTTTTTTGTGTCAGCTGATTTGCCACAGGACCCTGATGATTTTGAACCATCAATGGACGCAAAAGTTGGTGACGCTTCTGATGAGTTCATGGAGGAAGAGAGTATTCCGCCAGTCGTCGAAGAAGGTACTTTATAGTAATAACCATGATAAAGTGTCACACCCCAAAATCGGGCCCTGCGGTGATCCGATCTCGGGATGCGAAATTTTGGAATTAATTAAATCTTTTGCTTTTCCTAAGATTCGCGTGAGTGAGGATCCACTCAAACTAAATATTTCACGGAAGCTTATACGGCATTGCGACTCAGAGTCCATAGCCATCGGATTATGTGTCGCACTCAACCATTATCATAAAGCCATCAATTTCAAGGCTTATCATCAGACTGGTACAAATCAAAATACCACAAATCACTGAGCTGGTAGTAACAGGATAATTCATTTCCCGTATATATTCAAGTTACAAATTACAAAAGTGTATTCATTAAAATCCCAAAGGAAAAAGGCTAATAAAAGCCACTCAAACAAAAACTAACTAAACAATCGCTAACCCAAAATATGTTACGAACTCCGGAACCAACTTGACATCTATATGACATCAATGGGCAGCCACTCGCGTCAGACCGACGGCTCAATAGCTTCCTCTGATCAAACACCTAAAAAGATAAAATGGGTCGAAACCTGGCACCAAACAGAAGGGGGTCGGACACAACGGTCTGGCAAGCAAATAAATAGATAATATGATGATAGGCATTTATAAAACATTATGAAATAATTGTAAATCCATTTAAAGATTCTAAACAATAATAGTGATGAATCGTGATAAACTAATTAAAAGACTGGACATAAATATCAGAGCAAATAAGTGAACAGTATCCGAAACATAAATATCTTAAAAGGTACAACAAACGAATTAAAACATTGGCAAACCACATATAGCTATATTCTCCTATTACCGAAATAACAAGAGCAGCCATAAACCATAGCCACTACTCGTGGGACCGGAACGAACAAAGTCGTTATCAAAAAGAACCGTAGCCTCTACACGTGGGACCGAAAATAGAACCGTTGCCATGGTCGGTACAAACAGAATCCAAGCTACAAACAGATAAAGCATGAAAGTTGTTAATATCAATAAAACATGTCAAAAGGGATAAAATCTGGAACTTTTTGAAATCGAGAATAAATTCTCATAAAAACACAATTCCCACGGGCCGAGTCAAACCAAAGTTAACGGTCCTCAAAACTCTCCAAGGCTATGAAAAATCTAGTCAAACTCAAAAACAAAGTCAAACCAACTCTAATCTTACTTAAAAAGTTAAACCACAATTAAAACAACGCTAAACAAGAGAATTTGGGGTCAGGGTCTTACATCCTCCCCCCCTTAAAACCATTGGTCCTCCAAATGGTCTAAACCAAATAAAAATAAAAATAAAAAACCGAAAGACTAAATAAAACCCTGACACCCTCGCTGAACCTCGGCAACTGAGATGTCCCCTGATCAAACCTGACGTTAAGATGCGCCTGCAAACAACATTCTGATTCGGTTGAAGGCTTCACACTGTTCCACATATCTGCTCAAAAACATACTTCTCTGACCAAACTAGTGTTCAAGAATTCTTCTAATCATCCTTGCACTGGATCATTTCTTTTACTTACCTCGTCAGTCACTGTCGGTTCAGGAAACTTCAAGTTCTGTCTTCTCCTCTTACTCTGAAATTCTTTGCCTTAAGTTATACCAAACTATACACCATGATTCTGACACTTGCATGAAGATGTGGTCGTAAACATGCTTTCACTTAAAATAATCTCTTTTCTGAAAAAATTTTGGAATTCTATATACCTACTCTCATTCTACCATTCGGATTCTGGTTCAACCCTTCCATTCGGTCTAGTCTTCAAAGAATTGGCGAAGTTGAAGTTTATCCACATATCAGTCTCTTCCATCTTCTATCAATGTCATTCAAAATCTTGAAACAAAACTATCACTTCTGTTAAAACCCATAAAACAAACACTATCTTTGAAGTGAGCGTCTTAGCAATCCGGTGGTTTCTTGCAGGTATCATCTATCTTCTCTCGTGAGCGATAGACTGATCAGTCAAATGGTTGTATGGTCTTCCTGACACTTCACCAATCCTACCATGTTCTGAAATCACAAATTTCAAAATTCCGTAGGTATCCTGTCTCTGACTTGATCTGCTATAACTCAGATACTACACTGCTATAAACCAGATGCTAAACTGCCATAACCTACTGAGCTGCTCTGAGTGTCAACACCTCATACGGTTTGCCTCTTTTAGATTTCATTCTTCACATCTCTTACTCCTGATGTGTATACCCAATCTCAGAAATCCCATCTGTGTTTAAAATTCTAAAGTCCAACTTTTCTGCGTTGTACTCAAGAATTCCTGTTCACTCTGATTTTTATCTCCTTGCTGCTCTTGATCTTCTGCCTGATACTGTGTTATCAACAAAAACATATCTGCCAACATGATGTCAATCCCTGAAGAGTTGAAACTTTATTAATCCAATTCTCTAAATAACTCCACTACTTCTTGTTTGTCCTCTAAGGTTCACCGAAACAACTAAATCTTTGCTCGATGTGTAGGGTATAGTCTCCCCCTTACTGTACGTTTTTATTCTGCTGAGATGGACGGTATTCTGGTTCTGTGGTTACTGGGGAGACTGCTGCTATGGCTGCCTTAGCTGATTTGAGTTGTCTGTTGATCTGCTGAGGTGTCTGTCTTGTTTGTCGCGGAGGCATGTTGCCTTGATTCCCAATGTTTGGACAATCTTTAACCAGGCTATCAAAACCACCACACTTGTAATGAGTACCTGCGACTCCTGAGATGGGTGATTCTTTCCACAATACACAAAAACAGTCTGTGTCTGAGAATTCTGATGTTGTCTCTTCCTTTGAGCATCTCTCAAGATGATGGGATTAAGTCCATCCAAAGACTTGGTGATCTTCTTTTGTTCTGTGTTAACGAGCTCGGGTGCATACTGAGATAATTTCTCAAACTTTGTGAGATGTTCAAGTACTGTCATATTCTCTAGCTTAAGTAGCTGGAATTCTATTCTCTTTAGTCTTCTTGATACGAGCGGGTACATAATTCTCACTGAACTGCTGCTTGAATTGAAATTTTCACAATCCAGAGTCTGCTCAATCATCTGTCTCTGTCTCATGCTCTACCTTCCCTGTAAGAACAATTATCTCATCTACATCCGAGTGTCCTACCTCAAGTTTTGTCCACTGCCTCAAAAATCCAAATTTGTTTATAACTTTCTTCCACGCAGCTAGTGTAACTCTATCCATAGAGTAGACGAAACTACAATCATCTGGTGACGCTTCTTCAACTGGCACCTTCCTACTGTCCAATCCAATGACCCGTAAGCCGATAAAATCTGTAAAATCTTCTCTATCCGGCCATCAAGTCAGGCTCTTTTCTATATAGTACTCTTTCTTCTACCGCTGAAATTTACCTTGAATACATCTAACCATCCACTTGTATTTTTGTTGAGTCAACTACACCGGCTTAGTTGGAAGTTACTAAAGTTCTCAACCGAAACTGTGGCAGAAGCTCCTTGAATTAGAGAAACTCCTAAATTCCTGGCACCAATTTCTAACCTTACTAACTGATAAATCACCTCACCCTTCATAGAATCAACAACTAATATGCCTTATGCAGTCCTTCGTCTTGGAAAGATGGTTTGAGTTCACCAAAAATCCACATTTACTTACCTTGGTACGCTGCATGATGATCTTCGATTAGCTGAAAAGGGGTCTTCAAATACTGCTCAAGTTCTACTTTGGCGGGCAAATGCACATGTCTTCTCTCATTAACCACATTAGTGATGTTGAAAGGCTGAAAGTCTGCCGATGTTCTCCGAAAACAACATACTAAATCCACAATGTTTCCAATCTCCGACGCGAACACGGGCAAAAGACACTAAATGTGGGTGTGGAGATTTTAAATTCTCCCCCACGAAAGAGGAAATTTGGTTGTCCAAATTCCCTAACAAAAAGAACAACAGAAAAGACAAGAAAAGTATCCTGAACTAAAAGAAAAGCGGACTCAAATTCAAAGAAACAAAGACAAGAGAAAACAAATCGACACAATCTAACAAATCCTCACCACACGTCTTAATGTCTCTAGAGTGTTTTAATTCCTAGAAACTAACCAGCTTTGATACCTATCTGTCACGCCGCGAAACCGGGCCCTGCGGTGATCCTATCTAGGGATGCGAAATTTTGGAATTAATTAAAACTTTTGTTTTTCCCAAGATCCGCGTGAGTGAGGATCCACTCAAACTGAATATTTCACTGAAGCTTATACGGAATTGTGACTCAGAGTCCGTAGCCATCGGATTACGTGTCGCACTCAACCATTATCATAAAGCCATCAATTTCAAGGCTTATCATCAGACTGATACAAATCAAAATACCACAAAACACTGAGCTGGCAGTAAGAGGATAATTCATTCCCCATATACATATTCAAGTTAAAAATTACAAAAGTCTATTCATTAAAATCCCAAAGGAAAAAGGCTAATAAAAACCACTCAAACAAAAACTAACTAAACAATCGCTACCCCAATAATGTTACGAACTCCGGAGCCAACTTGACATCTTTATGACATCAATGGGCAACCACTCGCATCAGACCGACGGCTCAACAGCCTCCTCTGATCAAACACTTAAAAAGATAAAAGGGGTCGAAACCTGGCACCAAACAGAAGGGGGTCGGACACAACGGTCTGGCAGGCAAATAAACAGATAATATGATGATAGGCATTTATAAAACATTATGAAATAATTATAAATCCATTTAAAGATTCTAAACAATAATAGTGACGAATCGTGATAAACTAATTAAAAGACTGAACATAAATATCAGAGCAAATAAGTGAACAGTTTCTGAAACATATATATCTTAAAAGGTACAACAAACGAATTAAAACATTGGCAAACCACATATAGCTATATTCTCCTATTACCGAAGTAACAAGAGTAGACATAAACCGTAGCCACTACTCGTGGGACCGGAAAGAACAAAGTCGTTATCAAACAGAACCGTAGCCACTACACGTGGGACCAGAAACAGAACCGTTGCCATGGTCGGTACAAACAGAATCCAAGCTGCAGCTGGCAGATAATTTAAAGATCCCAAGCCGGGTGATCAGCCCGACAAGGTGACCTAAGCTACGTGGTGCCTTTCAATTTCGAAACCTAATCCGATACAAATCAAATCACAATATTTCATTTCCGAAATCGATAAAAAAACTGCTCCTGAACAAACATATACATATACTGAATATACTGACAAATCCGAAAAAATCTGATGAGTAGCCCTATCGATGTATTTCCGAACGTGGTGAATCACTCAAGTCTATTTCAAATCAATCCATAGAAAACATACGAATTTCTGTGCTAACCGACTCAAATACACATCAAGGCAATTTGTATAAAATCAGATAATCGATCCTTTCGAACGTGGAAAACCACTTGATTCTATTTCAAATCACCGATGCTTTCAAATGTAATGAATCACTTAAATCCTTTCAAATTAATTTACCGAGGAATACATATACGTTATCTAACTTAAAATGGAATGGAATAGTGTATGTGATTCAATGGTTTACCAAGCGATATCTCAATGCACAGTTAAATCAGTAAATGTTGATTTATAAACATATGTTTGGTACCAATGAAAATCCACAACTATTTAAGTTATAAAGTGTGCATTAAGACTTATAAAATTCCCGGGTAAAATCTCACATCAAACTTTCTCTCATTTCTTTCCCATTCAATCTTATGCTTCAAAATAAATTTTATCTTACACAATCTACCCGGACTTCCAAGCATTAATTAAGGGGTTAATGGACTTCAAATAGAAGAGGAGAAATGGGTTAAATTAAACCTGAAACAGGCCTGCAAAAGGGGCTGTAAACAGCCCACAAGGCCCATTAAAAAACAGACCCAAACTTGACCTGGGCCCACTCGAGCGACCCAGGGTCCGCTCGAGCGATGCCCATCCAGTAACTGGGTCGCTCGAGCGGCCCATTAGGTGGCTCGAGCGAACCTGTTACTGGTTTGCCCGGGATGTCCGCTCGAGGGGCCCATGGGCTCGCTCGAGCGGACTGGGCTCTTGCCCAGTCCGTGACGAGTGCAGATTTGCAATTTTCTTCTTCTTTTTGTATCTCTTCTTTCCCTCCTTCTCTTCCTTATATTTTCCAATATTTTTGGGCTCATCTTAGCCTTCTAAAACTCCATTAAACCGACCAAATACACTATCCATTCCATTAAACAAAAATCAAGTGCAAATACAATCTTCCTCATTCATTATGATGCAAAAGTCTTAGAATAGAGAGGGATTAATACAAAAAGGGATGAATCCAAGAACATAATACCTTAAGATAGACATTTCAAAGAAGATAATTATAAAACATTTCATAAACTCCTCCAAGAAGAAATCATGACATGAAAAGAAGAAGAAAACATATGAAGCAGAAATTCATAGAATGATACACATTGAATAAATCACATATTAACTGAATTATTAACTTGCCTTGACCAAAAATGAAGATCAAATCACACCAAGAAGGTCTCTCAATGGTCCAAAGTCTTCAATCTACAAAAGCCCTAAAAATATCCAAAAGAAAACCCTAGAAAATCAATCCTTTGCAAAATCCCATGAAAACTCTTTGCATACATGAGAAAATACTCCAAATGGTTTGAAAAACCAAGATTTCATGAAAGGAAAGCCATGGCTAACCTCTTGTAGCTTGAACAAAGAAGAAGGGCTTGAAGGAGAGGGTTGCCTGGCTTAAATCCTTTGAAAAAGAGTATCCTTGAGAAGCTTGAGAGGTGAGGGAGAAGGTTGAGAGATCAAATCTCCACTTGGTCTTCAAGAAGATGGCAAACCAGAGGAGAGAGAAGGTGGGGAAGAATAAACCCTAGGCACTCTCTCAAAAGTTGCAGGAAAATGAAGATGGTAAGAAGAAGAACCCATGTGGTTTTATAAAGAGTAAGTGGGCTGGGTCCCATGGGCCCCAACATTTCAAAGGGCTGAACTAACATTTGTGAGTCCCGAATGAGATCGACGAAGAAGGCAAAATCGATCAACAAATATTTACTTTCGAAATCGAGAATAAATTCTCATAAAAACACAATTCACACGGGCCGGGTTAAACCAAAGTTAACGGTCCTCAAAACTCTCCAAGGCTATGAAATATCTAGTCAAACCAACTGTAATCTCACTTAAAAAAGCTAAACCACAATTAAAACAACATTAAATAAGAGAATTGGGGGTCGGGGTCTTACATAAAGATTTTTTTCTAACAAGAATATATTCATACCCTTTTGTGTTTATTTGGCAGCTTTTGAAGTGACAGAAGAGAATCCATCACTTTCTTTAGAACCAGAGCAAAGGATGCCAGAGGTTGATTCGGAGGTAGAGACTCCTACAACCAGTTCTGACACGGCAGAGGCGAGAACTCGTAATGAGATTCCTTCCCCGGTCGCTCCAATTGGAAAGAGTTCTTTTGTTATTCTTCCAACGGGGCATGACATGAGCAGGCAACCGATTGAGCGGGACGAATCTTCTTCTGGGCCATCTCTTCTATTTGGAAAGAAGGTGCTGGCACGAGTTTTGAGCTCTTGGATTGAGACTCTCCTTTATGGGCACTTGGATGCCGGATTTGGTATGATCCAGCATGTACAGGAGATTCTTACTGATGCCAAAGAAGTTTATCTTGACGTCACAGGTGCCAGAGCGATCGTTGATAGGATCATTGCGCTAGGTGACAAGTGATTTGAGACCATGGCTTTCCCTGATGGTGACTTCTTCAAGGAGATGTTCCAGGATTCTGCTAATAAGGCTCAATCTGACTTGGATGAGACTACATAGAGCAGGAAGTAGTTCATTCGGGAGAGGAACTTAGAAAAGTTAGCCATCATCAGGCTGAAGAACGACATTACCATCCTTGATAGGGAGGTCGCCGAGGCTAGGCAACGTCTTGAGCATTTGGAGGCACAAGTCATAGCCAAGTGGGCTATTATGATAGAGGCTCGCGACAAGGAGAGTGCTCTGATTCGCCAGGTTGCAATGCCGAATGATTCTCAAAAGGAGGACTGAGGAGAACAAACGATGGCGAACTGCCTGGGATAAGCTTCCCGGTGTAAAAGAAGGATTACGACATTCTCCAGCATCTCATGGCAAGTTCCTGAAGAAGCATGCCTTGGAATCTCTGATGACAGAGGACAAAAATTTGCTCGAGGAGCTGAAACTTTGGCTGGAGTCCATTTTTGGTTGAGCTCCTGGTTTCTCATTTTCTTTTTTGTAACAAAAACTCTTCTTCTTTTTTTTTTTTTTGCTACCACATGTATTTTTTTTGTACTATTTTTTTGTAGTGCTCGTGAACACTTTCTTTTTTTTTGGGTACCACATGTTTTTTTTGTACTCTTTTATTTGTTTTCCCTACACTCACTTAAATCTTTTTGTGATAAAAGCAATTGCTAAATGAGATTTTCTCAAAAGCTTGTCATTTTGTGAAAATCTTTTGCCAAATGACTGTTTTGGCATGGGAGCCAGATTTTGTTTGTGGCATGAAATCCGATTTATGGCATGAAAGCCATTTTTGTGGCATTGATAGCCCGTATATAATATTGATTGCCGGCTTTTTTTTTAAGCCAAGTTTTGTTTTGTGGCATTGATAGCCGGTTTTGTTTTGTGGCATTGATAGCCGGTTTGGTGGCATTGATAGCTGGTTTTGATGGCATTTATAGCCGGTTTTGGTGGCATTTATAGACGGTTTTGGTTTTCAAAAAATGCAAGTATCGACTGAAAGTCACCTCCCTGCTGAATGGTATTGCATGTATCGATGGAATGTCGCATCCTTGCTCATTTGGTTGCAAGTATCGATGGAATGTCGCATCCTCGCGGATTTGGGTGCAAGTATCGATGGAATGTCGCATCCTTGCTTTTCAAAAATTTGGTTTTGTGGGTACTGACTTGATGCCGTTTCCCCACAATTTTTGAAATTTGCAGTTTTCTCGAACCTTTGGGTTGTGGATATCAACTTCAATGTTGCATCTCCACGATTTCTTGATTTTTTCAAACCTTTGAAATTTGGGTTGTGGATATCAACTGAAATGTTGCGTCTCCACGGTTTTTAGGTTTTTTCGAACCTTTGAAATTTGGGTTGTGGATATCAACTGAAATGTTGCGTCTCCACATTTTTTAGGTTTTTTCGAACCTTTGAAATTTGGGTTGTGGTTATCAACTAAAATGTTGCGTCTCCACATTTTTTTTATTTTGTAAGTATCGACGAAATGTCGCTTCCTTGCGATTTTAGAAGTGTCAAACGTGGTTCGCATTCTTCCGATTTGTGCGAGTATCGACTAAGCGTATCTTCCCCGTGGTTTTTTGAAAAACCATTTTTTTTATTTAAAGACACGACGGTCGTAAGTTTTGACCTAAAACCATTTTGGCGGTAAAAGGCTGGGTGGACTGGGGTGGAAATCCCTGAATCCGAATTTTGTTTCAAACCATGAATTTTGAGTTCAAGGATTGATAATTTTGGTCAAGTTAGGGAGAGGTTCCTAAACATAGAATTTTTTGAACAATGAAACGATGAAAGTAAGCATTGTTTGAATTTCTAGAAATTTCAACATTTGATATGAAAATTTTAAAAAGAGTGGGTTTGCCAAGCGAGTTCCTGGAAATAGGTTTTGGCCGTACATGCATTGCTCTTACCCAGTTGGGTAAGTCTTCAAGGGTAGTACCGCTTTAAGAACTTGTCGTTGATGGGCAGTATACATCTGTCACCCTCCATGTCTAGGAGTGCATATGTGCCGTTGGAGAAAACCTTGTCGATGACGTAGGGTCCCTCCCAATTTGGCTCAAACTTGCCTTTGGACTTGTGAGTGAAGACCATTGGTCTTTTTACCACAAGAACCAAGTCACCCTTTTTGTAGATGTGTTGCCTGACCTTCTTGTCGAAAGATCCTGCCATGCGTGCTTAATAAAAAAAAGTTCAATGCTTTGTCGAGCTTCGAGCCGTCTCTCGTCGAGATTGTCCAGCTCATGGAGTCGCAATTTGACATTGCTTTCTTGAGTCAAGTCATTTTGCAAAGATACCCTCAAGGAAGGAATTTGTACTTCCAAGGGTATGACTGCTTCGCACCCATAAACCAAGGAGAATGGTGTGTTATGGGTTGGTCCTTGATCGGTGGTTCGATAGGCCCACAAAGCTTCAGACAATTTGTCGCTCCAATCTCTTTCATGACTAGAGACCATTTTCTTGAGGATTTTGCAGAGTGTATTGTTGAAAGCTTCTGCTAATCCGTTTGCTGCAGGATTGTATGGAGTCGAAGGACAGCTTTAGATTTTGTATTTATCGCAAAACATGTAGAATTGATGATCCCAGAATTGTGGTCCGTTATCATGGACGAATCTTTTAGGTATGCCAAAATGACAAATGATGTTGGTGAGCAGGAACTGAAGGACCGATGAGGTCTTCATTTCGTTGAGCGCAAATGCTTCTGACCACTTAGAGAAATCATCCGTAGCGGCGAAGATGAAGAGATGACCTTTGTTTGAAGGGGGATAAATAAGACCTATGATGACTATACCACAGGCTTCAAAAGGCCATGAGATTGCTGTAGGATGCAGCCATTCTGGAGGCATGTAAATGTAATCTCCATGAACTTGGCATTGTTGGCAGCGCTTAGCAAATTGCATTGCGTCAGCTACCATGGTAGGCCGGTTATAACCTAACCTTTTTATCTGATCGTAGAGCTTGGGACCAGCCTGATGAGCTCCACAAAGACCAGAATGAAAGCCTCTTGTTGTGACAAGCAGCATAGAAGTACTCCGTTGAAGGATTTCCTGTAAAGGATTTTTGAAGGAATATTCAAATGAAAGTTTGGGGTTTGCCTTTGGATGTTTACCTGTTTTTGATCTCAGTAGGATAAAGGATCCTTCAGTCGTCGATTGAAGGTTGAAGGATAGAAATCTGACTTCCAACCACTCGGTGGCATTCAACAACTGCTTGGTGTGTGTTAAGAGGAGGGAGGATTCTTCTCTCGCACACTGTGATTTGCATGTTTTCCCCTTCCTAGATTACCATAGATGCGGCAAGTCCAGCCAAGGCATCTGCACGGATGTTTTCACCTCTACGAATGTGGGTGATGTGACAGATGTCAAATTTTTGCAGAAGCGATTGTTCCTTGTTGTAGTAAGGCAGTAGATTTGGCTTTCTAACTTCAAATTTCTGATTCATCTGGTTGACGATCAGTTGAGAGTCTCCAAAGACTTCCAGTACGATGATGCCAGATTCGATGGCGAGTTCTAATCCTAGGATCAGAGCTTGGTATTCAGCTGCATTATTTGTGCATGGTTCCAGTAGTGAGAAAATGTGTAGAATTATGTTTCTGTCGGGGTTAACAAAGAGGATGCCAACTCCAGAGATCAGCTGTCTTTTTTCATTTAAACTGGTTGCACCGTCAAAGTACATGTCCCAGTAGGCATTTTGTGAGAAAGTCTCCACATTGTAGATTGGTTCGTCTAGGAGATCATCTCTTAGTGGAGAGTCTTTAGACAATTGATGCTCTACGAGAAAGTCCGCTAGAGCTTGGCCTTTGATTGCATTTTGCGGTACAAACCTAATATCAAATTGTGACAGAAAGATGGACCATTTTGCCAGTCAGGCATTAAGAGAGCCTGCTTTTGTGACAAGGACCTTAAAGAGGTTGATCCTCGAGACCAAGTAGACTATGTTGGAAAGCAAATAGTGTCGTAGCTTTTGTACAGCGAACATCACTGTAAGGCATTCTTTTTCGACTGGAGAGTAGTGATGCTCTGCACCTACTAGCATGCGGTTGAGGTAAGAGCAGCTTCTTTTCTTTCATCATTTTCTTGTGCAAGTAGAGCGCCCAGAGAGTGATCAAGGGCTCTTATGTACAAGATGAATGGTTTTCCAGTAGTAGGAGCAGCTAATACTGGAGGTTTGGTTAGGTATGACTTGATATCTTGAAATGCAGCTTCACAGTCAGCATCTCAGACAAAGTTTATATCTTTTTTCATCAACCAGGAGAATGGACAGCATTTCCCCGAAAGATTGGAGATGAACCGTCTGATGTAGGCCAATCTCCCTTAAAGCCCTTTGAGTTCTCTCAAGGTTCTTGGAGAGGGCATTTCTAGAATAGCCTTGACTTTTATGGGGTCAAGCTCTATTCCAGCTTTCCAAACTAGGAATCCAAGGAACTTACCTGATGAAATGCCGAAAAAGCACTTCAGAGGATTCATTCGCAGTTTGTGTTTGCGAAGCCGGAGTAAGACTTCTCGAAGATCTTTGAGATGGTCTTATTTTCTTTTGCTTTTGACGGCGATGTCATCAACGTAACATTCGACCGTCTTGTGCTGCATATCTTGGAATATTTTCATCATAGCCTTTTAATATGTGGCACCAGCATTTTTCAGACCAAATGGCATGACAGTGAAGCAATACACGCCAAATGGGGTCCGAAAGGATGTGTGTTTTTCATCTTCAGGATGCATCTTTATCCGATTGTAGCCAGAGAAGCCATCCATGAATGTCATTCGTTCGAATCCGCAGGTATTGTCAATCATTACCTCTGGTATGGGGAGCGGGAATTCATCTTTAGGGCAAGCGCCATTCAGATCTCTATAGTCAATACAGACCCTGATCTGCTCATTTTTCTTTGTCACGGGAACAATGTTAGCCAACCATTTAGGATGTTGTTCCTCAAGGGTGAAGCCAACGCTTTTGAGTTTTCGAACTTCTTGTTCAATTTTATCCATCACATCCGGATAGAATCTTCTTTGGCCCTGCTTGACAGGCTTGATGTCTTCTTGAAGATTGAGTTTGTGGACTGCTAATTTGCAATTTAAGCCGAGCATTTCATCATAAGACCATGCAAAACAATCAACGAACTCACGAAGAAACGCGTTATACTCGGGTAGCTCATCATCCTTTATATTCTTGCTTATGAATATAGGACGTGGGTTATCTGGTGTTCCCGAGTCTATCTTTTGAACATGATTTTCTGTTAGAAGGTTCGAAGGTGCTTCCTCCACAACATTTTCGGAGGGTTCCAGCTCAACGAAACCTTATGAGGTTTCAAGGGCATTTCCAGACCAAGGTTTTGTTCCTTTCCAGGGTCTTCTTGATCGGCAATCTTCTCAAGGCTTGCTATGAGATGGTCTCAATCGCCTGTTGAAACCGGGTCGAGGTAAGGTACTTCTTTTGGAGACGAGGGTTCTTTTGGGTCAGAAGACCACACGTCTGTGCCATCGGACAATTCCTCTTCATCCTCAGAGAAGTCGTACCAATTGGATGAGCTTCCTGGATCTTTGTCAGGTGACTCATCAAAGAGATATCCAGGGAGATCGATGTCTTCATGGATACTAGATGTTGAGGCTTGGTCGGTAAGTAGACTTCTAAGCCTTTGTGTCAACTGTCTCAGAGGAGTGTCGGGATCGTACCCTAACCCGTGTGAAGACTTTTCTACATGGCCGTAGAGTCTCCAATCTTTTAGCGGGCTTTTGGTCAAGGTGGGCCCCAATGGCATGAGAATATCGCGGCCTTCTTCCAAACTGACTGGGTTTTAAGCATCATAGCCCATTTTCTTCATAATAGCTTGTGCCACAGGACTATATAAGGATAGTTGAGGCATACCTTCATTTTGAGAAGGTTCAAGTATGGAGCTTGATGAAGAACCATCCGATTTATGGAAGAAGATCGGCTTTTCCTTTGTTGAAGTTGCCGGAGCAACAAAAGAAGCTGACGTAGGATCTTTTATGTTAGAAGGTGTCTCCATTGGAGTAAGAGCAGGCTGAGTTTGTTAAGTATCAGCTTTGGCTTGACGATTTGTCATCTTCTAGCTTTGAATCCGAATCCGTGTCTTGCATGATAGACACGAAAGAGACAACAAATTTGCCCCTAGATTTTTGCTTTGCCTTCTTCACTTTAGTCGTGATCACTAAAGGCTTTGAAGGTTTGAGGGAGATGATGAAGAGAGTTTGAATGCTCTCTTCGGATTTATCGGAGGGTTTGTTTTCTTCTGGTGATTGTTATGGAGCCTTGCATTTATCTTTCTGGAGATTTTCGGCAAAGGATGCTATCTCCTCTTCTTTTTTTTCACCTTCATACATCCGGGAGTCTGCGAAGTGGACTTCTTTACCTTTGAAGGATTTTCTATCCGCAAAGACTCGATGTATCATGCCGTCGTTAACAATAAACTTGATGCATTGATGTAGAGTTGAAGGGACAACACCATTCTCATTGATCTAGGGGCGTCCAAGAAGGATGTTGTAGCATGAAGGGGTTTTTATTGCATATACAGTGACCTCAAAGATAAGATCACCGATTTGCAACTTAAACCTGATTTTGCTGATAGGCCTTTGAGTACTCCCATCGTATCGAAAGATAGATACAGATGTGTGGCTCAGCTTGCTGGGTGGGATGCCCAACTCTTCGAGAACTGAAGTGGAGATGAGGTTGAGTGCAAAACCTAGGTCGATCTGAACTATGTGCATAGGCATTTTCTTGATGTACCCTGTGAAGTACAGGGGTCGATTGTGCCTTGTTTCGCCAAGTAGGAGGTCTTCCTTTGTGAAGGCGATGGTTGCACTTGCTGCTTTTTGAACCAAGAGGATTCGATGCATGATCCCTTAGTTTTCTTCTTTTCTCCCTTTGAGGAGGTTTCTGAGTTTTTGACCCAGTAGTCCATTTCTATTTGGAGGACTTACGGGGCATGTTTGTTGACATCCTTATTCAGCTTTTGTAATTCTGAAATGAGATTATCACGAGTGCGCGGAGACATTCACAATAAGTCTAGGATGTGCAAATGTGCATGTATGTGCTTGAAATGTTCAATCAAGTCATACTTGAAAGCCTCCTTGGGGCCTACATGTTCATCATTGTTGCCACTAGGGGCGCTTAGCATCTTTTCCCGAAGGATTTACATAAGTAAAGGAAGATTGGTTGTAATTTTTATCTTAGTCCCGGCCAGAGCGGGTGCCTCTACCAGCTTCGAAAGCTTATTAAGAAGGATCTTCATTTGCAAGATTGTCTTCAGGATCAAGAGACCGTCATTTTTCATTTACTGGGGATGTATCTTCAGCACAGATTTTCATCCTCGGTGATTGTGTTGCACGGAGCATTTTCCGGCAATAAGTCCTGAATAG
This sequence comes from Litsea cubeba, assembly GCA_012931725.1. NCBI lineage: Eukaryota > Viridiplantae > Streptophyta > Magnoliopsida > Laurales > Lauraceae > Litsea > Litsea cubeba. The sequence goes on from CM022953.1 coordinate 62,547,997, forward strand.
CATCCAGTAACTTTTATTCTTCGTTGACCAATTCATTGTCCCAAGCATCAATAGCTGGGGTTTCTTCAGTCAGGAAGGGTGTGAGCTCTGAAGCCACAGTCTCAGGAGATGAAACCGGAGAGGGTGCCATCTCTATGAAAGTCACGTGAGACGAGGTAGCCCCAAAGGATATGGTGCTAGGCGTCATCGGAGTGTAAGTGATTTCATCAGACGAGGCTTCAGAAGAGCTATAACCCCGAATTACAGGAAGCTTTGATAGGAGACGCTGCCTGCTCAGAGTCAGACTCATCCTCAGATGTAAGAGGATCATCCACCCAGCAAATTTCTCCATTTTCAGGAGTTAAGGAAGGAGATATCTGATGGTCTTCAGGGACTTCCAGCTCTGGATTGTGAGAAAGCTCGTTGACGCGGTCTTGCTCTTGTTCTAGAGCGAGATGCTGTAAGATCCTTGCATATTCTTCAAGATCTAGCATGGGAGCTAAATCATCTTCTTCGTCTACTCTTTGTGGTTTAACATGGTTGGGTTCCGCTGGAGCAATGACGAGTGCTGGTTCAACAGCATTTTCTTGTACAGCCTCTTGGTCTTCTTCATCATCAGACCAGGATCCTTGTGGCTGTAAGGGGTTATACCAGATTACTGGCATAAGGTGAGTTTCAGGAACCCATTCTTCATCAGAGAGATATTCTCCTGTTTCAAGGGATTCCTCCCACTCATCGATGTAGTTGGACTCATATCCATCGTCGGTGTCGCTGGACTCGTATCCATCAATAGAGAATCCAACTACCGAATTATAAGAGTATGATGCCCCCTGCGTGGCTTCTTTTTTGAATTGAGGTGGTATGAAATCACTGAGAGTGAATTTTCTTACCCCCTTTGAAGTCTCTGGAAGGGACGTTTCTGTTGCCCCCAGTGAAGCAGTAGAGGAGGCCTCTGCCTTTTCTTGGACTTCTTGTTTTGGTTTGGTCTTCTCTTGTTGTTTGAGCTTGAGGAGATGTTTCCTAGCTTGCCTTCATTGTAGAGCTGTCGGCTTTGTTTTCACGACCTCCCAGTTTTCATCTTCCAGGAGAACGGGATGTACCCATATGGGTTGTCCGTCTAGTGTCGGGTAAGGAACCAGTTCTTCAAACCCTTGGATTGTGTTTATCACCTTGAAGGAAGCAGTGATTTTCTTCTTCGGTGATTTTGATGTTTGTCCACATGACACCACGTTGATGGAGGCAGACCCATAGTTTTTATCAAAGGTGATGGTTTCGTTTTTCCACATCTCATTTATTTTCTCTCTCACAACGAAGCATTGATTAAGAGGATGCGAGATCATCTGGTGGTATGGACAATACCTAGGATCGTTGGTTTTGCCAACATCTCCCCGTCTTTTCGGTTTGGGCAAGGTGAGCTTGCCGTTTGCCACGAGGGCCTCGAAGATTTCATCAACATCTTCATCGAACGGGTATTTCTTTTCTACTCGCTCTTTGAAGGGATCTGAGAGTTCAGGTCTTTTACCTGTAGCTTTGTTTTCAGCTTTCTTTGGTGGCTGAGGAGCTGACTTGGTTTGCACTTGATGACCTCTTTTTTCTTTGGCTTTGAGGTTGCAATGGCGGTTGGCTCTTTTCTTGATGATTTTTTACTATTGAGGTCTTTGATTATCGTTTCACCTCCATGGAAGCTTCTAGGAGTTCTCCCAAGTTTTTTGATTTGTTGCCGATGATCATGGAGCGAATTCTAGCTCTCATGTTGTTTCGGCAAATGTCGACTTGCGACGCTTGTGGCAGTACATCAGAGCATTTGTATGCCATTGCTTTCCACTTGTGAATGAAGTCGTATGTTGACTCATTCTCCCCCTATTTCAGGCTGCACAGCTGAGCCATAGTAGCGGGATGATCCTCACCTTTGAAGTGAGTTAGGAAGCGTGTCTCTAGCATGGCCCAGTTTTGGATAGAGTCCTCCAGTAAAGTGGAGTACCAGTCAAAGGCCGTACGTTTTAGGGTACTTGCAAAAAGGCGGATCTTGAGTGCATCTTGATCTGCGATAGCTCCCGTCAAGATTTTGAAGTGGACGACATGCTGTGTGGCTGATCCTTTCCCCGTATATGTTTGGAGAGTAAGATGCTTGAATTTTGTAGGGAACAGGACCGAGTCCATCCATAAGGGATATGGTGGCTTGATCCCATGCTCTTTGAGTATATCCTCTTCTTTTGCTTTGGCGATGATACTGTCTACGTCCTTCTTGGTGAGGGCGCGTGACTCATTTTCTTCTCCATTTTCCTCGTTATCTTGAAGATTCGGAGGATGTTCATTGTTCGCCTGATTTTGGAAGGCGAGGAAAAGGTTTTCCATCAGAGTTTCAAGCCTCTGCTGGCCTTGTTCCAACTGCTAGATGCATGTGAGGGCATCATCTTGAGGTGGATTGCGAGGTGGTGGCTCAGAATTTGTAGCCAGGACGTTTATCCCTCGGGATTCGAATGAAGAAACTGTTCTGGTAAATGAGCTAGGGTTCATTGTTTTTGATGAAGAGCTTGAGGAAAGATCACCTTGCTGTCCTTTGCTTGAAAGAGCGGGGGACTATTCTGAATGTCTTCTTGTCCTGGAGACGCTGCGGGTCACCAAATGTCGGACATGGATTTTTGTTGCTAACTTTTGGCGTCTTCTGGTTTTTTCAACCATATGGACAGCAGCAATTTGTCGGGTCTTTCTTTTTCGATCCATTTGTGAGAGACTTAAAGTGTAGGAGGCCGGGTCCTTTGCTTCTCTAGTCTCTTTTGCCGATACGATGTGCGACGGCATATACGGCGAGCAATTTGAGCTTCGGTTAGCTCTGGCTGGGCTTTGACAATGAAGGATGTGCTCCCTCTGGCGCAGCAGCCAAGCATGTCTTCTTTGTAGCTAGGCAAGGATAGGATGTGAACCCGGTCCTTCGCCTGTTGCAGCGAGGCTTTGAATTTTTTGAGCTCGGCCCCTGTAGAGATGAAGGGTCGAACTGCAGGATTGTAGGCCTTAGCTGGTGCTTGTAGAGGCCTAGTGATGCATGACCTGATTTTGGGCTTGTAAGGACAAGCCGGCTCATGCTAGGTTGGCTTGGTTGTCAAGTCGGAGATGGGTCTCTCCTCCTTCATGTAAGCAACAGAGCAGAATTGGTTATCCTTGAGTGGGGCCAGGTATGCTGGCTTGGTAGATGTTTGGGACCTTCTTTGTTTTGGTGAAGGTCTTAGGGACCAAGTCTTGGGATAGACCTGGTTGTTTGCGAGTCGAGGCTTCGCGGCTTTTTGGTGTTCGCCTTTGGTGTCAAGGTAGTGACACGTTGAGAGGCGACCTTCTACTTCTTGGAAGGAGCAGTTTGTTCTTCGGTAAGTGGGAATGGTCCCAGCGTCCCAAAGACGATAGTCCGGGGAGTCGAGGTCGACCTGGAGTTCAGAGAGTTGCCGAGGGAGTTGACAGTTCGGCAGCTGGCAGGGTGCTTGTAAGTGCGCGTGGTTCGCTTTTGTTGAAGCATGAGTTGGTGCTTGTTCTCGTCAAAAGTAATGTTCAAGGAAGCTGCCATTGTTAGTTTTGAAAATTTCTGAAACAATACCACATCCATTGGTAATCACAAGAATATAATGATCATAAATGGAAATTTCTATGGTTTTGTCTTTTCAAATCGCTTGAGGGACATGACCCAAGCAACATGAAGCAGGCAAAAGGCCACAGATGGTACAATTGTTCTAATCGCAAGTATGGTGAGCCTAGAATGAGCGTCCCAGTGACTGCTAGAAGCAATTGTGAACCTAAATTCGACTTATCGAGAAGCAGAGCTTGCTCTAGGTAATCACAATATAAGGTTGGAGTTACAAATGTGCCAATCGCAAATACAGTAGACCCTGAAAGGGCGTACCAGTACCGCTAGGCACAAATATTTGGAGACCGCATCCATGATATGAGATTCTCTATTTTTAAAGGTCAAGATTGGATTCATCAAAGAGAGCAGATGGTATTCCGATCCAAATACGGGCTCAACGATTTCCATGAGCGTCAATACCCAGAAGGGAAAGAACCATAATTTCTCGGATCTGAAGCCAAAAATGACGAGAGTTTTTTTTTTTTTTTAAAAGACTAAGATCGGATTCATCAAGAGAGTAAAAGGCATTCCAATCTAGACACGGGCTTAATGATTTCCGTGAGCACCAATGCCAAGAATGGAAGAGACCAAAATTTCTTAGATCTGAACCCAAAATGACGGAAGTTTTTTTCTTGAAGATTTTTTTTAAAAAAAAATTATATATATATTTTTTATTTAAGATTTTTTTTTAAAAATCTTTTTTTTTGTATTTTTATTTTATTTTTTTAAGATTTTTTGTTGAATTTTTTTATATTTGTGTTTTTGAAAAAAAAATTTATTTTTATTTTTAGATTTTGTTTTGAAAAATATTTTTTTAAATATATTTTTTTTATTTAAAAAAATTATTTTAATGATTTTTTTTATTTTAAGAATTTTTTATTTAAAAAGCGAGAGAGTACACATAGGCCTCCTAACCCGGTCTTATGAAATCTCAATTGATAGAATTGCCCCCAGGTAAGGGTAGGATTACTTAATGAACCCATTTGGAGGACCCTTGCCTAAAACAGTGAAGCTGTCTCGACACTCTAGACAAGGCTTTTCTTGAATCAACCGTGATCAAATAACGCAATTGGTTTAACCTTACTGGTCTGTCTTTTTTTTTTTGATTGATCCCAAATAGACTCATCGAAGAGAAACGATGGCCCAAATCCCAACTCGAACAGGCTCAACATTTCTGCAACCACGATGAACGATAGGAGAGGATCAAAGTTTCTCAATTTTGAATCCAAACTGAGAAATCTTTTTTTTTAATTTTTTTTTAGATCTCTAATGAACTCATCGAAGAGAAACGAAGGCCCAAATCCCAACTCGAACAGGCTCAACATTTCTGCAAGCACGATGAACGATAGGAGAGGATCAGAGTTTCTCAATTTTGAATCCAAATCGAGAAATCTTTTTTTTTGTTTTTTTTAATCTCTAATGAACTCATCTAAGACAAATGACGGCCCAAATTCTAACTCGAACATGCTCAACGTATCTGCAAGCACGATGAACGATATGAGAGGATCAAAGTTTCTCAATTTTGAATCTAAACTAAGAAATTTGATTTTTTTTTAAATCTCTAATGAACTCATCGAAGATAGACGATGGCCCAAAACTTTATTAGAACATGCTCAACATTTCTGCAATCACGATGAACGATAGGAGAGGATCAAAGTTTCTCAATTTTGAATCCAAACTGACAAATCTGATTTTTTTGTTTTGAAAAGAAAAAGAGTGGAAATAAATTCAAAAATATAATTAGAAATTTTCAAAAAATCCCATCTCATTTTTAGATGCGAAATCCAACATAGGCCACCAAGTAGAAAATAGCCAAGGAATCTAGGAAGAAGTATAAGCATAGAGCAAAAGATATGATATGCAAATATTTCATTTCCAAGCATCGTGTTCTCAAATGAAAGAGTCCCACCAGGTGTGCCAGCTTGATAGACCGCGCTATCCGCTCACTATTCTACTAAGGTCGGCGGACGTGGGAGCCCGTGGGTTACGACCCTTTCGTAACCGGTGGCAAAAGCGGGTATCAACATTTTTTTTGTGTGGGTGTGCCAGATTTTCTATTTTACTTGGAATTGTAAGTGGTGATCCGAAGATCGACCTTCGCAAGTAAAAAGGAAATCAACTTCTTTCAAGTTTTCCATTGCACATATATTTAAGAAAATAGACATTTTCTTGATTTGCCATGACAGACGATTTTTTGGCATTTATAGCCGATTTTTGGGGTTTATAGCCGATTTACAATTATTATCAATAATGAAATGGAAGAGTTGTGATTTTTGTCTCTTTTGAAAAAATACAAAATACAATGAAAAGCAATAAAAGGAGGATCTAACTTCTCAGGAGATTGTGGGGGACTCGTTCAGATTGACGGTCGCAAGCCATGTGTGGACTTCGCCATCATTAATGCAAATGAGAACAGGGGATGCTCTTGATTCGCTTGGCTTGGGTATAACCTCAGATTTTTAAAGGACAAAGACCAAGAGGAGGTCCTATGTCCAATAAAAAGCTAAGTGGATGGGCTAAAAAGCCACGTCTAAGCCATTGGAGGCAAAAGGAGAAGGCAAGGACCATGGGGGGTACCCCCCAACGAACTTTTGTCACCTAGCTTGTAATGGTGGCCGATGCAGAACTTTCGCAGAGTTTTCTTTCTTCTTTCTCTCAAATTTTCTGTTTTTTTTTTCAAATCTGGGATCCGTTCTTTCTTCTTGGAATGCTCTCTTATTTATAGGCTCTTGGTAGCCATTTAGGAGGGTTTATGGGCTTTAATTGTCATTAAGCCGCATAATGGGAGGAGTTACAAGGTTTAATTCCTTTATTTTGTAGCTACTGGACCTTGCTTCTGATTGGCTGGTGGGGATTAAGGGCATTTAATCACCTTTAATAGCCATGATGGGAGGAGTTTCATGGTTTAAATGCCATGAATCTCTTGACTTGTAACTCCCATTTACTTGCTTCTGATTGGGCCGTCCAAAGAAATGAATTAATGACTGCAATAAAGCTAGCCAACTAATTACATTAAGTGGTCGCCGAGCAGTTGAAGAGTCGCGGGCCGTGCCGTGTCTTTTGGAGTTCTTTTGGCAATGATCATCGATGGATCTACATGCTGATCAATATCAGATGACCATGTAACTTCAAATATTGATAGCTAACAGCAGGCCGATGACATCTGTCCTGTCGATTTCTCGATCGATCGGGTAGAAAGTGCACTTTTTTGGTCGACCAGTTGGTGATCAATGTTGATTTTGATACTCTTGAAGATGGACCCGTGATTTTGACGGATATCGACGGACTTGGTGCCTCAAAAGTATGAATTTTAGAAAATCAAAGGAGTTGAAAACTTTGAAATGCGAAAAACAACGGAAAACGGGGCTTTCCCGGGCAAATCCGGCAATCCGGGGCTCCATGGTCGCCGGCGACCATGGGCCAGGGTCGGCGGCTGCGACCCTAGGGGTTTTTTTCCCCTTTGGTTCCCGTTTTACGGCCGTTTCGATGTCTTTTCTCGATTCTTTTTTCTTTTGTATTTTTCTTGACATTTTGCACATTTATTGGCTTGGTTTTCCTGTAGAAAACTTGACGAGAATCCTTGCATTTTGGGGTGCAAAGTTTCTAATTTTCCGAGAAAGCCGAAGACTTTGTAACGTTGAGCTGCCGATTTTCCGTCAGAAGCTGAAATTGGGCCAAACGATGTCAGAATGACCTGAAATTTGAGGTGAAGTCTCCTGAGCAATAAATAAGACCAACCATAGCTTTTCCTTGAGTTTTGAAGCCGTATGGGGTCCTGTCGCCAGTAGACTTGATTTTGTTGCGAGGAAGGTGTCACGCCTTGATGTGCGGTCAACCGATGTCCGATTAACTTGAAATTTGACAAGGAACCTATTAGAGTCATTTTGAGATGATCCATAGGCTCTGTCTTGGAAACCATGGAGCTTCGCCGCCGAGAGGCCTGATTTGGCTTCCGAGAGTCAAAGTTTGGTCAAATGTTATCGAAATGACCTGAAACATGACATGTTGCCCTTTGTAAGCATCTTGAAGCCGTCCATGTGCTCTGTTTGATGAGTGATGGCCTCGGTGGTTTTCGCAGCCGAGAGGCTTGATTTAGCTGGTAGAGGGTTAATGGAGAGTCAAACGTTGTCGGTTTGACTCGGAACTTGACGTGAAGCCTTTTGGATGTATTTTGAGATTATCCATAGGCTCTGATCGAAGATTTGGTGTCTCTGATACTATTGCTGCCGGGAGCTCCTTTTCAGCTATCGGAGAAGCGAAGTTAAGCCAAATGATTTTGAAATGACCCAAAACTTCTTGTGTACTCCTCTTTTGGCTGTCTTGAAGGATCTTGCGGTTTTTTATTTGATTCTGACAAGATTTGATTTTTTGAGAAGTAGCATCGCCCATTTGTGGTAGGCCGCGACTTCATGTAGCTTTCTTGATGTTGAAGAAGCAAAGTGACATTTTTGGTGTCAACAACCTCTAAGAAGCTCAAAGAAAGAGAACAATAGGGATCAAGGGACTGCCGGTTGCGTATCCTTATGAAAATGTTGTATGTTGTGAAGGAGATGAGGTAGAATCACTTGGTTGGGTCAGATCTTGGACGCGGGGACTCGAAGACGAGAAGAAAGGAGAAAGGAGAAAGGAAAGGTGGCTTTCTGCCGTTGGACGATGAAAACAAAGGAGAGAAAGAGCCTCCCATGTGGCTGATGGAATGGGAGAGTAAATGAAAGATAGTGGTCGTAGGTGGGGTAGGTGGGTGTCATTAATGAAAAGGAGACGTTGGTGAGATATTTTATGGAAATGGGTAGTTTATGAGTTCACCACACCATAACTGAAGTTGAGATGTGAAAATAGAGGTCTTCAGGCTGTCAGCTGGACTTGGTCAAAGAAACACAATTGTAGGTCATGAGGAAAGGTTTCTAACAAGCCTAAGATCAGAAACTTTGGAGATCGGTGTGAGAAACTATGATTTTTGGAAACACGGGTAAATACTAAAAAAGGGTGTCGAGGGTCAAACTAGGCTTTCTAGACCTCGAATGAGTTTGGACTGAACATGAAAGTTGTTGGGAAAATCATCAAGACCTGAATTTTGGGCTCAAGAGCGATACATTTTGAGGCTCCAAGGGAACAATTAACTGCTTGGTCAAAGTCTATTAATTTATGATGGAATTGGTCAATTGATGGGTTTCAGGGTCTCAAATTTATTTGAGTTGAATACAAAAGTTTTTCGGAATGATAATATAGATCTAATGAGCTCATAATGACAGTTGTATAGTGTGGGGCCCCACCCCTTGTGGACCCTCAATTTGAATTTGAATACTATACTTTAGCCTAGAGTATCTATTTATACAAATTAATAGGGTATAACAAGGGTAGATAGGTATTTTCCTCGGTTTTAGTTGAATTAGTCTTGTTGTGTAATTTATAGAGTCAATAGGGTGTCATTTACAATTTCTAGAGTTAGTTAGTTAGTTAGAGGCCCTAGCTTGGAATTAGTATTTACTATAGGGAGTTCTCCACTTGAGAAGCTTCTAGAACCCTTACCAAAAGACCAAACTACCAATGGCCCTAACCCTAATTCCATTCAAACTAAAAGGGTATTTTAGTACCTAGCCGAAATCCCAACCTCATTTCCCTCCAACTCTCTCTCAATTTCCCTCCAATTCTCCCATCTCCCTCTTTTTCTCTCTCTAGAAACCTTAGATCTAGAACTTCAAGAAGAAGAAGAAAGCCATCTACAACCATTCCACCTGCAACTTATTACAAAGATTTTCTCTCTCCATCTTGCTAATCTCTTCTTCCTCTACCAATCAAGGTATGTATCCTTTTCTAGTTCAATTTCCCTAGAAATCTCGCTTCTCTCTCTAGATTGCTTTCCTTATAGCAATTCTCTTATGGATGTGCATTTAGGTGTAAAGATCTCTTCTAGATCTGAGATTTTGGGCTGGTTGTGTGCGTGGAAGACCTTAGAGCTTGGTTTTGCTATTTGGAGCTTTGGATCTCTTTTCCCTCTCTTTTCCTTCTTGCAATTGATTTGAGGCAAGTGCAATATACTTACTTAACATGGAATGAATGTTTACTTTTGTTGTTTCAATAATTTCCCATTCAAATGATGTTAGGATTGTTAGATCTACCTTTGAGCATGTTTTCATGGATTTTTTGCCATTGATGGATGGGTTGATCTCATTTGGAAGGTCAATGGCCCATGGATTGGATGGTTAGATGTATATTGAAGTGCTTTTTATGTTTCATGATGTTTCTACAGTGTTTGGACGAGATTGAATGGGTTTTGAATGAACATTGGATTGAAGAAGGAAATCCAAAAATCAGGAATTTGTGCATTTTGCGTGTACTCGGTCGACTGACCCCTTGCTAGGTCGACCGAGCACACTAAAAACCAAAAAATCCAAGTCCTAGTTGTGTCTCTGGGGAATTTACAGGCCCAATGTGCGCGGTCGACCAGACCCTATTCTCGGTCGACTGAGCACACAGGATTTTCCAGAAAAACACCTGGGAAGCTGGACTTTCTTTTGACCCAGAATCCAGTGTTCGCGGTCAACCGAACCATGTGCCAAGTCGACCGGGAACACAAGAATTCCAGAGAAAAATGGTTGAAAGCCGGGACATCATTTACCAGGATTTCAGTGTACTCGGTTGACCGCCCAGGCCAAGAGGTCGACCGGGCACACATGATTTTACTGAAATCAGGCCATGCCTGCCAGGTGCCTCATCCTCATTTTACAGTGTACTCGATCAACCGACTAGGCCAGGAGGTCGACCTGGGAGTCAACCTCTTGATATTTTAGTGTACTCGGTCGACCGAGCCCTATGTCAGGTCGACCGAGTACATTGTAAATAGTGATTTTCCAGTTTTCAATTTCTAAAGTTGTGATCATTCGTGGGACCCATTGACCATCCAAATGGATTTCAACTGATGTGTTAAGCATGAGTCAATGGTGTGGCTACACTTTGACTCGTGGGGACCACCAAGTAAGGTCTAGGTTGTGTATTCAATGACGATTCGACCCTTAAACGTTGTCAATGATGCCCGTAACTTCTGGAGCACCAAACACATTATCCATTGGCATCTGAGACTTCATTTAGAGATCGAATTACCTGCGATGGACCTGGACCTGAAAGTGGACCGAAACTTAGGTTGGACTGTTGATATCTACCGTTGATCATTGTACTTGGAGATTTATCTCATTTATGATATTACTGTCACTCTATTGTCCTTACTATTGCATATAATTGTTAATTAAATGGGAAATGGATGACCTGAACCTAGGACTACTTAGAGGTGACCTGGTGATATGATTGGGTGAACATTGACCCATATCTGTGGCTAGGCGTGCCCTTTTATGGCCTGAGTTTGGATGTGGAATACCCTAGAATGGAGAGGTTAGATTGTGTTAGACTTATAACTCTTTGTGGATGAGAATGGACTTGTTATCTCAATTGGACTGTTATAGACCAGGCCATGTATTTGGTGGGCCTTGGTATGGATCTAATGATTGGACTTGGACCTGGACTGTGATCCATGGATTGTATTGAGTACTTAGACCTCTTAGGGACTTTGTTAGGACCTTGTTCACGCAAGGCAAAGCCTAGACAGACACAGACCTTTATTGTCTCTTGAGTTGGCATAGACATTCACTCAGTTGTTCTAAGCTCGGCCTTTGGACTGATCATCACTTGTAGGAGCTACTGTGAGTGTCAAGTGAGCCATCATGATGAGCATTATTCTAGATGGATGGTGTGATACCGAGTCCGGTTTCCAAGTGATGAGTGTGGTGAGGATGTTGTTTTTTATTGCGGGGCTCATCATTCCCCAGCACTGGTGAAGTTTCCCCGCCGCGACTGTGTTCAGTATGGGAGGGTCGCCGCATATTATCTCGCGGTATTCGCTTGTGTGAATGTGCCACATTGTTTAGATTAGATATCTTGTTCATTCTAATTTTGAATGCTTATCTTGCTCAACTGCCTAGAATATATATCATTGTTACTCTCATTAACTTCATTACTCTCTCTACTCTTTTGATGCATACATCCTATGTTACTTGTATATTGTGACTTGCCAGATTTTTAGATCCGATCCATTCATGGTGCTTAGGTTACGACCCCAAATACAAGGACGGCGCACTCGCGCTCGTTGAGGCACCTATAGCAGGAGACTATGGATGGGGACCCACCGACCTTAGATCAAGACTTCTGGTTCCATCAAATCTTCATGCTTAATTTCATGGCCTTATTATAGGTGTGTGGGGAGATATTCAAGACACCAGGATTATGCTAATCTCGGCTATAAGATGTCAATTAACACTCTCACGTGTCATCCACGTGCCATCCAGACACACCTCGGCTGCCCGGATAGAGGCCTCAGCCGAAACCAGACAGACTTTGGCTGCTAGCGCCGAGCTCGGCTACCAAGGGTCCACTTCGGCTAAAGAGTTTGACCCCGGCCAAAGGAGCCGGGACGGAAGCCGAAATGGAGAAAAATCCCCTCTCGCGCCCCATGCCCGCCACGTCATCAGACACGTGGCAGAATAGGGGCGCGAGCCATGGGACAGATGCGATATCCCATCCGTCCGCAATCTTCGCCAGATCGCTGACAGGTGATGGACCGGCGCATTCTGCTCGTTCAGTTCTACCGAGGTCGGCGGACGTGGGAGTCCGTTTGGGTCCGACCCTTTCGTAACCGGAGGGGGGCAGAGGCGTGCATCAACATTTCTTTTGTATGCGTATGCCAGATTTTCTATTTTACATGGAATTGCAAGTGGTGATCCGGAGATCAACCTTCGCAAGTAAAAAGGAAATCAACTTCTTTCAAGTTTTCCATTGCACATATATTTAAGAAAAGAGACATTTTCTTGATTTGCCGTGAAAGGCGATTTTTTTGGCATTTGTAGCTGATTTTGGCGTTTATAGCCGATTTTTGGCGTTTATAGCCGATTTTTGGCGTTTATAGCCGATTTTGGCATTTATAGCCGATTTACAATCCTTATCAATAATGAAAGACAAGAGTTGTGATTTTTGTCTCTTTTGAAAAAATACAAACTACAATGAAAAGCAAGAAAAGGAGGATCTAACTTCTCAGGAGATTGTGGGGGTCCCGTTCAGATTGATGGTCGCAAGCCATATGTGGACTTCGCCATCATCCATGCAGATGAGAACAGAGGATGCTATTGATTCGCTTGGCTTGGCTATAACCTCAGGTTTTTAGAGGACAAAGACCAAGAGGAGGTCCTATGTCCAATAAAAAGCCAAGTAGACAGGCTGAAAAGCCACGCCTAAGCCATTGGAGGCAGAAGGAGAAGGGAAGGACCTTGGGGGGGTACCCCCCAAGGGACTTTTGTCACCTTGTAGCGGTGGTCGGTGCAGAACTTCCGCAGAGTTTTCTCTCTTTCTTTCTCTGGATTTCTGATGCCTTTTTCTGTCTGAGTTTCTGGATTTTCTGCAGTCTGTTGTGTGTTTTCTCTGTGTTTTTCTTCTTGGAGTGCTCTCCTATTTATAGGCTTTTTGGTAGCCATTTAGGAGGGTTTATGGGCTTTTATTGTCATTAAGCCGCATAATGGGAGGAGTTACAGGATTTAATTCCTTTATTTTGTAACTCCTTTTTCTTAGCTTCTGATTGGCCAGAGGAGATTGAGGGCATTTAATCGCCATGATGGGAGGAGTTTCATGGTTTAAATGTCATGAATCTCTTGACTTGTAACTCCCAGATGCTTGCTTCTGATTGGGCCGTCCAAAGAAATTGATTAATGACTGTAACAAAGCTAGTCAATTAATCGCATTAAGTGGTCGCCGAACAGTTGAAGAGTCGCGGGCCATGCCGCGTCTTTTGGGATTCTTTTGGTGATGATCAATGATGGATCTTCATGTAGATCGGCATCAGATGACCATGTAACTTCAGGTATCGGTTGCCAACAGTGGGTCGGTGCCATCTGTCCTGTCGATTTCTCGATCGGTCGGGTAGAAAGCACACTTTTTTTGGTTGACCGGTTGGCGATCAATGTTGATTTCGATACTCTTGATGTTTGACCCGTGTTTTTGACGGATGTCAGAGGATTTGGTGTCTCAAAAGTATGAATTTTGGAAAATCAGAGGAGTCGGACGCTTCGAATCGCGAAGAAACGGCGAAAAACGGAGTTTCGGGGGCCCTCCCGGCGATCCCGGACTTTGTCCCGTTTTGTGTCCATTTTTGCTGTTTTTCGATTCTTTTTTCTTCTATATTTTTCCTTGACATTTTTTATCATTTATTGGCCTGATTTCCCTGTAGAAAACCTGATGAGAATCCTTTCATTTTATTTTGCAAAGTTTCCAATTTTCTGAGAAAGCCAAAGACTTTGTCGCGCAGAGCTGCCGATTTTCTGTCAGAAGCTGAAATTGGGCCAAACGATGTCGAAATGACCTGAAATTTGGTGTGAAGCCTCCTGAGCAATAAATAAGACCAACCATAGGCTTTTTTTTAAGTTTTGAAGCCGTTTGAGGTCCTATCACCAGTACACTTGCTTTTGTGGCGATGAAGTCGTCGAGGCTTGATGTGCGGTCAACCGATGTCCGATTGACTTGAAATTTGACAGGGAACCTATTGGAGTCATTTTAAGATGATCCATAGGCTCTGTCTTGGAAACCACGGTCCCAGGGAGCTTCGCCACCGAGAGGCCTGATTTGGCTTTCGAGCGTCTAAGTCTGGTCAAATGTTGTCGAAATGACCTGAAATTTGACGTGCAGCCCTTTGTAAGCATTTTGAAGCCGTCCATGTGCTCTATCTGATGAGTGATGGCCTCGGTGGTTCTCGCCGTCGAGAGGCTTGATTTAGCTATTCGAGGGTTGATGTAATGTTAAACGTTGTCGGTTTGACTCGGAACTTGACGTAGAGCCTTTTGGATGTATTTTGAGACCATCCATCGGCTCTGATCGAAGATTTGGTGTCTCTGATGCTTTCACCGCCGGGAGCTCCTTTTCAGCTGCCGGAGAAGTGAAGTTAGGCCAAATGATTTTGAAATGGCCCAAAACTTCTTGTGTACTCCTCTTTTGGCTTTCTTGAGAAATCTTACAGTTTTTGTTTGATTCTGACAAGATCTGATTTTTTTGGAAGTAGCATTGCCTATTTATGGTAGGTTGCGACTTCATGTAGCTTTTTGGATCTTGAAGAAGCAAGGTGACATTTTTGGTGTCAACAAATGCCCCCTCGAGGTACAGCAACGAGTTGCTTAACTTTTGTAGTCGATGTGCCTCCAAGAGATTTTGTGAAGGAGAGCTTGTGACTTGACCAAGAGTCTTTGAGCAGTTTTTCTTTTTGGTATTTGTAGCCTTTTGAGCTTCCAGGGGAGTTTTATGGTAGCGAAAGGGATCACGTACCATCTCGAGGCAAAGTTTTGAAGATGACATCAGGGATGTGGATTTGGATTTTGACCTTGTGACCTAACAGGCTGTATGTGGCAGGTTAGAGGGTCGAGTTTGGTTTTGACCGTGTGACCCAACAAGCTATCTGTGGAATGTTGGGGGATCAATTTTGGTTTTGATCTTGTGACCTAACAGGCTGTATGTGGCAAGTTAGGGGATCAGGTTTTGGCTTTTGGTTTTGGTCTTGTGACCTAACATGCTGTATGTGGCAAGTTAGGGGACCAGGTTTTGGTTTGGATTTTTGCAGAATGTCAATTTCAAGATTTTGGCTCAATTTGGTAGATGAGGCTGGATGGTTTGATTTTTGGAATCTCATGGGGCTTGGAATTCTTTTTGTATGGTCCAATCAACTCAAAAGAGGCATGGAACCATTTTTGTAAGCTCTTGGTAAGAGGGATTTCTCTTTGACTAAAAGCCCAAAAAAAAATTTTTAGTGCCTAGGTGGTCAAACCTAGCTCATATGGGCTAACCCATGAGACCTTAAGCTTTTGAAATGACTTAGATCTCATATAGTGTCATTTTTGTAAAGAATATCCAAAAATATCTCCTTTGGATAGAGAATATCTAAGAATATCTTTACTTGGAGAGAATCTCTCATGTTCCCTTTATTTTGGGAGAGAATATCTCAAGATATCTTCCTTTGGAAAAGAATCTTTTATTGATCCTATCTTTTGGGAGAAAATCTCTCATTGATTTCTTTTTGGGAGAGAATCCCTCAAGATATCTTTCTTTTGGGAAAGAATCTTTCTAATTTCTTTCTTTTGGTAAGGTTACTAATTAGTAACACTTACCTCTTTTTTCTTTCCTTCTTTGGTTTGCTCTCTTCTATAAAAGCAAGGAGGAGGTTGGATCTCTTGCTCTTATTGCTTTCTTTTGCAACAATCCCAAGAGGCCTTCAAGACCAAGAGTTCTTCTTCTTCAAGATCTTCAAGACTTTTCTTCTTCTTCTCCATCAATGGCTTCAAGTAAGTTCTCTTTTTCAAGAAAACCCCATTGTAGAAAAAAAAAGTTCTTTTCTTTTTTTTTCGTTCTTTTTTTTTTCTTTTCCACGTGTTTGCTCTTTTTTTTTACACGTTTTTTTTTTTGTTTTCTTCCCTTTTTTTTGCATGTTTTTTTTTGTGGGCCGTACGGATAGATCCGTACAGATCTGGCCGTACGGCCACATGGCCTGTGGGCCAGCCCTCTTCTTTCTCTTTTTTTTTTTTGGAGAAAGTTTCTTTTCTTTTTTTTGTTCTTTTTCTTTCTCCTTTCTCCTTTTTTTTGAGAAAGTTTCTTTTCTTTTTTTTTTTTTTACTCGTCATGATAATGCATTTTTTTTTTTTGCAAACCAAGATGTTCATGCATGTATATTTTTTTGTAAATTGAATTGTAGCATGATGTGATAGCATACCTGAAAGTTTTCGCAAATTTGGGAATTTGGAGCTCGCAGCGATGTTGAGCCCTTCCTGATTTTGCGGAGACTTTGAGGTTTCAAAAGTTTGGAGTTTCGGAGCTCGCAGCAATGTTGAGCCCATCTTCAAGCTTTCTATTTCTTTCGGGATAGTTCCTTTTCTTCGGAATTGCCCCGGCATCATGTCAAAATTTCGCCAGATTTTTTTTTTAGCGAGATTCTGTCATTTTGATGTTTGATCTTTTTCTTTTCCATCCTTTGCAGGTGGTTCTTCCAGAACGAACAAGGGTAAAGAGCCTACTACAAGCGTACCTCGTCGATCTGCTAGATCTTCTAATCCGGTCGTTCAGCGGGCCTTTAAGAAGGTCCAGTATGTTGAGAGAAATATGGAAGAGTGCGACTCCCTAAACAGCGATGAGATGAGGTAGCGACTGATCGCTCTCAAGGGAGAGGAATTTTATAAGATCATGGTAAGCAGTCGTCCATGGGTGATGGAAGATCAGAGTGTTTTACCCAAGCCTACCTTCTTCTTTGGTGATGCCGTCCCTGATGATATGACATACCAGAGGAGATGTTTTCAGTTTTCTTTCATAGCAGATGGTGAGAAGAAGACTGTTGCTACCAGGTCGACGTTTGATCACACCGTCTCGATCATGAGCCTTGCCCCCACGTGCTCTAAGAGGGAAGTGTTAGGATTTTGTTTATTGCAATTTGATGGATGCATTAGCATTTTATTCATCTCATGAATTTTCACACATGCATTGATTTAGAAATTCTTGAAATCTTAATTTACACATGCATTGTTTTAAATCTTGTAAATCCTATGTTTCATGCATGTTTTGGTTTTCATCTTGGATGCAATTTAATTTGAAAAAGAGTTTTATAAATCAAGCAAGCCTATGGTTTTAAAACTTTCTAATCATTTTTGGCTTTTTA
This sequence comes from Litsea cubeba, assembly GCA_012931725.1. Classification (NCBI taxonomy): domain Eukaryota; kingdom Viridiplantae; phylum Streptophyta; class Magnoliopsida; order Laurales; family Lauraceae; genus Litsea; species Litsea cubeba. The sequence goes on from CM022953.1 coordinate 62,565,309, forward strand.
TATTTCATGTTTTTAAACCTCTTAGAATGATTTAAAATCATGTTTCCATGCTTGATTTAATGGCCCAAAAGAATCCCCTCAAAAATCACTTCGATATATGAGAAAAATGGGAATTCTGGTCCCAGGGTCGACCTGCAGTGTACCAGGTCGACCTGCCCATGGACCAGGTCGACCTGGCACACTGCAGGTCGACCGAGCAGAGGGCCGTTGGCTCTCCAACGGTCATATTTGTGACCGTTTGTATTCGGTCGACCGGGGATGGTATGGGGTCGACCGAAGACACGCTGATACTCATTTTTTGAGTATAAATATGAGTTCATTCCCATGAGAAAAGAGTTGAACATTTTGGAGCTTCCAAGCCATCTTTGAGGAGTTTGGAGAGAAGATAAAGGGGATGAACTAAGAGAGACCAAGAGGGTCATTAGTAAAGCTCAAGCTTGGATTAATGAAGTTAAATCTCTAAATAAGCTTTGCTTAAACTAATCATATGTTATATGCTTTGTTTAAATCTTTGGGAAATGTTTAATAGCATGATAACTATGATGTGTTGAATCCATTCTTCTTATAATCTTTGATTTTATTGGATTCTTCACTTAGATTCAAATCAAGGTTATTTTAGAAAACTTCTTAAACATGTTTAGTCAAAATCTTTGATTTCCTTAATAACATGTTTTTATAACTTGTTTGAATCCTCTTTGTTGTTTTCAATCTATTTGAAGTTTAGTTAAACAAATTTATTTTTGAAAACAACATTGAACATGCATCACTTGTTTTAATCTTAATTAGTTTCATACAACTTGTGACATTTTGATTTTCATAATCATTAGCAAGTTTGCATTTTCTACAAGTGATTTGCATTACACTTCAATCATATCTTTTTATGTGGATTAAACTTTTAAATGCTATTAGCATAAATTGATTGAGCTTGCATTTTTAACTTGATTGAAGTATTCACACACACACACACACATCATGAGCATACATCTTTGCATTTCATAGAGTGTTGTGTGAGTTAGTTTTTCACTTTCACATCCGCCTATTTAGAGGCATTTTACTTTTAGCTTAATTGTAATCTCTTAGAGTGTTTTGTGAAAACACTTTCTTTGAGAGAAATCATTTGATTGTAAGGTTATTGCTTAGCCATATAAAAGCATTGTGTAAAGGTTATTGCTTAGCCTATAAAAGCACATTGTAAGGTTATTGCTTAGCCTAGAAAAGCATAGTTGTAGAGGTTATTGCTTAGCCTTTTGAAAAGCATAATAGTGGAAATCCGGTGGGGTGTGAGGAACACAAGCCGGTAGTGGATGTAGGCATTGAGGCCGAACCACTATAAATCTTTGTGTAGTGGTGATTGCTTTTGTGGTGATTGTTTTGTTTAGCTTCCGCATTATGTATGTTAATCATCACATGTGACTAGTTAATTTAAAGAGATTAAAATTGGTCATTAAGTGTAGCTCACCCTATTCACCCCCCCTCTAGGGTTAGGATCCCAAGGACTTTCAATTGGTATCAGAGCCTCGTGCTCTATATTAGGATCAAGTGTTTGGAACTCTTGATTAGGTGTAAAAACCTAGAGTTAAAACCCTAGTGTTGTGCTTCCATGAAAATCATAAGAATGGATTCCACTAGTTTAGACTTTGTAGATTCTTTGGTAGATTCTTCTAGACCCCTCCTTCTTCCCACTATTGGAGATTCAAACAATGTATTTAAAGAATCTCAATTTGAATTAAAAGAGGAAGAAAATGATGAAAATGATAATGACATTGAAGAAGCTTATGAGGATTTGTGCACATTATCCTTAGAGCTTTCTAAGAAGAATAGAAGATTAAAAGAAGAATCTAAAAGACTAAACCAAGAATTAGTCTCTTCTAAAAATGAACGTAGAGAAAAGATGAATTAATAAATTGTGTAGAATCTAAGTTCATGATCTCTTTACATAATCTATCTAATATTAAAGATGACATAAGAGAATCAAAGATAGATTATGATAATCTTAATAAGGAAAATTCAAAACTAAGAGATCAATTAAAAAGGCAAGATGAAAACATTAACAACCTAGAATCCAAGTTGAATATCTCTAAGGAAAATTTATCTAATGCTCAAATTAAGATAAACACTCTAGAACTTGGATCCAATGTTATTAATGAAATTAAATTTGAATTAAAACTTGCCCATGAAGAGCTAAATAAATTTAAGGGAATTGAAAATGAACTTACAAAAGTTAAAAATGAAAATTCAACCCTTAAAGAACAAGTCACTCAACTTGAAATCTACAAACAAAAGTATGAGTGCAAATTTACCCATAGTGAAGAAAAATTTGAAAAGTTATTTAAATTGGGTAAATCAAAAGGAGATAGGATGGGTCTTGGATTTGATAGGAATATTTCTCATGACCCTAAATTCACCAACACATTTGTGAAAGGTGAGTCCTCATTCTCTAGCACTCACACTTCTTTGCCCATGACTAAATGCAATTATTGTGGCATTGAAGGACATTTTAGGTTTGAGTGCAAACAAAGAAGAAGCTATGTGTCTAAACCCATCTTTGAACCAAAGAAAGTAAAATCAAATTCTATGATGGTTAAGACACTAAAAACCAAGGAAGACTCCAAGAAGACTAAACAAGTAAAACCTATTAAAAAGGAGTCTCCTAAAATAGATTCTAAAAAGTTTAAACAAGTTAAACCAACTTTAAAAGAATCTATAAATAAAAAGCTTCTCAATCTATCTCCCTTAAATCAAAACATGAAAGAACTTTTGAATAAAGTTGCAAAGTTAAATCTAAAATTCAAAAGTCAAATTAAGGGAGGAAATAAAAAGAAAAGAAAAGAGAATTCATCCCCTAAGAAGAAAAGTCACCAACCTCAAAAGACTAATCACCATCCTAAGCCAAATTTAGTTAAATCTAAACATCATGGTGATAAGTCTAAATTGAAACCGGTGGGCCTTGGTATTTTCAGCGGTGACGACAGCAATTGGATAAAGCCTTTTCGACTTCGTGGCCATTTCAATGCTGACTCCGAGTGGAAGTCGTGGACTGATCGCGTCCTGCTGATTGGTGGCACCGTTTTGAAGGAAGCTGGGATTTTTGATGTGGTCCGCGCCTTTAGGGAGGCCGTGATCTTTTCCGACGAGGCCTTCATGGCTATGTTGGAGTCATTCCTTCCACAAACCAATACTTTCATTGTGACGAATGGTGAGATTGGTTTCTCTTTGAAAGAGCTGAGCGCCATTACTGGATTGCCCATCCTTGGCAAACTCTATGAGGAGTTTATGCTGATCGACAGCGTCCTTGAGGAGCAGTCTGAGGAGTTCAGGCTTCTGTACTTTCAGCTCGTCGCCTTCTATGATTTTTTGAAGGAGAATGAGGGTTTGAAAGTTAGATCCAGCAGTTGGAAGAGTTCTAGCTCTTCTTTCCCCAACTTTTTTTATAGCAGGGAGTCTTCTGATAGTGCGACCCAGGAAGCCAGGGCTCAGGATCCAAGTTCGAAGAAGATCTTGGCTATGCAAGAAGAGTTGAGAGATTTCTGTGCGAGTACAAACGCCATATGTCCTGATATTGCACTGCGGAGAGATCTCGCTGTTTACCTCACTTATTGGCTTGGTGAGTCTATTTTTGCTGGAGGAGATGGAACGCACATCAAGCCGCATTGTATTTTTCCGGCTTGTCAGATGGCATTTGGAGAGCAGCTTACTTTGGTGTCAGCTCTTTACTCCTACCTGTGTACCGAACTGCAGGCTGCTGCTTTTTTGGTTCGGCTTGGGCTCCCTATGAATAGGGTATTTTCAGCCCACATCTTTTATTCGTGGTACGTGTACCACTGTCTTGGCTTCCACCGGCTGGGTGCCGCACAGGATGATGATCCTCTGATGATTCGGCTGACTAAGGGCAAAGCTATGTCCGAATCACTTTTGTTTGCCCGCATGAGGATTTGACAGTTCAGGGACGTCGAGATGGGGCAGTCTTCAGTGAAGCTTTCTCCAGAATTGCAGAAGAAGGCTTTTTATTTTGATGCCTCCCGAGACTCTACCTGGGCGGGGTTGGGAAGGCATTACTCCTTGATGAATACAGAGAAGGAGTGGCTTTTCAGCATACGTGTCGGCACGATGGTGTACCGCAGACATCTTTTTGTCGACATCCAGCCGTATGTACCCTCTCGTTTTGCTTTGCAGTTGGGTTTTTCTCAAGGCGTTGTTGGAGCGCCTTCAAGCATGGTGAAGTGCTTTAGAGGTTTACAAGACGAGAGAAATGCATGGGCTTTCTATAGTGCTGAAGACACTACAGCCATGATCTCTTATCCTGTGTTATTGACTTCCCGGACTGCCAGCTTTGCAAAGTGGTTCGCGGAGTGCTTTTCGGCATATCGGGGGCTTTCCAAGAAGGAGCTCGATGTGAAGCTGGCATCTGGAAAGGGTCTTGGAAAGTCGGATGGCGTCCGGCGAGAGGAAGTTTGGGCCTTCCTTTCTGGAGAGAAGCACAAGATAGGCTTTCTCGGTGACCAGGGCGTCATTGGTTCTGAAGCTGTTCGAGAAATACCTGATGAGGCTTTAGAACAGCTAGAATAGGAGGAAGCCGAACTTGATGCTTGGATGCAAGCGGTGCAAAGGAAAGCTTCCGTGGAGTCTACTGGCAAGAGTAGACCATCCAGTGAGGAGTCAAGTGGGAAACCTAACTCTGATAGCGGGGCAGGTTCCTTTAAGAAGCGAGCCCACAGGAGTAAGATGAGGAGGAGTCATCATCGCAGCAAGGGGCAGCATGAGGACTCTCGTAACTTGGAAGTACCTCTTACTATCAATGAGGAGGCGCCAGGGGATGCTGACGAGCCTCCAGAGAAGAGAAGCCGAGAAGAAGAGCCGTCGGTGAAAGTATGATTCTTCTTTTTTCTCTTTCCATTTCTTTTCATGGGGTTTTTCCATGTCTTGATTTGTTTTCTCTTCCTGCTGCTCCTCTTTTTTTTTAGCAGAGGAAGATTTGGCGATGCCTGAGGTTCCAACCGATGAGGTGGTGACAGATCCTGTCGAGGCACCTGAAGAAGAACCGAGGGACTCTGGAGTGAATCCAGAATCTCCAATTGGTATAACTTCTTTTGCTTTCTTTTCTGTCTGTGACTTGGTTTACTACCATTTTTCTTGTCGGCTGACTTGCCACAGGATTCCGATGACTTTGAACCATCGATGGATGCAAATGTTGATGATGCTTCCGATGAGTTCATGGAGGAAGAGAGTGTTCTGCCAGTCGTCGAAGAAGGTATTTTGTAGTAATAACCCTGATAATGATTTTCAAACAGAATCATATTCATACCTTTTTATGTTTCTTTGGCAGGTTCTGAGGTGACAGAGGAGAGTCCATCGCTTCCTTCAGAACCAGAGCAAGGGATGCCAGAGGTCGATCCAGAGGTAGAGACTCCTGGGACCAGTTCTGACACTATTGAGGAGATACCTCGTGCTGAGATTCCTTCCCGAGCAGCTCCAACTAGAAAGAGTTCTTTTGTTACTCTTCCAACGGGTGATGACATGAGCAGCTGACCAACGGAGTTGGGCGAATCTTCAGGTGGGCCATCTCTTCTTTTTGCGAAGAAGGTGGTGGTGCTTGTTCTGAGCTCTTGGATTGAGACTCTCCTTTCTGGGCACTTAGATACCGGATTTGGCATGATCCAGCATGTGCAGAGATTCTCAGTGATGCCGAAGAGGCTAGTCTAGATGTCACAGGTGCCAGGGCGATCGTTAATAGGATCATTGAGCTGGGTGACAAATGGTTTGAGGCCATGGGTTGGGCTGATGACCAGTGATGTTCCTGGACCCTGCTGATAAGGCTAAGTCTGATCTGTATGAGGCTACACAAAGCAGGAAGCAGATAGTCCGAGAGAAGAACTTAGAAGAGCTAGCCATCATTGGGCTGACACATGACCTTAACATCCTTGATAGGGAGGTCGATGAGGCCAGGAAACGTCTTGAGCATCTGCAGGCATAAGTCGCTGCCAAGTGGGCTGCAATAACAGAGGCTCGTGACAGGGAGAGTGCTCTGATTCGCCGGGTTGTAGATGCCGATCGAGTTCTTGAAAGGAAATCTCAAGAGAGCAAACGATGGCAAACTGCTCGGGATAAGCTTCCCGGTGTAAAAGAAGGGTTACAGCCCACCCCAGCATCTCATGGCAAGTTCATGAAGAAGTGTGCCCTGGAATTCCTGACGGCTGAGGCCAAAAGTTTGCTTGAGGAGCTGAACTCTTGGCTGGAGAGCATTTTTGGTTGAGCTCCTGTTTTTTTTTTTTTTTGTAACAGAAACTATCCTTCTCTTTTTTTGGTACCACTTGTATTTTTTTTGGTACTTTTTTTTTGTAGTGCTTGTGAACACTTTCTTCTTTTTTTTTGGTACCACATGTATTTTTTTGGTACTTTTTTTTGTTTTCCCTATGCTCACTTAAATCTTTTTGTGATGAAAGTAATTGCTAAATGGGATTTGATCAAAAGCTTGTCATTTTATGAAAATCTTTTGTCAAATGATTATTTTGGCATGGGAGCCAGATTTTGTTTGTGGCATGGAAGCCGATTTTATGGCATTGATGCCGGTTTTGGTGGCATCTATAGCCGGGTTTTTTCAAAGCCAATTTTTTTTGATTTTGTGACATTGATAGCCGGTTTTGTTTTGTGGCATTGATAGCTGGTTTTGTTTTGTGGCATTGATAGCCGGTTTGTTTTGGTGGCATCTATAGCCGATTTGTTTTGGTGGCATCTATAGCCGTTTTGTGGCATTTATAGCCGGTTTGGTTTTCAAAAATGAAAGTATCGACTAAAAGTCGCCTCCCTGCTGAATGTTCTTGCAAGTATCGATGGAATTCGCATCCTTGCTCATTCGGTTGCGAGTATCGATGGAATGTCGCATCCTCGCGGATTTGGGTGCAAGTATCAATGGAATGTCACATCCTTGCTTTTCAAAAATTTTGATTTTGCGGGTACTGACTTGATGTCGTTTCCCCATGATTTTTGAAATTTGTGGATTTCTTGAACCTTTGGGTTATGGATATCAACTGAAATGTTGCGTCTCCATGGTTTTTTAGGTTTTTTCGAACCTTTGAAATTTGGGTTGTGGATATCAACTGAAATGTTCCATCTCCACGGTTTTTGGATTTTGCAAGTATCGATGAAATGTCACTTCCCTGCGATTTTGGAAGTGTCGAACGTGGTTCGTATGCTTCCGATTTGTGCGAGTATCGACTAAGCGTCGCTTCCCAGCAGCTTTTTGAAAAACCATTTTTTTTTTTGTTTAAAGACACGAGGGTCATAAGTTTTGACCTAAAACCATTTAGGCGGTAAAAGGTAGGGTGGACTAGGGTGGAAATCCCTGAATCCGGATTTTGTTTCAAACCATGAATTTTGAGTTCAAGGGTTGAAAATTTTGGTCAAGTTAGGGAAAGGTTCCTAAACTTGGATTTTTGAACAATGAAACGATGAAAGTAAGCATTGTTTAAATTTCTAAAAATTTCAACATTTGACATGAAAATTCTAAAAAAGGTGGGTTTAGCGAGCGTGTACCGGGAAATCAGTTTTGGCTGTATAGGCATTGCTCTTACCCAGTTGGGTAAGTCTTCAAGGGTAGTACCGCTTTAAGAACTTGTCGTTGATGGGCAGCATACATCTGTCACCTTCCATGTTTAGGAGTGCGGATTCGCCGTTGGAGAAGACCTTGTCGATGACGTAGGGTCGCTCCCATTTTGGCTCAAATTTGCCTTTGGACTTGTGAGCGAAGACCATTGGTCTTTTTACCATAAGAACCATGTCACCCTTTTTGTAGGCGCGTTGCCTGACCTTTTGGTCGAAAGATCCTGCCATGCGTGCTTAGTAAAGTTCAATGCTTTGTTGAGCTTCAACCATCTCTCATCGAGATTGTCCAGCTCATTGAGTCGCAATTAGACATTGCTTTCTTGAGTCATGTCATTTTGCAAAGATACCCTCAAGGAAGGAATTTGTACTTCCAAGGGCACGACAGCTTTGAAAGACCAAGATCGAATCCTAGAGGGGGGGTGAATAGGATGCTACTAAAAATTTAGACCACTTCTGAACATTTTACCTTTTAGGTGACTTATGCTTTGATGATGGTAAATTAGCTTGAGAAAAGAGAGAGTTTCTAAGTTATGCATTCAAAATCAAAAGACAACTACAAACTCTATTCAATCTCACACCCAAACATAAAGTCAACAATCATAAAAAGAGAGGTAAACATCAATCACCATAACACAACCAATTATAGTGGTTCGGCCAAATTGCCTACATCCACTCCCGGTAACCCTATCGGATTACACTAATCACTTCAAGGTTTAGGATCACCTCAAACCTTACAACCTCATCACTATGCTTTTCAAGGATAAACATAAACCTTTACATCACAACAAGTGCTTTTTAAGGCTAAACACCAACCTTTACAACATAGATTTTTCTCTTAAGTAAAATGCCTATTTATGCATGGATAAGAGAACAAATTGAACACAATGGTTTGCCTCTAGTTAGGCTGAATAGAAAACGATAACTCAACTACTAGAAGCATGCATATGAGTGATAAAGTTTATGACAAATGCATGGACTAGAAAGTACTCTTTCTCTTTTAAAAAGATAAAACTTCAAATGATGCAAAAGATGATAATCATATGTAAGAGAGAGTTGTATTACTCAACACATGTTTTTCAAAAGATCAAACTTGAAGAGAGAGAGAGTACAATCTTAAGATTGACAAAATGGATTTGAAAGTTAATGTTCAAAAGCACATGTGAATGACAAGACATATGTTGATTTCATAATGCTAAAGGTTTTCAAAGATCAAAGCATGTTATGAAAAGAAACAACATCTTAAAAAGAGGGCTAACAATTTGATCATGCTTAAAAGAAAACAAAGATGAAGAATCTAAGCATGAAATAGAAATAGAGATTTAGAAAGCACACCCATTTTAAAGATCAAAGATTGAAAAGTTGGAATGCCTCCACAATCCCTTTTGAAAAGCTCTTGAAAAGTTCCTCTCCTTTGGGCTCAAAAGTTCTCAAAAAATCAGCAACTTTCCCCAAAGAGAAAGTCACTTTTTATAGAAAAAGTGCTCCCAACGGATAGCTCTCGGTTAGCCGACAACTAGGCGTCGGTCGACCGACAGCCAACGGTCACAACCCAATGGCTATATTTTTTAAAAGATTGCTGACCAAGAAACACTTGGCAGTTTGACCGACATCATCGGTCGACCGACACTGAGCCGACACAAGAACCGATAGAGCAAAAATGCTAAAAATGAAGCTCTCTGATATTGGAACCGACAAGCTCTCGGTCTTGTAATTTAAGCATTATTTGTTGACCGACAGGAGCCGAAGTGCTGGCCGACAGAGAAGATCCGAAAATTGTAGCTCTCTGGAAATGAAACGGCTGGTCTCGGTTCTTATGTCGGCTGACCGATAGGAGCAGACAGGCTGACCGACAGACTATACAATCAGAAATCCCGAAGTTCTGAAGGTTTTTCAAATAAGGACAAAGTTTATGGAAGCAAAATATGTATGAGGATCCTAAGAAAGAGAGCATGAATGAGAGAGAGGTCAAGCTAAGACAATGAATGCATCCAATCAAATTGCAACAAAATAAAAACTCTAACCATCTCCCCCTTTGCAATTTGATGGCAACTCTAGAAGCTTGACACCCTTTCATACTCCAAGAACTAGAACACCAACTTCATTGGACATTTAAGGAGCTTTTGGACATTTAAGGAGCTTTGGATGCTTTGGGACTTTGGATATTTTGGAGCTTTGGATTTTCCTTGCGAGAGCAACTAGGCAAAGCTTCTCCCCCTCAATTTGATAGACCTTGATTCTACTCCCCCTCAAATTGAGACCACTTACTATCATTCTCTCCCCCTTTGACATTTAATTGCAAAGGATCCTGCCTATCTATAAGAAGACATAAACCTTGTCAGTAGCACCTGTTTATAAGAGGTATAATAAAAAGGAAATGCAATAACAGGTGATTAGTCAACAAGATTTCAGATTTCAGGGCAAGGGCCAGTGCCCAATTGATGTCTTAGTTTGATAAATCTTTCATTTCCAAGGGGTTTAGTAAATAGGTCAGCCAATTAAGAATCAGTTGGAACAAAAAGTAACTCAATAGAGCCTTGATCAGCATGATCACGCAAAAAGTGATAGCGAATGTCAATGTGTTTAGTGCGAGAATGCTGAACAGGATTTTTCGAAATGCTAATGGCACTTGAGTTATCACACATGATAGGCATACAATGTTGTGGAACATTATAATCTAACAAGGTTTGTTTCATCCACAAGAATTGAGCACAACAGCTACCTGTAGCTATATATTCAGCTTCTGCAGTAGACAGAGATACTAAATTTTACTTTTTGCTATGCCAAGCTACTAAGCAATTTCCTATGAACTAGCAACATCCACTGGTGCTTTTCCTATCATCTATTGATCCTACCCAATCAGCATCAATGTATCCAATTAATTGTAAAGATGAATCACAAGGATACCAGATGCCATAATGAGATGTCCCATTGATATATTTAAAGATACGTTTAACAGCTTTGAGATGGGACTCATGAGGATCCGATTGATATCTAGCACAGATTCCAACACTAAAAGAAAGATTAGGTCTACTAGCAGTAAGATAGAGAAGGCTTCCTATCATACTACGATAGAGTTTTTGGTCTACTTTGGTACCTTTTAGGTCACTAGAAAGTTTTGAAGTAGATCCCATGGGGTTGCTATTAGGCTTAGAGGTTTCTAGACCAAACTTCTTAATGATTTCCAAGGCAAATTTGGACTGGCTAAGAAAAATTTCTTTCTTGGTTTGGTTAACTTGGAGACCTAGGAAAAATTGCAGGGGTACTCAAAGGTGGAACTCATTAATTCTGAAAATCCTTGAGCCAATTTTTCTGAAGTAGATCCAAACACTATATCATCAACATAGATTGAGCTACAAGAATGTCTTGATCAATTTTCTTGATAAACAGAGTCTTATCAACCTTCCCACAGTCAAAATCATTTTCAACCAGATGATTTGTAAGCTTTTCATACTAAGCCCTTGGTGCTTGTTTTAATCCATAAAGAGCTTTCTTGAGTTTGTTGACATACTCAGGATGATGAGGGTCCTCAAAGCCTTCTGGTTGAGTAACATAAACATCTTCTTCAATTTCTCCATTCAAAAAGGCACTTTTGACATCCATCTGAAAAGTTTGATTCTCATGCTACTCGCATAACTCAATAAGATTCTTATGGACTCCAAACGGGCTATAGGAGCAAAAGTTTCTTCAAAATCAATTCCTTCTATTTGGGAATATCCTTTTACACAACATTTCCAGATTCATCTGACTTGTTCTTGTAAATCCACTTAGTGCCAATGGGACTTTTCTCTGTAGGTAATGGAACAAGATCCCAAACATCATTTTTCTTAAATTGATTCAATTCTTCTTGCATAGCTTCCATCCATTCAGATTTTGATTCAGCCTCAGAAAAATTCTTGGGCTCAATTTGAGAGACAAAGGAGTAATGAGCACATAGATTATGAACTTGTCTCCGGGTCATGACCCCACTACTAATATCTCCAATAATATTCTCCAATGTATGATCTTTCATAATTTTGGTTGGAACTATAGCTTTGGATGGAATGATATCACTTTTATCTTTAGGACTTGGTTGATCAGTATCAAATTCAACTTCATCATCATCTTGAAGAGTTCTTCTAATTTGATTCATATCATCGATGACAACATGAGCTGACTCCATTATGGTAATGGTTCTATGACTAAATACTCTGTATGCTTTGCTCCTTTCAGAATAGCCTAGGAAAATTCCTTCATTAGATTTAGGCTCAAATTTCTCCAACTGCTCCCTATCTCTTAGAATATAACATTTGCTTCCGAACACTTTCAAATACCCCAAATTAGGTTTTCTTTCAAAATAAAGTTCATATGGGGTCTTGTAGGTATTCTTAGTGAGATAGACTCTATTTATAAGATAGCAGGCAGTATTCATAGCTTCAGCCCATAGATTACGAGGAAGATTCTTTTCATTGAGCATGGTCCTAGCAATTTCTTGAATCACTCTATTTCTTCTTTTTGCTACTCCATTTTGTTGAGGAGTTTTAGGAGCTGAAGATTGATGATTAATCCCATGATTTTCACAAAATTTGGCAAATTTTTCATTTTTAAATTCTCCTCCATGATCACTTCTGATCTTCTGAATTTTACAATCTTTTTTCAACTTGTATCTTGTTGCAAATTCTTATGATATTGTCTACAGCATCTGATTTAGCATGAAGAAAAGCAACCCAACCAAAACGAGAATAATCATCTACCATAACCAGAATAAATTTCTTTCCTCCAACACTTTGCACTGGTGCAGGTCCAATCAAGTCCATGTGGATTAATTCTAGAGGACGAGACGACGATATATCCTTTAAACCTTTGAAGCTCTTCTTTATTTGTTTACCCAGTTGGCACGCCTTACAGATTTCAGATTTTTCAGCACTCAACTTGGGAATTCCTTTCACAATTTCATTCTTGGATAGGATTTTCATCAGTTTAAAGTTTATGTGACCCATCCTTTGGGGCCATAAGTAATTCTCTTAATCTTTAGTTATCAAGCACCTAGATTCATTGTCATCACATTCTTCTATAATGTAAATATTTCCTTTTGTCCTTGATCCAGTAAGAATAACTTGGTTAGTTCTATCATTTACCACTTTGCATGAATGACTGTCAAAGACAACTTTGTTTCCTTTGTCAACACTTTAATTGGCTAATGCTAAGAAGATTATGCTTCAATCCTTCAACAAGAAATACATCATTTAGAGTTGGTATTTGATCTCCTTTCACACTTCCCTTACCAATGATTTGAGCTTTACTATTGTCTCCAAAAGAAACATTTCCTCCATCATATTCCACTATAGAGCTGAATCTAGATCGGTCTCCTGTCATGTGTTTGAATAACCACTATCTAAGAACCAAGTAGGGATTTTCTTTGCTTTTAAAGCGGTTTGAACTAGGAGACTCTCAAAGTTTGTTCCTTTAACAATCCAACTAGATAGAGGAGATTTATAGGGAATGGTCTTGGGGACAAATTTGAAAGGTATTTTAGAGGGATTGTTGAGAGATAACCTGATTTTGTATGGGCAATTAGGGACCAAATGACCACTACGATTGCAAAAAATGACAAGTCCATCTAGTGGTATAATTTCTCTCAACTATAGGTTTGCGGACACTCTTAGTAAATATTTGAGAGCTATTCTTCATGTTACTAGGGGAACCTTCAAAACCTATTCCACTCTTATCGCCATAAATTTTATGCATGCCTAACATTTGATAAAACTTATCATTTCCCAAGGTGAATTTGTCAACAATGAATTTTCCTTTGTTGAGTTTCAATTGTAGAGAGTTTGTTTCAAGTTGACTAGATTCAAGCTTGGATTGTAAGTTATGAATGTGATTTTGAGCAAGAGCTAGATCTTTAGTTAGGGTGATGAATTTATGTTCCAAGTTGATTTTGTCATTTATGGTTAGCTTCAATCCATCTTTTAAGACATTTACTTCATTAACCAGTTTTTTGGATTCTTCTTTTAACATTTTATTTTTCTTAATTAAGATCTCAGAATTTTCATATAGATCATTATAAGCTTGCTGGATCTCAATTTCTTCATCTTCATCATAAGTTTCTTCTTCCCCTAATGTGTCATCTATTAATGTGTTATGATCATAGATCTCTTCAATAGAAGCAATAAGAAGCCAATTAGGAGAATTTTCATCTTCATCATTTTGGGATTCATTTTTGTCACTATCTTAATCTTCCTCATCCCAAGTAATGTTTAAAGCTTTCTTTGCTTTCTTCTCCTCTTTCAAATTCTTTAGGAGTGGAGCAATTTTGAGCAATATGTCCAAACCCCTTGCAATTGTAACATTGCACATCTTTTTTGATAAATGATCCTTTGGAACTTCTTTGAAATCTAGGGCTTTTACTGCTTTCATCAGATTTTATAAATGTTTTTGTTATTCCTAAAGAATCTCTTAAAGTTTTTGACAAGTAAAGCATTATCATCATTACTATCATCCTCACTTTCATTTTCATTAGATTGAGAGGAAAAAGCTACTCCTTTCTTTTTATCTTTAACTTCAAAATCTAGTTCATACGTGAGTAGATTTCCTCTTAGTTCTTCAATCTTGATTTTGTCCACATTTTTACTCTCTGTTATGGAAATAATCTTGGGTTTGAATCTTTTAGGAAGAGATCTTAAAATTTTTCTCACAGTTTTAGATTCATCCATCTTTTCTCCTAGTCCTATAAGAGAGTTGATTAATTCCATAATTTTTGTGTAGAACTCATCAAACGTTTCTTCTTCCAGCATTTTAATATCTTCTAATTTAGAGGTCAACATTTGAATTTTGGCTATCTTGACCTGATCTGTACCTTCATGGGTGGTCTCTAGGGTGTCCCACACTTCCTTAGCAGTATTGTAATTAACAACTCTATTGAATTCCTCTTGAGATAAAGCACAATATAGAGAGTTTTTTGCTTTAGCATTCAGATTAGCTCTATCCTTTTCCCCTTGAGTCCAAGCACTCTTAGGTTTGAGAGTTAGGGATATGATATTACCTTCAGAATCTTTTTCTGTGGCAGTGGGGAGATGATAGCCTTCTTCAATGATGTTCCACACATTTAAGCTTTGGGATTCTAAGAACATTTGCATCCTAATTTTCCAAGACCTATAGTGTGTTTCATTAAACAAAGGTGGTCTATTGGTGGCATTGCCCTCACCCAAATGAGATTGCATAATGGCAACAAAAGAAAAACACTCACTAGGATTCAACTCTAGGCTGTAAGACCTAAACTAGGGCAACTTGGCTCTGATACCAATTGAAAGACCAAGATCGAATCCTAGAGGGGGGTGAATAGGATGCTACTAAAGATTTAGACCACTTCTGAATATTTTAGCTTTTAGGTGACTTATGCTTTGATGATAGTAAATTAGCTTGAGAAGAAAGAGAGTTTCTAAGTTATGCATTCAAAATCAAAAGACAACTACAAACTCTATTCAATCTCACACCAAAACATAAAGTCAACAATCATAAAAAGAGAGGTAAACATCAATCACCATAACACAACCAATTATAGTGGTTCGGCCAAATTGCCTACATCCACTCCCGGTAACCCTATCGGATTACACTAATCACTTCAAGGTTTAGGATCACCTCAAACCTTACAACCTCATCACTATGCTTTTCAAGGATAAACATAAACCTTTACATCACAACAAGTGCTTTTTAAGGCTAAACACACCAACCTTTACAACATAGATTTTCTCTTAAGTAAAATGCCTATTTATGCATGGATAAGAGAACAAATTGAACACAATGGTTTGCCTCTAGTTAGGCTGAATAGAAAATGATAACTCAACTACTAGAAGCATGCATATGAGTGATAAAGTTTATGACTAATGCATGGACTAGAAAGTACTCTTTCTCTTTTAAAAAGATAAAACTTCAAATGATGCAAAAGATGATAATCATATGTAAAAGAGAGTTGTATTACTCAACACATGTTTTTCAAAAGATCAAACTTGAAGAGAGAGAGAGAGAGAGTACAATCTTAAGATTGAAAAAATGGATTTAAAAGTTAATGTTCAAAAACACATGTGAATGAAAAGACATATGTTGATTTCATAATGCTAAAGGTTTTCAAAGATCAAAGCATGTTATGAAAAGAAACAACATCTTAAGAAGAGGGCTAACAATTTGATCATGCTTAAAAGAAAACAAAGATGAAGAATCTAAGCATGAAATAGTAATAGAGATTTAGAAAGCACACCCATTTTAAAGATCAAAGATTGAAAAGTTGGAATGCCTCCATAATCCCTTTTGAAAAGCTCTTAAAAAGTTCCTCTCCTTTGGGCTCAAAAGTTCTCAAAAAATCAGCAACTTTCCCCAAAGAGAAAGTCACTTTTTATAGAAAAAGTGCTCCCAACGGTAGCTCTCGGTTAGCCGACAACCAGGCGTCGGTCAACCGACAACCCAACGGTCACAACCTAATGGCTATATTTTTGAAAAG
Source organism: Litsea cubeba (assembly GCA_012931725.1). Classification (NCBI taxonomy): domain Eukaryota; kingdom Viridiplantae; phylum Streptophyta; class Magnoliopsida; order Laurales; family Lauraceae; genus Litsea; species Litsea cubeba. Next base: position 62,581,381 of record CM022953.1, read on the forward strand.
ATTGTTGACCAAGAAACACTTGGCGGTTTGACCGACATCATCGGTCGACCGACACTGAGCTGACACAGGAACTGACAGAGCAAAAATGCTAAAAATGAAGCTCTCTGATATTGGAACCGACGAGCTCTCGGTCTTGTAATTTAAGCATTATCGGTTGACCGACAGTGAAGATCTGAAAATTGTAGCTCTCTGGAAATGGAACCGACAGGACTCTCGGCTGGTCTCGGTTCTTATGTCGGCTGACCGATAGGAGCCGACAGGCTGACCGACAAACTATACAATCAGAAATCCCGAAGTTCTAAAGGTTTTTCAAATAAAGACAAAAGTTTATGGAAGCAAAATATGCATGAGGATCCTAAGAAGGAGAGCATGAGGATCCTAAGACAATGAATGCATCCAATCAAATTGCAACAAAATAAAAACTCTAACAAGCTTCGCATCCATAGACCAAGGAGAATGGTGTGTTATGGGTTGGTCCTCGAACGGTGGTTCGATAGGCCCACAAAGCTTCAGACATTTTGTCACTCCAGTCTCTTTTGTGACTAGAGAACATCTTCTTGAGGATTTTGCAGAGTGTCTTGTTGAAAGCTTCTGCTAATCTGTTTGCTGCCGGATTGTATGGAGTTGAAGGACAGCTTTGGATTTTGTATTTGTCGCAGAACCTTCATTTTGGAAAGGTTCAAGCATGAAGTTTGATGAAGAAGCATCCGATCTATGGAAGAAGATCGGCTTTTCCTTTGCTGAAGTTGTTGGAATAACGAAGGAAGCTGACGTAGGATCTTCTATGTCAGAAATTGTTTCCATTGGAGTAAGAGCAGGCTGAACTTGCTGAGTGTTAGCTTCGCTTGACGATGTGTCGTCTTCTGGCTCTGAATCCGAATCCGTGTCTTGCATGATAGACACGAAAGAGACAACAAATTTGCCCCCAGGCTTTTGCTTTGCCTTCTTCACTTTAGTTGTGATGACGAAAGGCTTTGAAGGTTTGAGGGAGATGATAAAGGGAGTTTGAATGCTCTCTTCGGATTTACCGGATGGTTTGTTTTCTTCCGATGATTGTTGAGGAGCCTTGCCTTTATCTTTCTGGAGATTTTCGGCAAAGGGTGCTGTGTGGTTCTCCTCTTCTTCTTTTTCACCTTCATACATTTGTGAGTCTGCGAAGTGGACTTCTTTACCTTTGAAGGGTTTTCTGTCCGCAAAGACTCGATGTATCATGCCGTCATCGCCAACAAACTTGATGCACTGATGTAGAGTTGAAGGGACAACGCCATTCTCGTGGATCCAAGGGCGACCGAGAAGGATGTTGTAGCATGATGGGGTTTTTATTACATACACTGTGACCTCAGAGATAAGTTCACCGATCTGCAACTTGAACTTGATTTTGTCGATAGGCCTTTGAGTACTCCCATCATATCCAAAGATAGATACAGATGTGTGGCTCAGCTTGCTGGGTGGGATGCCCAACTCTTCGAGAGCCGATGTGGAGATGAGGTTGAGTGCAGAACCTGGGTCGATCTGAAGTTTATGCATAGGCATTTCCTTGATGTACCCTATGAAGTACAGGGGTCGGTTATGCCTTATTTCGCCAAGTAGGAGGTCGTCCTTTGTGAAGGCGATGGTTGCACTGGCTGCTTTTATAACCGAGAGGCATTCAATGCATGATCCCTTAGTTTTCTTCTTTTCTCCCTTTGAGGAAGCTTCTGAGTTTTTGACCCGGTAATCCATTTCAATTTGGAGGACTTGCGGGGCATGTTTGTCGACATCCTCATTCAGCTTTTGTAATTCTAAAATGATATTATCACGAGTGTGCAGAGATATTAACAACAAATCTAGGATGTGCAGACGTGCAGGTATGTGCTTGAAGTGTTCAATCAAGTCATACTTGAAAGCCTCCTTAGGACCTGCATGTTCATCATTGTTGCCACTAGGGGCGCTTACAACATCTTTTCCCGAAGGATTTACATATGTAAAGGAAGATTGGTTGTAATTTTTGTGGTAGTCCCGGCCAGAGCAGGTGCTTCTACCAACTTCGAGAGCTTCTTGAGAAGGGTCTTCATTTGGAAGATTGTCTTCAGGATCAAGAGGCTATCATTTTTCATTTGCTAAGGGTGTATCAGCAGCAGAGTTGCCATCCTCAGTGATTGTGTTGCACGGAGCATTTTCGGGGAACAAGTCCTGAACAGCATCCAGCAACCTTTCTTCTTCGTTGACCAATTCATTGTCCCAAGCATCAATAGCTGGGAATTCTTCAGTCAGGAAGGGTGTGAACTTTGAAGTCACAGTCTCAGGAGAAGAAACCTAAGAAGGTGTCATCTCAGTGAAAGTCACGTGAGATGAGGTGGCTCCAGAAGATACATTGCTAGGCGTCGTCGGAGTGTAAGTGCTCTCATCAGACGATGCTTCGGAAGAGTTATAATCCCGAATTATCACATTACAGGAAGCTCTGATAGGAGACGTTGCCTAATCGGAGTCAGACTCATCCTCGGATGTAAGAGGATCGTCTATCCAGCAATTTTCTCCATTTTCAGGAGTTAAGGGAGGATGTACCTGATGGTCTTCATGGACTTCAGGTTCTAGATTACGAGGAAGCTCGTTGACGCGGTCTTACTCTTGTTCTAGGGCGAGACGCTGCAAGATCCTTGCATATTCTTCAAGATCAGGCATGGGAACCAAATCTTCTTCTTCAACAACTCTTTGTGGCTCAACATTGTTGATTTCCACTGGACCAATGAGGGGTGCTGGTTCAACAGCATTTTTCTTGTATAGCCTCCTGGTCTTCTTCATCATCAGACCAAGATCCTTGTGGCTGTAGGGGGTTATACCAGATTACTGGCATAAGATGATTCTCAGGAACCCATTCTTCATCGAAGAGATATTCTCCTGTTTCAAGGGACTCCTCCCACTCGTCTGTGTAATTGGATTCGAATCCATCATCGATGTCGCTGGACTCGTATCCATCAACGGAGAATCCAATTACCGAATTGCAAGATTATGATACCTCATGCGTGGCTTCTTTGAATTGAGGTGGCATGAAATCACTAAGAGTGAATTTTCTTACCCCCTTTGAAGTCTCTGGAAGGGATGTTTTTGTTGCCTCCAGTGAAGCGGTAGAGGAAGCCTCTGCATTTTCTTTGACTTCTTGTTTTGGCTGGGTCTTCTCTTGCCGTTTGAGCTTGAGGAGATGTTTCTTAGCCTGCCTTTGCTGTTGAGCTGTAGGCTTTGTTTTCACGACCTCCCAATTTTCATCTACTAGGAGATCGGGATGTACCCATATGGGTTGTCCGTCTGGTGTCGGGTAAGGAACCAGTTCCTCGGACGCTTGGATTGAGTTTATCACCTTGAAGGAAGTAGTGATCTTCTTCTTCGGTGATTTTGATGTTTGTCCACATGTCACCATGTTGATGGAGGCAGACCCATAGTTTTTGTCAAAGGTGATGACTCCGTTTTTCCACATCTCATTTATTTTCTCCCTCACAACAAAGCATTGATTAAGAGGATGCGAGATCATCTGGTGGTATGGACAGTACCAAGGATCGTTGGTTTTGCCAACATCACCCGGTCTTTTTGGTTCAGGCAAGGTGAGCTTGCCATTTGCCACAAGAGCCCCGAAGATTTCATCAACATCTTCATCAAACGAGTATTTCTTCTCTACTCGTTCTTTGAAGGCATCTGAGAGTTCAGGTCTCTTACCAGTAGCTTTGTTTTCAGCTTTCTTTGGTGGCTGAGGAGCTGACTTGGTCTGCACATTGAGGACCTCTTTCTTCTTTGGTTTAGAGGTTGCAATGGCGGTTGGCTCTTTTCTTGATGATTTCTGACTGTTGAGGTCTTTAATCACCGTTTCAGCTTCCATGGAAGCTTCTAGAGTTCTCCCAGGTTTTTTGATTTGTTGCCGATGATCATGGAGCGGATTCTGGCTCTCATGTTGTTTTAGCAGACGTCGACTAGCGATGCTTGTGGCAATACATCAGAGCATTTGTATGCCATTGCTTTCCACTTGTGAATGAAGTCATATGTTGACTCATTCTCCCCCTGTTTTAGGCTGCACAGCTGAGCCATAGTAGCGGGATGATCCTCACCTTTGAAGCGAGTTAGGAAGCGTGTCTCTAGCATGGCCCAATTTTGGATGGAGTCCTCTGGCAGAGTGGAGTACCAATTGAAGGCCGTACCTTTTAGGGTACTTGCAAAGAGGCGGATCTTGAGTGCATCTTGATCTGCGATAGCTCCCATCAGGATCTTGAAATGGATGACGTGCTGTATGGCTGATCCTTTCCCCGTATATGTTTGGAGAGTAGGATGTTTGAATTTTGTGGGGAACGGGACCGAGTCCATCCATAAGGGATATGGTGGCTTGATCCCATGCTCCTTGAGTATATCTTCTTCTTTCGCTTTGGCGAGGATACTGTCTACGTCCTTTTTGGTAAGGTCGCGTGACTCATTTTCTTCTCCATTTACCTCATCGTCTTGATGATTCGGAGGAGGTTCATTGTTCGCCTGATTTTGGAAGGCGAGGAGAAGGTTTTCCATCAGAGTTTCAATCCTCTGCTGGCCTTGTTCCAACTGCTGGATGCGTGTGATCGCATCATCTTGAGGTGGATTGCAGGGTGGTCGCTTAGAATTTGTAGCTAGGACTTTCATCCCTCGAGATTCGAACGAAGAAACTGTCCTGGTGACTGAGTTGTGGCTCATTCTTTTTGAAGAAGAGCTTGAGGAAGGATCACTCTGCCGTCCTTTGCTTGAAGGAGCAGGGGATTCTTCTAAATGTCTTCTTATCCTGGAGACGCTGCGGGTCATCGGACGTCGGACATGGATTTCTGTTGCTGACTTTTGGCGCCTTCTGGTTTTTCCAACCATATGGACGGCTAGCAACTTGGTTGGGTCTATCTTTTTCGACCCATTTGGGAGAGACTTGAAGTGTAGGAGGCTGGGTCCTTTGCTTCTCTAGTCTCTTTTGCCGATACGATGCGCGGCGGCGTATACGACGAGCAACTTGAGCTTCGGTCAGCTCTGGCTGGGCTTTGACGATGAAGGATGTGCTCCCTCGGGCGCAGCAGCCGAGCCTGTCTTCTTTGTAGCTGGGCAAGGACAGGATGCGAACCCTGTCCTTCGCCAGTTGCAGCAAAGCTTTGAATTTTTGGAGTTCGGCCCCTGTAGAGATGAAGGGTCGAACTGCAAGTTTGTAGGCCTTAGCAGGTGCTTGCAGAGGCCTTGTGATGCATGACTTGATTTTGGGCTTGTAGGAACAAGCCGGCTCATGTTGGGTTAACTTGAGAGTCAGATTGGAGATGGGTCTCTCCTCTTTCATGTAGGCAAGAGGGTAGAACTGGTTCTCCTTGAGTGGGGCCAGGAATGTTGGCTTGGTGGATGTTTGGGACCTTCTTTATTTTGGTGAAGGTCTTGGGGACCAAGTCTTGGGATAGACCTGGTCATTTGAGGGTTGAGGCTTCGTGGGGCTGCCACGGGCTTCGGGCCTTCTGGTGCTAGCCTTTGGTGTCACGGTAGTGACACATTGAGAGGCGAGTTTATGCTTCTTGGAAGGAGCAATTTGTTCCTCAGGAAGTGGGAATGGTCCTAGCGTCCCAAAGACGATAGTCCGGGGAGTCGAGGTCGACCCGGAGTTCAGAGAGTTACCGAGGGAGTTGACGCTTCGGCAGCTGATGGGGCGCTTGTAGGTGCGCGTGGTTTGCTTCTATTGAAGCATGAGCTGGTGCTTGCTCTCCTCGAAAGAATGGTAAGCGATGCTGCCATTGTTAGTTTTTCAAAAAAAATCCTGAAACAAGACCACATCCATTAGTAATCACAAGAATATAATGATCATAAATGGGAAGTTCTATGGTTTTGTCTTTTCAAATTGCTCGAGGGAGATGACCCAAGCAATATGAAGAAGGCAAAACGCCATAGAGGGTACAATTGTTCTGATCGCAGGTATGGTAAGCCCAGAATGAGCGTCCCATTGACTGCTAGAAGCAATTGTGAACTTAAATTCGACTTATCGAGAAGCAGAGCTTGCTCGAGGTAAGAAGAATATAAAGTTGGAGTTACAAATGTACCGGTCGCGAAGATAGTAGACCCTGAAAGGGCGTACTAGTACCGCTAGACACAAATGTTTTGAGACCGCATCCATGAGATGAGATTTCTCTATTTTGAAAGGTCAAGATTGGATTCATCAAAGAGAGCAGATGGTATTCCAATCCAAATACGGTCTCAGCGATTTTCGCGAGCGCCAGTATTCAGAAGGAAATGAACCATAATTTCTCGGATCTGAATCCAAAAATGACTGAGTTTTTTTTTTTTGAAATGCTAATATCGGGTTCATCAAAGAAAGCAAAAGGCACTCCAATCTGAACACGGGCTCAGCGATTTCCACGAGCGCCAGTGCTCAGAAAAGAGAAAGCCAAGATTTCTCCAATCTAAACCCAAAATGACGGAAGTTTTTTTTTTTTTTCAAGATTTTTTTTTAAAAAAAAATTTATTTTTTTTGTTTTTATTTTTTTTTAAGATTTTTTTTTTGAAATTTTTTTTATTTTTTATTTTTTATTTTAAAATTTTTATTTTTAAAAATTTTATTTTTGAAAAAGTTTTATTTAAAAGACGAGAAAGTACACATAGGCCTCCTAACCCGGTCTTATGAAATCTCGATTGATAGAATTGCCCCCAGGTAAAGGTAGGATTACTTAATGAACCCGTTTGGAGGATCCTTGCGTAGAACAGTCAAGCTGTCTCCACACTCTGGACAAGGCTTTTCTTAAATCAACCATGATCAAAGAACGCAGTTGGTTTAACATTAGTGGTCTATGTCTCTTTTTTATTTTTTTTTAGATCTTTAATGAACTCATCGAAGAGAAACGATGGCCCAAAACCTTAGTCGAACAGGCTCAACATTTCTGCAAGCACGATGAACGATAGGAAAGGATCAAGGTTTCTCAATTTTGAATCCAAAATGAAAACTTCGATTTTTTTTTAGATCTTTAATGAACTCATTGAAGAGAAACGATGGCCCAAAACCTTAAAACAGGCTCAACATTTCTGCAAGCACGATGAACGATAGGAAAGGATCAAGGTTTCTCAATTTTGAATCCAAAATAAAAAATCTGATTTTTTGTTTTTTTTTTAGATCTTTAATGAACTCATCGAAGAGAAACGATGGCCCAAAACCTTAGTCGAACAGGCTCAACATTTCTGCAAAAACGATGAACGATAGGAAAGGATCAAGGTCTCTCAATTTTGAATCCAAAATAAAAAATCTGATTTTTAATTTTTTTTTTCTAATGAACTCATCGAAGAGAAACAATGGCCCAAAACCTTAGTCGAACAGGCTCAACATTTCTGCAAGCACGATGAACGATAGGAAAGGATCAAGGTTTTTCAATTTTGAATCCAAAATGAAAAATCTGATTTTTTTTATTGAAAAGAGAAAGAGTGGAAATAAATTCAAAGAATTAGAAATTTCCAAAAAATCTCATCTCATTTTTTTTAGATGTGGAATCCAACATAGGCCACCAATTAGAAAGTAGCCAAGGAATCAAGAAAAGAAGTATAAGCATAGAGCAATAGATATGATATGCAAATCTTTTATTTCCAGCATCGTGTTCTCAAATGAACGGGTCCCACCGGGTGTGCCAGCTTGATGGACCGGCGCATTCTGCTCGCTCGGTTCTACCAAGGTCGGCGGACGTGGGAGTCCTTTTGGGTCCGACCCTTTCGTAACCGGAGGGGGGCAGAGGCGTGCATCAACATTTCTTTTGTGTGGGTGTGCCAGATTTTCTATTTTACTTGGAATTACAAGTGGTGATCCAGAGATCAACCTTCGTAAGTAAAAAGGAAATCAACTTCTTTCAAGTTTTCCATTGCACATATATTTAAGAAAAGAGACATTTTCTTGATTTGCCATGAAAGGCGTTTTTTTAGCATTTATAGCCGATTTTGGCGTTTATAGCCGATTTTTGGCGTTTATAGCCGATTTTGGCATTTATAGCCGATTTACAATCCTTATCAATAATGAAAGACAAGAGTTGTGATTTTTGTCTCTTTTGAAAAAATACAAACTACAATGAAAAGCAAGAAAAGAAGGATCTAACTTCTCAGGAGATTGTGGGGGTCCCGTTCAGATTGACGGTCGCAAGCCATATGTGGACTTCGCCATCATCCATGCAGATGAGAATATAAGATGCTATTGATTCGCTTGGCTTGGCTATAACCTCAGGTTTTTAGAGGACAAAGACCAAGAGGAGGTCCTATGTCTAATAAAAAGCCAAGTAGACGGGCTGAAAAGCCACGTCTAAGCCATTGGAGGCAGAAGGAGAAGGCAAGGACCTTGGGGGGGGGTACCCCCCAAGGGACTTTTGTCACCTCGTAGCGGTGGTCGGTGCAAACTTCCGCAGAGTTTTCTCTATTTCTTTCTCTGGATTTCTGATGCCTTTTTCTGTCTGAGTTTCTGGATTTTCTGCAGTCTGTTGTGTGTTTTCTCTGTGTTTTTCTTCTTGGTAGTGCTCTCCTATTTATAGGCTTTTTGGTAGCCATTTAGGAGGGTTTATGGGCTTTTATTGTCATTAAGCCGCATAATGGGAGGAGTTACAGGATTTAATTCCTTTATTTTTTAACTCCTTTTTCTTAGCTTCTGATTGGCCAGAGGAGATTGTGGGCATTTAATCGCCTTTAATCGTCATGATGGGAGGAGTTTCATGGTTTAAATGTCATGAATCTCTTGACTTGTAACTCCCAGATGCTTGCTTCTGATTGGGCCGTCCAAAGAAATGGATTAATGACTGTAATAAAGCTAGTCAATTAATCGCATTAAGTGGTCGCCGAGTAGTTGAAGAGTCGCGGGCCGTGCCGCGTCTTTTGGGATTCTTTTGGTGATGATCAATGATGGATCTTCATGTAGATCGGCATCAGATGACCATGTAACTTCAGGTATTAGTTGCCAACAGCGGGTCGGTGCCATCTGTCCTGTCAATTTCTCGATCGGTCGGGTAGAAAGCACACTTTTTTTTGGTTGACCGGTTGGCGATCAATATTGATTTCGATACTCTTGATGATTGACCCGTATTTTTTACGGATGTCAGAGGATTTGGTGTCTCAAAAGTATGAATTTTGGAAAATCAGAGGAGTCGGACGCTTCGAATCGCAAAGAAAGAGCGAAAAACGGAGTTTCCGGGGCCCTCCCAGCGATCCCGGGCACCAGGGTAGCCTGCGACCCTAGGGGGGTTTTCTCCCCTTTTGTCCCGTTTTGTGTCCGTTTTTGCTGTTTTTTAATTCTTTTTTCTTCTGTATTTTTTCTTGACATTTTCATCATTTATTGGCCTAATTTCCCTATAGAAAACCTGATGAGAATCCTTGCATTTTATTTTGCAAAGTTTCCAATTTTCTGAGAAAGCCGAAGACTTTGTCGCGCTGAGCTGCCGATTTTCCGTCAGAAGCTGAAACTGGGTCTAACGATGTCGGAATGACCTGAAATTTGGTGTGAAGCCTCCCGAGCAATAAATAAGACCAACCATCGGCTTTTGTTTGAGTTTTGAAGCCGTTTGGGGTCTTATCACCAGTAGACTTGCTTTTGTCGAGATGAAGATGTCGCGGCTTGATGTGCGATCAACCGATGTCCGATAGACTTGAAATTTGACAGGGAACCTATTGGAGTCATTTTAAGATGACCCATAGGCTCTGTCTTGGAAACCACAGTCCCGGAGAGCTTCGCCGCCGAGATGCCTGATTTGGCTTTCGAGCGTCAAAGCCTGGTCAAATGTTGTCGAAATGACCTGAAATTTGACGTGTAGCCCTTTGTAAGCATTTTGAAGCCGTCCATGTGCTCTATGTAATGAGTGATGGCCTCGATGGTTCTCTCCGCCGAGAGGTTTGATTTAGCTGTTCGAGGGTTGATGTAGGGTCAAACGTTGTCGGTTTGACTCGGAACTTGACGTGGAGCCTTTTGGAAGTATTTTGAGACCATCCATCGGCTCTGATCAAAGATTTGGTGTCTCTGATGCTTTCACCGCCAGGAGCTCCTTTTCAGCTGTCGGAGAAGCGAAGTTAGGCCAAATGCTTTTGAAATGGCCCGAAACTTCTTGTGTACTCCTCTTTTGGCTGTCTTGAAGGATCTTGCAGTTTTTATTTGATTCTGACAAGATTTGATTTTTTTGGAAGTAGCATTGCCTATTTATGGCAGGTTGCGACTTCATGTAGCTTTTTGGATCTTGAAGAAGCAAGGTGACATTTTTGGTGTCAACAACAGGGCGGCATCCAACGGCTGTAGCCAAATCTGGGCAAGGCCCGAGCATGGATCCGATGGGACCTCTACCGCCAAAGGCGTCCAACATGATCTGGCCCAACATGACATGCATTTAATGCAATGTGGTCTGATCGGACTGGCAATAAATGCAATGTGGGCTGAGATGGATCTGCATTTATTACTTTGTGGGCTGATAAGAACTTCCCTATCAAATTAAGGGACCCACTCCAAAATATCATCCAAAATATCATCAAGAGTCCTCTATAAATAGGACCCCATTCCTTAACCAAGGTACGCAACCTACACACTTGAGAGCTGTTACTCTGCCTCTCTTATTCCTCTCCTTTCTTTGTTCCAGTTCATACACTGACTTTGGCATCGGAGTGCCTTGCGCCTCCCAGGCCAGGGTCCTCTGACCGTTTGATCTCTCCTTTCAGGCTTTGAGGCAGCAGTTCTTCTTCTTTCATTCGGATAAGTCCTATCAGGCACCCCCAATCTTGTGAGTCATCGTTTTTTGCACTTATAATTGGCGCCGTCTGTGGGAAAGTATTATCCCAACCTTCACAACCTTTCCAATCTTCCCAAATACCATGCCTCCAAAAGCTAAGAAAGGCGGAGAGTCTTTAAGAGCGATGCTCGAGCGACCGGGCCCATCGACGGACGCCCCTCCTCAATGGGAATCCAGAGCGGGGCTTGGCGCGTCTGCAGGCGAGGAGCGCCTAGGCTCGCACCTCTTCGTCGAAGTTCCCTTCCAAGAGCAACTTGAGGATTCATCCCCGGGCGACGAAGTCACACCTCCCCGACAGGACGAGCGGCGACACGAGCGTCCCCGGAAAAACAAAGCTGTAGCGGTCGACCAGCCACGCCGTCCCCGACACCTCGATGACGGAGGAGATATCGTGGCTCAAAATGCCCTCATCTAGGAGCAGGAGAGAATAATCCGCCAACTCAAGCAGCAACTGAGAGCAGCAGGAGCCACCTTAGCAGGGCAGCCCTCCGGGCCCCAAGGCGAGAAGAGAGCTGCCCCGAGCAAGGCAGTCCAGCCCTCCTGCGAGGATTTGAGAGCTTTTCTGGACCAAAAGCGTAGTCGGGCCAACGACGAAGTCTCGAGCAATGGTCAAAGCCATCATGAACAAGACAGCCAAGCTCGCAGCCACCACAGTCGAGGCCATTCGAAGCGAAAGTCGGAAGCATTGTCGCCACGGAAGGATGTCGAGCAGGAGCGGCTCGACAGGTGTATTAAGCTGGCCCTTCAGCATAACATGGAGATGGTTGCTCTCACCCGAGACCAGCATGATATTTGTGGCCCCACCGATCTGGGGGCCTCAACCTTCATGCGGGATATCGAGGAGACTCCACTGCCCAAGAAGTTCTCTGTCCCACGGTTCGTCCCTTACGACGGAGTGTCTGATCCAGCCGCTCACCTCCGGCACTTCTCTCAGAAGATATCCATCTGGGGCAACGAGGGCCACCTCAACTGAAAAATCTTCTCCTCCAGTCTGGGCGATCTCCCCCTGAAGTGGTACTGCGCCCTCCTGGAGAAATCTATTTCGAGTTGGAGACAGCTCCAGCTCTCCTTCTTAAAGAAGTTCTAGGCCTACAGTGTCGTCCCCAAGACTGATGCTGATATACTTGCCCTGAAGATGAAGCAGTGCGAGAGCATCACCCAGTTCGCCCAGCGGTTTTGGGCGATTTACAGCCAGATCGAAGTTTTCAGGGACGAAGTGGTGATTTTCGCCTTCCGGAATGCCCTGTTACCAGCGAACGAGCTGAGGAAGGACCTAGCCAGAGACCCCACGACCTCCATGCCAGCCTTGATGTCCAAGATAAAGCACTATGTCGCCCGGGAGGAAGATGAAATCCGGGCCCGGGAAAACCACGGCACGGGATCCAAGGATAAAGGCCACCAGCCGCAGCAGAGGGATAAGAAGCCCTTTCGGAAGGAAGAGCCGAAACAAGCCTGGGTCTCCAGCTCTGCAAAGGCTACAGCGTCCAGGTCTGGGGGAACCAGGAAGACCAGACCTCCTCCTGATGCTTACCAGGTTGTGAACGTCGTCTTCCGGGAGCCGATCCACCAGATTATGAACAAGATCAAGAACAGGCCATTCTTTAGCTGGCCTCAGCCCATACAGAGTGATCCCTCCACCCGTGACCAGAGCAGGTTCTGTGCCTACCACAAGCAGAATGGGCACAAAACCGAGGAGTGCAGGACCTTGAAGTTCCACCTGGAAAAGCTCGCCAAGGAAGGTCACCTGGAGGAGTTCGCCAAGGCAGGAGATGCCGGCAGTGGCGGCAGCGGCCGAGCTCACCAGAGCGCTGATAAGGACCCAGATAGCGAAGAGTCTGAGGAGATCATCAATGTGATCCATCTGGCGCCATCAGCTCCCTCTCCCGCAGCTAGAGGCAACTCCCAAGCTCGTGCCGAAGCCAGGCAGGCCTCGCATGGGAAGGAGGTTACGAGAGCCGAGCTCGAACCAGCATCCAAGCGAGCACGGTGCGAGCGCCCAGCTATTTCATTTTCAGATAAAGACCTTGAGGGAGTGCAGCTTCCCCACAACGACCCCCTACTCCTTACGATGAAGCTGAGAGACTTCACAGTGAAGATGATCCTAGTCGACTCCGGCGGTTCATCCGAGGTCCTCTACTACGAGTGCTTCAAGAAGATGGGACTCTCAGAGGCTGATTTGAAAGAGGCTCGTTCGCCCCTGATAGGGTTCAGCGCCAAACCGGTCTACCCCAAGGGAAGAGTTACTCTGGAAACCAGGGTGGGCGGAGCCTCCGTGATGATTGACTTTCTAGTAGTGGACGCCCCTTCCCCCTACAATGCCATCATGGGCAGGACGTGGCTCCACAAGATGGAAGCAGTTCCTTCCACTCTCCATCAGAAGCTGAAGTTCGTGTTCGAAGACAAGGAAGGCAAGATGGAGGTGGTTACAGTCGAAGGGGATCAGCAGCTGGCCAGGCAGTGTATGTTGGTCGTGGTCCCTGGAGAGAAGGAGCCAGAGTGAGTGAATTTGGCAGAGTTCGAGAGGGGGCTGGACGAGATCGGCCGAGATCCTGACAAGGAGAGCATTGAAGATCTAGCCGAAATCAGGCTCAACCCACTAGACCCTGACAGATTCTTCCTGATCGGCACCCAGCTGCCCGACCCCGAGAGAGCCGAGCTCTCAAGATTCCTGATGCAGAATGCAGATGTCTTCGCTTGGACCCCGAGCGAAATGCCTGGGGTCGACCCCGAGGTCATGTGCCACAGGCTGAACGTGGATCTCAACCACAAGCCGGTGGTATAGAGGGCCCACAGGATGGGGTTGCAGCAGACGGAAGCGGTGGTCGAAGAAGTCGACAAGTTGCTAGAGGCAGGCGCGATCCGGGAGGTCTAGTACCCAGTCTGGCTGGCCAATACAGTGGTGGTCAAGAAGAAAACTGGCAAATGGAGGGTATGCGTAGATTTCACAGACCTTAACAAAGCTTGCCCGACGGACAACTTCCCTCTTCCAAAGATTGATCAGATGATCAACGCCACTGCTGGCCATGACAGAATGAGCTTCCTCGATGCTTACAGAGGCTACCACCAGATTCCGATGTTTCGGCCAGACGAGGAAAAAACTGCATTCATAACCCCCCACGGCACTTACTGTTACAAGGTGATGCCCTTTGGGCTGAAGATCGCGGGGGCAACCTATCAGCGCCTCGTCACAAAAATATTCCAGGCTCAGCTCGGTAAGATAGTCGAAGTCTACATTGACGACATGGTCGTCAAGTCCAAGCAGTCCAACGACCATCTGGCGGATCTGACCCAAGTCTTCAGCATCCTCCGTGAATTCAAGCTCAAACTGAATGCATCCAAGTGCGCTTTCGGCGTCGCCTCCGGCAAGTTCCTCGGAAGCCTAGTAACTCGGAGGGGGATAGAGGCCAACCCGGACCACATCACAGCAATCCTGGGAATCCAAAGCCCATCTACTACCAAGGAGGTCCAGAAGCTAACTGGCATGGCTGGCAGCACTCAATCGCTTCATCAGTAGATCATCAGATAAGTGCCAGCCTTTCTTTCAGCTTCTGAAAAAGAATTTAAAATCCCAATGGACCCCTGAGTGCGACCAAGCATTGGAAGCACTTAAAACTTATTTGTCTTCACCACCTTTACTCTCTAACCCAACTCAGGGGGAGATATTATATATGTATCTTGCGGTCTCGGATTATGCAATGAGCTCCGTCCTTGTCAGGGAGGACGATGGAGTACAAAAACCAATCTACTATACGAGCAAAATCCTTCTTGATGCCGAGACCAGATACCTTTTGCTGGAGAAGCTTGCGCTGGCACTCGTCAATGCCTCCCGCAAGCTCTCCCATTATTTTCAATCCCACACCATTGTGGTTATCACGGAGCATCCACTCCGATCTATATTCAAAAAACTAACTTTTCAGGGCGAATCTCAAAATGGGCAGTCGAATTGGGGCAGTATGACATCCAGTACCATCCCAAGACTGCGATCAAAGCCCAAGTTCTGGCAGACTTCATTGTAGAGTTCGTCTCTCCGAGCTCGGCTTCGACCCAGCCCGGCACCGAACTGGGGGGCATAAGGCATGAGCATGAAGTCACCGAGGTCGAACAATTTTCTCAGAGCCAAGTTCCTGCTCGGCATGGAGGGTCTTCGTCGATGGCTCGTCCACCTCCAAGAGAGCTGGCGCCGGCATAGTTCTCCAATCGCCAGAAGGACTGGTCATAGAACAAGCCTTCACCTTGGACTTCAAAACGACGAACAATGAAGCAGAGTATGAAGCTCTGATAGCAGGGCTGAATAGCGCCCGAATCCTTGGAGCCCAGCAATTGGTGGTCTTCAGCAATTCACAACTGGTAACTAGCCAACTCACTGGAGACTACCAAGCTAGGGACGATAGGATGGCGGCCTACTTAGCCCTCACGAAGAAACTGCTCTCTCACTTCCAGACAGCCGAGGTCAGGCAGATCTCCAGAGATACTAACACACATGCTGATGCGCTTGCAAACCTGGCCTCCGCTGTCGAAGCAGGAAAGAAAAGGACCGTTGAGGTTGGAACGATACCGAGATCAAGCCTAAAGCTCCATTCATCTCGGCAAGTCCTGTGCGTTGATCTCGGGCCGAGCTGGATGGACCCAATCATCTCTTACATGAAGGACGACCAGCTCCCCGAAGACAAGAATGAAGCCCACCGAATCAGACTCAAGGCAGCTCGATTCTGGCTATTCCCTGAAGGCAAGCTTTACAGGAAATCCTTCGCAGGTCCCTACCTCCAATGCGTCCATCCAAGCAAGGTGGACGACTTTCTGTATGAGATCCACGAAGGAATCTACGGTAGTCATATCGGAGGGCGGTCACTGGCCTACAGAGCTAGAAGCCAAGGTTACTGGTGGCCATATATGCAGAAGGACGCGCAGGTATACGCCAGGAAATGCGAAAAATGTCAGAAGTTCTCCCATTCTCTTCATCAGCCAGTACAAGACTTGAGTCCCCTCTCTAGTCCATGGCCCTTTCGCTCAATCGGGGCGGACATTGTGGGACCTCTCCACCGAGCTCCAGGGAACAAGAGATGGCTGATAGTCGCTACAGACTACTTCACGAAGTGGGTAGAAGCTGAACCGCTGTCCTCCATCACTGAAAGGGACTCCAAGAATTTCGTATGGAAGAACATCATAACGAGGTTCGGCATCCCCAGGATCCTGATTTCGGACAACGGGACTCAGTTCGACTCCAACTTCTTCAGAGACTTTTGTCAAAAGCATGGCATCAGGAACCACTACTCCACTCCGGCGTACCCACAGAGCAATGGTCAGGCCGAAATCTCTAACAAAGTACTGCTTGACAGCCTGAAGAAACGATTGGACAAAGCGAAAGGGAGATGGGTAGAGGAGCTTCCCAGCGTGTTATGGGCATACAGAACGACTCCGAGACGATCCACCTCGGCGACACCCTTCTCTTTGGCTATGGGATGGAGGCGGTTATTCCCTTGGAAATTGGCCCCCCTACCCTGAAGATAGAGCTAGTCGACCAAGGCCGAAACGAGATGAACCTGGCAATGGAGCTGGACCTAGCCGATGAGCGTCGAGAAGCAGCGGCCATACGATTGACCGACTATCAGCAACGGCTAGCCAGAGGTTACAATGAAAAGGTCAGGGAAAGAAATTTCTCAGTAGGAGAACTGGTTCTGAAGAAGACCCTGCCAGCTGACAGAGACCCAAATGAAGGAAAACTGGCATGGCCCGTTCAGGGTGGTTTCAATGGCAGGACGATCTTCTTATAAACTTGAAGACTTAGAAGGCAGGCAGTTGCCGAGACCATGGAATGCATCTCACTTGAAGAAGTTCTATTTCTAAGATGTAATGAAAGCCTCATGATCAATGAAAGCAGCATTTGCCCTGTCATCAATCTGTGTCATCTTATCTGAGTTCGGCAGCTCCGGGTTCATACACCCTGGGATTGACTTCGGATTCACACATCCAGTCTTCCCTAAACTTTGGGTTCACGCGCCCATGGACTGACTTAGGATTTATACATCCAGTCGCTCCTAAAACCCTGGGTTCATACACCCTGGGACTGACTTCGGATTCACACATCCAGTCTTCCCTAAACTTTGGGTTCACGCGCCCATGGACTGACTTAGGATTTATACATCCAGTCGCTCCTAAAACCCTGGGTTCATACACCCTGGGACTGACTTCGGATTCACACATCCAGTCGTCCCTAAATTTTGGGTTCACGCGCCCATGAACTGACTTAGGATTTATACATCTAGTCGCTCCTAAAACCCTGGGTTCATACACCCTGGGACTGACTTCGGATTCATACATCCAGTCTTCCCTAAATTTTGGGTTCACATGCCCATGGACTAACTTAGGATTTATACATCCAGTCACTCCTAAAACCCTGGATTCATATACCCTGGGACTGACTTTGGATTTACACATCCAGTCTTCCCTAAACTTTGGGTTCATACAACCCCCGAGATTGATCCCGGACTCAGGCTCGCACAGCCGAGATCCTCGAGACTCTGGGTTCATCTCGGCTAATAACAGTCTTCGAAAGACAAAGCGGTGCAAGCACAAAAGTGCAGAAAAATAGCACAGAAAAGAAGAAAAGAGCAGTGCAAGCACAGAAGTGAAGAAAAGCAGCACAAAAATACAGAAAAAAGCAATACAAGCACAGAAGTGCAGAAAAACAGTACAGCAAAAAAGAATGCAGAGATACAAAGTATACAGTTTATCTGGTCAGAAACTTCAATTTTTTTTAAATGTAATTTCTTCATTACATGGGGTACAGAAAAAAGAAAATACAACAAGGAGGCTCGCAGTCCTCTAAAAACAGAAAAAGAAATGAAGCTTGGAGACTCTGATCCTCGCCGGTCCACTGCTTGGAGATTCTGATCTTCACTGGCGCTTTAGTCTCACCCTCGGCACCAGGAGCTCTACAATACCCTATGGTTAGTTAGACCAAAGTTTGCAAACAAGAGCTCCCGACCCACTGCCTGGATCGATCATCAGCCCGGAGGCTTCTCGATCTGGTCCTGACTGCCACACAAGGCCCTGCAGGATCCCAAGCAAGACCCTGCAGAATCAGGCTGGCAACTAACTCCCAGCCCATCTCCTCGCAGCCGCATAGGGGGAGTTGGCCGTCGACCTGCGTTCAGAGAATGCGTAGTCCACGGGGACCATCTTCAGAGAACGCGCAGACCACGACTTCCGGCGACAGCCCCTCCAAGAGGAAGCTGTCTTTAGTCGAAGAGGGTTTAGTCAGAGCAAAGGTCCTTAAAAAAGTTCTACAAGGTGAAACTGCCAGAACGACAGGCAGATGCGGACAAGTCCTCATCAGTAGGAGAAATAAAAAAGAAGAAGGGTCTCTGGTTCAGGTTCTTTTTCCCTCCCATGGCAGGCTTGCTACCTCTATTTATAGAAGGAGGAAGGCCTCGGTAATCAAAGACCCATCAAAAAGGCGAGGTCTCCCATGCCTCGCGTGGGGCGCACGTCTTCTACAAGTTGATTAGCGGCTCCAATGGTGACACGTGGATCCATCTGCTCGTTTTCTACATCGACTGTACCACTGCACTTATTGCTATTTATGGGCCTCAGAATGTGGGATATCGACGCAAATAACCATGAAGACCGTTCGGTACTTTCTCTCCAACTCAAGACTCTCACGTCACGTCACATCACTTAGCCGAACTCAAGCGCAAAGCAGCCGAACTCAAAAAGATAGAGAAAGAGAAAGCACAAGTGAAGAAGCTTTGCTTTTCATTAAAAGTGAAGAAGACTATAAGTTGGTTCACATTACATTCCAAAAAGATAGAAGAATTACAAGTATGAAAGCAACAAAAAATACAGTGATCAGGAAGCTACAAGGGCTTCGGCGACTCGACCAGCACTATCGCAGTCTCTGATGGACCGGCGGTCTCGGCGACAACTGCGGCCTTCTCTGGCGCATCACCCGCAGGAGGGGCAGAAGAAGCGTCGCCCGCAAAAGATGTAGCTGGAACATCAACAGCAGAAAGGATAGGTGGGGCGCCATCCGAGATAGGATCAACAGCGGGGGCATCAGCCTTGGCACTCTCAGTCTGTGGAGCGGAACTCGGCTCGGATTCTGGGCCAGAATACTTCGGCAGGTCCTGATAAACCGGGTGGTCTTCAGGAACCCCCGCTCGTTTCAGAGTCGCCAGACATCCCTCCTCGAATAGGATGGAGGTGATCTCCTCCACCTACCTCTCGTACTCCTCCGTGGCCTGGTCCACCCCCTTCTGAAAGGATGATTGGGCCTCAGCCTGCAGCGAAGACTTGAGGCCAGCGTTCTCTTTCTTCAGCCGCTCGACTTCGGCGTGCCTAGCCTTCAGCTCGGCATTCTCCTTTTTCAGCTTCTCGACTTCGGCATGCCCGGCTAGGACTTCAGCACGCTGCCTCGTCGACTCTGCCGCCGAATCAGCCTTCGCTCTAGCCAGCTCCGTCTCCAGCTCGGCAATCCTCTTCATCTTCACCCAGATCTCGCCCTTCAACTGATGGGTTATCGACATGAGATCGGTGATGCTGACCAGCGCCACATTCAGCTGTGCAGTTGCCTCGGTGCTGCTCCTCTTCAGCTCTCCCAGCTCCTTCTTTAATTTTTCCTTCTCAGACTCCAGTTGGGTGATCCTGGAGACATTCTTGTCGCTCCTTTCCACCACCAACTGGAGCCTCTACACATTCTGCAAGAGAAGACGGATCAGACAGGAGTAGCCGAAACGAAATGCACCAAAAAAGCGTCAAGAGTACTTACCAGAAGAGCAGCCTGGATCGCCGAAGCCAGCTGATTCTCGTTGTCGAACTTCGCGTGTTGCTCCATATCACGCGGAAGAGCACAAGCCTTGGCGAGAGCCCCAATGACGAGAGGGTTCCCCAAGACCCGGTCCTCCACGTTTAATGGCTTGCCGGGCTGAGTCTCCAATCTAGGCCTCCATGCCGCCGGGGCAGCGCGAAGTCCGAAGGCCGATCCGGACCCTTGCCCTGCAATGACGCTGAGGTCGCGAGCCGTCTCGGCAGCTGCCCTACTCGCCGGCGCACTCTTCTTGGGCGGAGCCTTGCCTCCAGAAGCACGCACAAGCGTCTTACTTTTCAGGGCCTGTTCAGCCCCTGAGTCTTTCTCCCCCGCCTTGAATCTCTTCCTGGGCGGAGACCCCTCTCTCTGGCGATCCGGTGAGCACCTCCGCACTCCCTCGCTCGGAGTAGTGGCAGGGGCAGAAGTAACAACAGTGCCCCCCGAGCCCGGAGCCACTCGGGTGCTGGCAGTTAAAGGCGTTGCAGAAGAAGAGGATCCGCGCCTAAACTTGGCCGCCAGATCCTTGGTTCCTGGCATTCTTGAGCTGCCCTCCATCCCTTCTTCCTGGTCAGATAAGCAAGCCTCCACGACCTCCCTTAGACTCGGCGACCCCGAACCGGAAGAAGTAGATGCCTCAGCACCAGACGCAGCTCGGCTCGTAGCAGGGTCGATCAGAGGAACGCCCGCAAGCACGGCCATAGTAACAAGAGGGAGATCAGGCTGCAGCTCATCCTTCGACACCGCCCCAGTCCTCTTGTAATGGCCACGGTACCTTGGCGTGTACCTTAGCAGCTTCCAGGCCGATCTGTTCTCGTGCCCGGCGTACTTTTCAACCTTCCTGTAGTCGGCGACGTTCACTCTCCAATCGTCGCTTACCACTCGACGCTGCCTTGCTCGCAATTCTGTACAGTAAAAAACAAAAGTATCAGTCCGGTAATACAAAAGTTAATGAAAAGGAGCAGAATGAAGAGTCAGTGTTTACTTGGGACGGCCCCGAGATGGCGAGGGACCCTGAGCGTCCTGTCCTCACCAGCTCCGAACTCTTATTCCCCTGAAACACAGAAAAAAAATCTTCCTCGGCATTTTTACTAGAATCCTCCAAGGCCAGGACGAAGCCCTTTCGGAGCTGCTTCACCCGAAGATAATAGTTGTCTCCCCCAGCCTTGCAGATGTCATACAAGTCCTCGATATCGTGGATGCCCAAGTTGATCCCCAAGATCTTGTTCAATTTCGCCGTACCCATGATGACTTTGAAGCCATTGGGCATCAACTGGCAAGGGGTGATGGACCAGGCGCTAAGGCAGGCTCGAAGTAGGGGATACAGAGTGAATCTGACCCCGCCCTCGATCACAGAGATCAGAGGGAACGGCATCCACCCGCTGGACCAGCAGCGCAGGGCGTGGTCGCAGGGAGTCGCCGGCCTGAGGCGAACCCCCTCCGGGATATTGAACGTTGCCCTAAACCTAGCCATGCCCTCAGCCGTATCTAACTGAAACCTAGGGGTGGCCATCTCTACAGTCCAGAAGAAGAAGGTGAAAAGAAACCCTAAAGGCAGAAACCCTAAAAAAGATAAGGGCATGGAGTCACTTATTGAAACAGAAGGGCGAATCAGAAATCCGTCTGGGCATGCCTTACGGTCATCCTCGCCAAAGCACTGTGGAAAGATCTTGAGTAGACAGACGAAGGCCAGAACAGGAATCGAAGGCAGGAGCAAAGAAAATCAGAAGAGAAGATAAAGAAAGCAGAGCGGAGGAAGACAACCCTATTTATAGGGGAAAGAGGCCCTCTTTGGGCGCCATTTAAGAATTCGAAAAGACAAGTTTCGCGATCCGCACCTGTCTCATCAATTTGATGGCACGATCAGTGAAGAAGCGACACGTGTAGCCACCGGTTCGTTTCCCGGGGCGAACAGCACGCAACATTTATTGCCTCGGAGAAGTCGAAGCGGCGCCAAGCAATGATCATAGCATCTCCAGACGGACTCTCTAGTTTCTGACCCCTAAAGGCTAGGGCGCTTAAGAAGTCACAAGCTAGGGGGCAATTGTGTGGGGAGATTTTCAAGACACCGGGATTATGCTAGTCTTGGCTATAAGATGTCAATTAGCACTCTCACGTGTCATCAATGTGCCATCCAGACACACCTCGGCTGCCAGGACAGAGGCCTCAGCCGAAGCCAGACAGACTTTGGCTGCTAGCGCCGAGCTCGGCTACCAAGGGTCCGCTTCGGCTAAAGAGCTTGACCCCGGCCAAAGGAGCCGGGACGGAAGCCGAAATGGAGAAAAATCCCCTCTCGCGCCCCATGCTCGCCACGTCATCAGACACGTGGCAGAATAGGGGCGCGAGCCATGGGGACAGATGCGACATCCCAGCCGTCCACAATCTTCGCCAAATCGCTGACAGGGCGGCATCCAGCGGCTGTAGCCAAATCAGGGCAAGGCCCAAGGATGGATCCGATGGGACCTCTACCGCCAAAGGCGTCCAACATGATCTGGCCCAACATGACATGCATTTAATGTAATGTGGGCTGATCGGACTGGCAATAAATGCAATGTGGGCTGAGATGGACCCGCATTTATTACTTTGTGGGCTGATAAGAACTTCCCTATCAAATCAAGGGACCCACTCCAAAATATCATCCAAAATATCATCAAGAGTCCTCTATAAATAGCACCCCATTCCTTAACCAAGGTGCGCAACCTACACACTTGAGAGCTGTTACTCTGCCTCTCTTCTTCCTCTCCTTCCTTTGTTCTAGTTCATACACTGACTTAGGCATCGGAGAGCCTTGCGCCGCCCAGGCCAGGGTCCTCTGACCGTTTGTTCTTCCCTTTCAGGCTTTGAGGCAGCATATTTTCTTCTTTCATTCGGATAAGTCCTATCAGGCACCCCTAATCTTGTGAGTCATCGTTTTTTGCACTTATAATATGATATATTTAATTTGGATCTGAATAAAAAACTTCAGGTTTGATTTATGAATATGAATCTACAGGTTTGTATTAGTATTCAAACTTCTAGATCTGCTGGTCTATAGATTAGTGAACTTTGGGTTAAAATTTAGAACTTCTGATTCTATATTTTGTGATCCATTCACATAAATAGTATTCAATTAAAAAAAATAAAGCAAACAAGATAAATGAATAGTACACGAATACCATGATTACTGTAAACAAGCATTATAAACTAGTTGCTTGCATTCTAATAAATTTATTTTAAGGATGGCTCAGATACTACTTACTGTATTTGAAGAAAAATATTACCATTTTCTAAAATCCGTGCAGGGAAGGAATCCTCTATGGAAATGCACGCTGGGAAGGAATCTGCTCAGGGAATCCGCAATGAAAATCCATTCTAGTAAGGAATCCGCAATGGAAATCCATGCTGAAAAGGAATGCATAGGGAATTCGCAATGGAAATCCGCTCAGGGAAGGATTTTGCGATGAAAATCTGTGCAGGGAAGGATTTCTCTTCTCTTTGGGTAAGAAAGACTGATTTTCTTCCTCTCTTAAAGCTTCGTACTGATAACTTGTTAGAAAAGGATAAAACTTAGAGAAAAAATATTAGAGGGAGAAAATATAAAGAGTTTTCTATTATCTCAAGTATGTATACAAGTACAAGGGAGGATGAGGTTTATAAGCAAATAACCTCTTAATTTAAGAAACCTAATTAAAATAGGATTTTAACCCTATTTTTTTTTATTGTAAAAATCTAAACTTAAAGATAGCAAATTTATTAGAAAACATTTGTCTTAAAATAGTTATGGCTCGTGCTCAGCAGAGAAGTCCTAATTTTAGTATTAAGCCCTTGCGGGGCTAATATAAAACTAGGAACAACAAAGAATAGGAACATAACAGAGTAAGCCATGGCGTGGTGCGCTGCAAGATCCATGTCTGCGCCGGTAGTCGACCTGCGCTCACTCCGCACTGGGGCACCCCTGGCCGTCGGTCTCTGCTGCGTATCCATTGCCAGCAAGAAGCTTTGGTGCTCCTCAGCTCTCTCACCAACCAAGCCCTTTGCCTGTATGAACGCCACTATCTCCTCCTCTGCTCCAGCTGTTGGTATATAACCTTCTTTCTCATGAAAAGCTCGTGCTTTTCTTTTCTATTCCAACGATTCTTTCATGGGTCGTCCTTTTTTCTTGCATTTCTATCTCATTTTGCTGTCATTTCGATGTAGTATTGGGTTCAGATTCTGGGTTTTTGAGACACCCCTTTTATTTTTGGATTCAGCTCTGTTGATGGAAAGGGAGTTGAGAAAAACGAAAAAAAAAAAAAAACGCAATTCTTTGTTGGTTTTAGTTTCGTGAAAGAAATTATTAGACAGAATGTTTGATCAAAGAGTTTATAAGGACTTGCTTGGCTCAGGCATTTCCATTATTCCATGCAATTTCGTTTTGTCGATTTCTAGTTGTATGTACTGTACCAACTCAGGATATGTTTCTTTGGAGCATTTGAAAACAGAAATCGTTGTTGAGAGGAAATGGTTTTCAGTTGTTTCGTGTTAAAAGTTTTCTGGGGTTTTCATTTTCTGAGGTGAGAGCATTTTATGCAGCTTCTGCGGCAAGCAGATTGGACCCAAAAGGTAGAAAACCACAGGAAGTAATTCCTTACTTCTGCAAAAATGTTTTTCCAAACCAAATAATAGAAACTGAAAACCATAGTGAAGGAAGTTTTTATTTTTTATTTTCTGCAGGAAATAAAAAAATCGTTGTGGTTGTATGCACATTCTTAGGGCATGTTTGTGCACATTCTTAGGGCATGTTTGTGGGTGACTGCTTCACAAACCATTGTATTTTGTTGTGATTTGATTTCTGAAAAAAATGGGAACTAAAGACATCATTTTCCAGGGTTTCATTTTCTATTGTTTGGTTGGGATGTAACATTTCTGCCGTGAAATGTGTTTCTTACTCTTGTGTTAGACTGCATAAAGTGCTTCTCTACCTCTAGGGCTATAAAAAAAAAAAAAAAGAAGACAAAACTGAAGATGCTTTCACTTAGATAATGATAACAGCAGAAAATGTTTATCCAGAACAAAGACAATCACTCTTTCTTTCGTGTAAATCATTCTTTCTGTGTGTAAGTGTTCTGGATAGATTGTTAAGGGTCCTACATGTGGAACGTGCTTGTTTAGACAGACGTGTAGAAGATGGTGTGAGGTAGTCAAGGAAATCCAAATCCTATTGACAGCAAACCTAAACAAATAAAAAAATCACACAATGAATCCTACGAATCACAATGAGAAATAGTAGATTTCTCTTACTGATTAGCGCTCCAATCCACTTTCCATCTTCAATCCATTGGGAGCTTGCTCAAAGTAGGAGAAGGAAAGAGAAAAGTCACCAACAACTTCTATTGATAATAGATGAGAGATAACAAATTGAATTAAAATCCCTTTACATGCCTTTAAATAATGCCCCATCCACTTAACTGTAGAACTTATAATTAAATCAGATCCATCAATTTAATCCAAATAACAATAGAAATAAAATAATTGAAACAAATTAAAGCAGACCTAGGAAAATCTCTCTCTTGCTATGGTAACCTGATAACCAATACGTATCGCCACAACCGATGCTTGCTGTTTTTAGGGGCCAGCTGATATGCCCTTCACAACTGCTTTTTCTTTTTTTATCCTTGTTCAAACCCCAAGCCTCAGCACATGCTCAAGGAATAGTGGGTATTACAGCTGCCTCGTTGCTTTTTAAAACTTTAGTTGCATTAAAAGATCACATCTAATGGCTGTTTTGAAACTTGAATTGTATTACTCTTTAATTTCAAACACCTGGCTGAAAGATTTTCAATTTCGAAACTGACATATGTAATTTTAGATACTTTGGCCTGATGGGTACCCGAAGCTCAATCCCAAGTCCAGCCAGAATTTCACTCAGGCCTCAAAGTCTATGCTCGAGCCTTAGTCCTTACCTGGCAAGCCCAGCCTGAGTTGCGTTTTCATATGCACTTGGATCATGCAGGTTCGGGTTTGGCCCAGCTGAAGTGGCATCAATTCTTTAAATTGTCTTTTGAGAGAGACTTCCCTAACATAAACAAACTGCTTGTAACTGATCCACAAGATCGCATCATCCTATGAACATTTATTTGATTTTTCTCGATTTCCTTTGGGATTAACATTTCATAATTCAAATACCATCAGAAGAATCTGAAAAAAATGAAAAATATAATAAAAAAAGGTTCTAAACATCCTGTTGAATCAGGAATTTACATTTTTTATGCCTTGTTACCGACCTCTCCTAGGCTGTAGCCCTTGTTAGCTTTTGTTTTCAGTATAATTTATTCTTGAATTCTTAATCCTGTTTTCCATGATAATCATGTGCTTTTTAATGAGGATGGCCTTACTTGTTCTTAATTTAGGGGAAAAGGAGGCCATTCAAACAGAAAAAGCACCTGCAGCATTGGGACCTTATTCTCAGGCTATTAAAGCCAATAATCTTCTTTTTGTATCTGGTGTCCTGGGTCTTGTTCCTGAGGTTTGTTATCTTCCTTGCATTCTTTATTTTTACATGTGTTCTTGGATTGTTCCCTTATCCAGTTTCTACTAGCTGCATTAATGAATGTGAATTCTGTCCTGCAGACAGGAAAATTTGTCTCAGATAGTGTTGAAGAGCAAACAGACCAGGTAAATGTGTATGATATGTGAACTTGCACTTATTGGTCAATTATGTGATGTAGGTTGAGATTATAGAACTCTGAAGCATGACTGCTATAGGGTAATGTCATCATGATATACTTGAGAAAACGGACCTACTAATTTAAGTAAAACGAATAAAATTGAGGTGTGTAAGAATCAAATGGTTTAAAATAATCCTTAACCAGCAAAAGGTGCTTGCACGAAGCAACAGCAATGAACGATATTTGCACTTGCAAACAGCTAAAGACATTTTTTTTTGAAGATTAGTAAGAATGTATGACAAATCCTAAAAGAAGGGTTGGAAAACACCCTATACAAACTGAATTTCTTTCCATCTACTACTACACCCCGGTAAGGTGACCAGAAATGTCGAGGCATATGTAGACTTGCAGCGAGCAGAAGCAGCAAGTGAAAAGACCATGGGAAAGCAGCCTGCAAACAAGGGAAACCAAAAAGCTTGCCATTACAAAGTAGAAACTGGGAAAGATAAGAGGCCAGAGGAAGAGAAGTAAAGGGCACTGAACCCATCAATGTGCAGCCAGCCAGCAATCCTCCCCCCACCCAACCCCAACCCCCCACCCCCCCCCAAAAAAAAAAAAAAAAAAAAAAAAAACGAAATGCTAATAGCTGCAGAACGAAGCCAACTTCTGCACAGCAGCGAACAACACTGCCAAGCAATAGCAAACTGCAACCAGAACCCCACATAGGAAGAAAACCAATTTAATACAAGGACTGCAACAACATATTACACCCCAAGCAACTGAAACACCACCTCACAATAACAAACCAGCAGGCTAGATGATGCAGGCCCTAGGGTTAGGGCTTGCGTGGGCTGTCGAGTGCCAAAGCACGTGTCTGCAGACACTTCAACGCTTCTCCACAGAGACTTCAATACGAGGACACACCTCTTCGAGAGAAGAAACCCACAATAATTCTATTCCAATAATCAAAGTTTGAGATTTTCATCTCTACAATGCCATATAAATAGGAAAACATAACTTAGGGCTTAAAAAACCTATTTAAACTAGGAAAGTGGAAACTACATAAATTGGAAACCTAATCCTAATTACAATTAGGAACCTACTAATAAAAATAAAATATTCGCAAACTACTTTGCTAGGCCCCACACTTGGGTTATCCGTTCTGCGCATGGTTTAAAAAGGCAGACTCGAGACCCGACTTTGCTCGGGCCGAGTCCGAGTCGACTCGGCCGAGTCGGGGTGAGTCCCATCATAACCATAAAAAAAAAAAAAAAAAGGAAAAATAAGAAAAAACTATATAAACTAAAATGGGATGGCCTAGTGACCCCTCCATCCATGTAGATAGTTTGAATCTTTTTATTCTTTTATGTTAGTGATATATTTTGCCATTTTGATGAAATAGTTGATAACTTTAACTAACGTATTGACTAATGAGACAAAGACAAACCATTTAATGACAAGTAAAAGTAAGAAAGACAAATCCATATTCCAATTTCCATCAAATTCAAGGTTCAATTAGCATATAAATTAAAAACCATACCTTAGCTCATTCTTTTCAAATTTAATACCACGTCGAATGCCTCGCGGGTTGTACATCTTCATCGTCTTCTTCATTTTGATTTTGATGATAGTATTGAGCAATATCAAAATGAAAGAAGCCTTGCCCTACTCTTGGAGTTGAAGAACCTTGTCCATAATTTGATGGATCCATAACTTGAGGATATGCATGTGGTGGTGGTTGTTGCACTTGCGGGGGTACAATTAAAGATTCCATACTGTTGTTGCCCGTACCCATGCGAAGGACCACTGTGCCCACCATACTGCTGCCCATACTCATATGAAGGATCATGGTGTGAGTGTCCATGATACTGCTGCCCATAGCCGTACGACTATCAGAATCTGTGAGCCAAGGACTTGATGCCATTTGATGCCCATGCCCATTGTCTTCTGATGGCTTGTTTCCTTCGTTTCTGCCATACCCACCACTAGGCTCACTTTGACCACCATGTAACGGGTCATATACAATAATGTTGTCCTCTCCACCTCCACCATCACTAACTTCGTATGCTTGCTTGTTCAGGCCTAGGTCACCTTCTGGTGAGCCACTCTTGCTAGAAGATGATGTTTTGCGTTGTCCTTATTCTTCATAAGTGGCCAACGTTTGACTTTGAGATTGTGTATGGGTGCTTCTCTTATCCTTTGGCTTCCTTTTGTATTGGAGAGTTGGGTCCCTAATCCATTGCTTGGCGTTGGAGAGGGCGCCACCCGAACCACCCGCTGAATGTGTTGTTGATTTATCTCTACTACTAACACGTTTTGAAGTAGAACGTGTCATCTTTGGCTCACGGCTTTGACCACGCTGTTGACGTTGTGAGCCTTGTGATGATGACGTTGCTACGTTCTTTCCCTTTTCGCTCGTAATAGCAGATCTGCGAAGAGGAGGTGGTGACCATTGTCCTTCTCCTTCTTGATCGGACTCAAATTCCTCAACATCAGCTATGGCTTCATCGAGGAAATCTATGTTAGACAACACTGGAATCTTTTAGCCAACCAATCATCCGGTGGGTCATCTTCCTCAAATATATAATCCAAGTTAATTGGATCATAATCTCCATTGTCTATTCTCTGCAGATTCCTTGCCCTTAACCTCATGTTATAATGGATAAAACCAACTTCTCTAACTTTTGCATTGTTAGGCGATTTTGGCTCTTCGTGTGAATCAAATTGAAGGTGCTCCAATTTCTTTCACACCCCAACGATGATGCTATTTGGCTCAAAAAAAAATTTAAAAAATTTCTAAGATTGGGTACTTCATCGCCAAATGTAGCCCACGATTCAGCTGTGTTCAAAATAATAAAGTAAATTGTTTGTCATAATCCAAAAAGTATTGTAATCATATGAAGTTATGAACGTTAAAGAAAAAAATCATAATAAAAATATACCTGGGTCCATCCTCGTACGACCCAATCTGCAAATATCGGAACCAATACTGCCTAGAGCGGCCTTATAGTTTCTCAGGTATAAATTATATAAGATAGACGTGAAAAGTTTGTAACCGTGATCGTGAGAATGACTCCATGAGTCTATGACAGGCATTACGACAATCAAATAAACAATATGTGATATGAATTCCTTTCTTGATTAAGAATATTAATTTGTACTTCCTTGTCTCTAACCATTGTCTCTAAAGTTTTTTTGAACCCCCGAAAAAATTCTACATGGTTTGAGAATTGCTTGCTATAAAAGCACTTTGGATTCAAGAAGTATGTTGCATGATGTCATTAAATTATTAATATCATATTTACTAATACATTGAATTCTAAAATAGCAATACTTTTTAATTTCTAAAATAATCTAGTACCTGCCACTTGTATGTCCTGTTGTAATTAGTTGTCCCATCGATGATCAATAATTTTCCAAAGCTTCCTATAATAAGTCCCATACTTTTCTCTGGATCTTTGTTCTATAGAAAGCTTTGCTCGATCCATGGCATCATACACGTAACCCATTATGGTCTTCGTATCACCATCCACCAATTTCATTACCAATATAAGAGGCTCGAGTAAGTAATTCGCTTTGCCCTATACCAGAATTCTGTGCCGAGAACAATTTCTTGTACACGGCGTGCTAAAGGCATATGTGAAAAGTCTGAATTCACATATGCCGAACACGTCCAAATTTGCATTATGTTAGCCCTGACACGACAAAGACTCTTAAGGGCCACGTAATGTGTAGCAAACCGTGTAATACCCGACCTCAGAAGCTCACGGCCCTCATTCATTTCTCTTAATCGATTGGTCATGAACTGATGGTTGTAGATCAAGCCTGTCACCGTCTTTCCCTCTTTAATAGTTTTATGGACTTATTCCAATTTGCCAATGTCCTCCAATAGTTTTATGGACTTCTTCCAATTCACCGTCTTTCCCACCATCTCATCCGCAAGTTGAGGTGATGAGCGCATGAGCTGAGGAAAGGTTTCTCCACATATATACAGCCACAGGAGTGATCCTATTTGGCCTTTATTGTGGGGCCCACATGGGGATGGGCCTAGGGGATTGAAAGATATGGTTGGGGCCTACCTATGTGCAAGAAATGGACCCCATTTGATCATCCCAATCCCTTGAAAAATGGCCCACAAATCTCCACTATTAAAAACGGGTGCACGGTTGATCCAACAGTCCGGTCCATTCAAATGGGTGCAAACCCAAGGTTTGAGTAACTATCACGGGTCCCTGTTTGTGGCCATTCAGATGGACCATCAAGTGGGCTGCCCACCTTGGGCCTCACTGGGGCTGAGACCGGGGGTGGGTCGATCATCTTCATTTGGGCTCCACAAGTTTAACGGGCGTACAATCCATTTGGATGGGCATGCATTTGATTCAGTGGTCCAATCCATTTTGATCTATCACAACGCGGTGGAACGTGCGTACTATTTTGGGTTTGGTGGGGGTGGGGGGTTGGTTTGGTCCACTTCACAGGTGGGCCCTACGCTGCACCTGATAATGGAAAATATTCATATGCATCCATCCCTCACCATATTATGGTGAGGGACAACTCGATGGCCCCACACGTGCCTCTAACTCCTTTATCCGTGGCCCACAAGATTAATAACTTTATATTAAATAAAAACCTTGACCCTCGATCCAACAGTCCATTCCATTCGGATCGGTGAAAACTCGATAAATCCAATGTAATTCAAGGGTTCCTGTGTGTGGTCGCTTCAGATGGATGATAAAGTCGGCCCCACAGCCACTATATTGCACACCCTATGGTGAGGAATGGATGCACCTGAGCACGCGCGCGTGTATATACTGAATGGGGTTGGGCCCACCTGGTCCTCCCTATTTACATGGGTCCCACTGAGTTTGCATCCATGCAAAAGGACTGTTACACCATTAAAATTGTGGGCCCAGATGAAGATGATTTGGTGATCGGTTGGGGCTGTTTTTTTTTTTTTTTTTTTTTTTTGCATAGAGTAGAGGCCCAGGGAGATCTTCAAATCCCCCAGACCCAGCTCCAGGTGGGCCCAACAGCTAGGTGCAGACACATGCTCAGTGCGTGAGTCGCGCACCGAATAAGGTGGGCCCCCGCATGTTATGTATGCTGTTGAAACTTCTAAGGAACTATTATTTAGTTAGTGAATATAGATTGATTGTTATCAGCCGCAGTACTATGTTGATTCCTCGAAATGTAATCTTTCATTCGAACTTATTTGTTTTTAAACTACATGTTATGAGAGAGCCAGTGGTGCTGTCCAACTGCAAAGCAGTCACTGATGGAGAAACTTTCTCCTCAAAATTCATGCAGGTCCTAAAAAACATGGGTGAAATATTGAAAGCTAGTGGTCTTGGATATTCTTCAGTTGTTAAGACAACTATTATGTAAGATTTCTCATTTTCCATACTCTTAGACATTTGAGTTTTTATATCAAGTTATTTTCCTGACTGATCCTTCCACAGGTTGGCCGACTTGAAGGACTTCAAAAAAGTGAATGAGATCTATGCTAAATGTAAGTTCCACAGAAAATTTGTATATGTAGCATACTTTAAAAAAAAAAAAAAACATACTTTTAGTAGCTGCAATGATGATTCCAGACAATAAAGTATTTTCCTTTGCTTGACAGTTTTCTTGTTAAAGATAAGTTCAACCATCCTAGCAAAAGATTTTTTCCTTTCAAAACTTTCATTGAAAGATAACTGATAAAAAAAAGGCTTGAAAGATTTAATACACTCAGTTTGAGTTGTGGTTATTTTGGTATCTCGAGTAATATATAATCTTTATCCCTAATATCTGGCTTTTATGCTGGAAGATACCAGTTTTATTTTCACTATCCCGTGGTTGGAATTTGGGAGAGGAGAGATTTGGAAAAGGAGTTTGGGATTAAATACCAGTTCCTTGTAAAAGAGCGGAGCTCTTTCATTTTCTTTTATTCTTAGAATTACTATATTTGCTTCTGGGTCTGGTCCATAATGCTGTATCCAATTTTTGTCCACTTGTTTCCGACATTTTTATTATGCACTATGGTTTTATTTTCCTTGGCCGGCTAGTCATTGTGAGACATTCTCCTTGTTGATCTCCATGACATTTTTTTTTTCTGAATTTCCAGCTTAAAGCCAAACTCCAAGGTACTTTAACTAAAATAGAGAAGTCAAACAATAATGCAAAGGATCTGTATGTCTAAATATATCTAACAAAACCAATGGGCATGCATGCTGGCGATCTCTTTGTTCTTGCACATTCACCAATAACGCTTCATCTGCTCCTCTTTTCATGGAGGCAAATATCAGTGGCTAGTAATATCCTATGAGCAACATTGCATGAGTATGGTTTTCATGTTAATAATTAAACAGTTCATCTTTGTTCATGTTTGTGTCGTCTTTATTTTTCCTTTGAGTATTCATGTAAGGTTTTGATATGAAATGTTAGTAATTTTGTGTTACAGACTTCCAGGCTCCTGCACCGGCTCGTTCCACATACCAGGTTGCTGCATTGCCGTTGGATGCGAAGATTGAGATTGAATGCATTGCAGCTCTTTAAGACACCAACCTCGAGTTGCTCTGTTCTGCTGACAAAATTATAAATGAATAAAGAATTGAGGTATTGTTGAACCATGTTTCTGGATTCGGCCTTCATGGCTCCATCAGTGCTTTTGTAGAAACTTTAGTTAATTTAGAAAGAACTGCTGCCTACATGAGTATCCCTGGAATATGTTCAGTTGTGCTTGGGCACTTGATGTATTCCTGTGTGCTTCTAGAAAGCCTGCCATCTTCACGCTGAATTTTCTTTTTGTATGAACAGTTGACTGGGTTACTAAAATGTTTTTAGAAGGTAAAATGACTTAAACCTCTATGAGAAATTTTGAAAATGAAACAGAAATCTCTAAAGATGGGAGAAAAGTGAGGAAGAAAGCCTTCAAAATGCTAGTGATAATTGAAAAACTTTAAAAAGGTAAAACTAATAGTAATTTAAGAATAACAAAAGATTGAAACATGAGAGAGAGAGAGAGAGAGAGAGAGAGAGAGAGAGAGCGCTAAATAAAAGATATAAAAAACTAAATATTTTGAACAAAAAGGAATAATATCAGCATAGGAAGCACATCAATAACATACTCATGCAAGCAATAATTAGAAACGATGGGACAGTGCTGTTTTTGGAATGGTCAAAGTACTTGATTTAGTAAATATACAACTTTCTTCAAACCATCACCCCATAAATACTTGGGTAAGGTGGAATGACTCAACATGCTTATAACCATGTCCATGAGGGTCGGACTTTAAGACACGATTATGCTCAAGTGTCCCTGGAGAACGAACCTTCAGATTGACTTAGTCAAATATGGTGGTATAATGTTTGCCTCCACTATCCGAGCTCACATCTTCAGTCTTCTGGTTTAGCTGATTGTTGACTTTTAACTTTAAGTATATTACATGCATCATCAGCTTTAGACTCCTTGATTGGGTAGATATAGCAAAATTGCGGGGGGGGGGGGGGGGGGGGGGGGGGGGGGGGGGGGGGGGGACCCGACCCAGAAAGGAAGAGAAGGCGGAAAGCCTGGAACAGCTGACGGAGAGAGAGAAATAAATACCTGGATCAAGGAGAAACGTCCCACGACCCCACAGCCCGGCAGTTACTAGTTACCAAAATGAAGAGGGGAACGTGGGCTAGGAGGCGAAAATCCAAGGAGAGATGGCATAAGAGGAAGAAAGGATCCGAGGATGAGGTATGCTAAAAAATTCTAACCGAATTGATAGAGAGAATTCTCCTAGTTCCATTGCTAACTTGGTCGGCCCGTTGATGCGAAGTCAGTCCTCCCTCCTCTTTCATGCAATGTCTCTAGATAGGTCTCTTGTTTCAAAGACAACCACAGTGAAAGCTCGATCGGGTGGTCCGACCGAGGTCTCTCTGACGCTCAAGTTAGCAATGGAACTAGGAGAATTCTCTCTATCAATTCGGTTAGAATTTTTTAGCATACCTCATCCTCGGATCCTTTCTTCCTCTTATGCCATCTCTCCCTGGATGTCCGCCTCCTCCTAGCCCACGTTCCCCTCTCTTCATTGTGGTAACTGGTAACTGCCGGGCTGTGGGGTCGTGGGATGTTTCTCTTTAATCTAAGTATTTATTTCTCTCTCTTCGCCAGTTGTTCCAGGCTTTTCGCCTTCTGTTCCTCTCTGGCTCCGGTTTGCACGTCAGGTCAGGTAGGTCTCAACCCAAGCCCAACCCAAAGTGCAACTCAAAATTGCCCCCTAGCCATCCCTTCCCTCTCTGTTTTCCGAGGGAATTGGGGGGGGGGGGGGGGGGGGGGGGTGGCTTGAGATTTTTTAGGATACGTGTCAAGCCCGGGCTCTCCCTCCTGTCTCCAGCTGTCGCCCGTCACGTCCCTTCTCCATAAAACCGCCATTCTCGCCCCTTCGGTTCACATCTTCACTCCATCGCCATTTTCGCCCCTTCTGCCTCAAAACCTTCCTTCATGGATTCCGATCCTCTGCCTTCAATCTCACATCCTCCATTACTCTACGGTAAGTTTTGCTTTCCCTCATTCTTCTCTTCTTAGATGGGAAATCTCAAAGACCTGCTCAGTACCCCGGAAGGAATCTCCGACTTCAGGAACAAGTGTAGCATTCCTCCGAATGTTCAGGTCCGTGCCCCACAGCCTGATGAATCTTTTGAAACGGGATCCCGAGATGGGGTGCCCTTCCCTTCTATCGCTATTGTTGAAGGTGGCATTAGGTTTCCCTTAGATCCTCCGTTAGTCCTTTTCTTTT
Source organism: Litsea cubeba (assembly GCA_012931725.1). NCBI lineage: Eukaryota > Viridiplantae > Streptophyta > Magnoliopsida > Laurales > Lauraceae > Litsea > Litsea cubeba. The sequence goes on from CM022953.1 coordinate 62,616,299, forward strand.
CTTTAACAAATCTCTTCCCCACTCAGTGCGCCACCAACCTGTTTCGCATCGTCATGGGGATTGCCGCATTGAATAGGCTGCTTGGCACAAGCCTTGGGGTCTTTGACATCTTATCATGCTATATGTTGATCCCTCTGGACAATAGCAAATCAGTTTATTACTTGAAATTTAGGGATTCCAGCAAGCTTCTTGTTCATTATCTCCCAAATTCAAACAAATCTAGTAAAGGGGATTTCGTCATTGTGAGTGGAGACTGGGAAACGCCAACCATCTTGGGTAGGGTCAATCGAACAGTTCTCGAACCCCAGGCTTCCCAGGTCAGCCCTCCTTTCTTTCTGGCGCTTTCTTTCCCTGCCTTCTTTCTTTTATTTACTAATTGCCCCCCCTTCCCCCTCCTTTTTTTTTTTACTTTTAGATGCAACAATCAACCGCGTTCCTCAGCCCCTTCTTCGAACTGAAGAGCTAAAGCGGGTGCTTGAGTTTCGAAGGCCTGCTGAGCTGCACATTTGTAGCCAAACTCGACTCTCCTTTAGGTTCACTCTTCTGTCTGTCTGTATCATGGGTTACACATTACATCATATATATAATGTTCTCTTTCTTATTCCCCAAGAAACCCTATCTTAGTCAATAAGAAAGTCCCGGTATAATTACCATAATACCCATGACTATGAACCTACTTGGTTTGGACCTACTAAGCCCAACAATCTCCCCCTCCAGACCATGGGGAAAACGTCTCTGAACCCCTTACTAGGAGTCCAGTCCTGCCAACTCTGAACACAGCTCCAGCTTTCCCTTAGACACGACCTTAGTCATCATGTCAGAGGGATTCTTGTCAGTGTGAATCTTTTCCAGCTTCATGAGATTCTTCTCGATGACCTCACGAATCCAATGATATCTCACATCAACATGCTTCGTGCGGGCATGGTATATAGCGTTCTTGCTAAGATCCATAGCACTCTGACTATCACAGTAGACTACATACTCCCCTTGCTTCAAATCCAGTTCTTTAAAGAAATTCCTCAACCAAATCATCTCCTTCCCTGCTTCATTAGCAGCTATGTATTCTGTTTGGGGGGGGGGGGGGGGGGCTTGAGATTTTTTAGGATACGTGTCAAGCCCGGGCTCTCCCTCCTGTCTCCAGCTGTCGCCCGTCACGTCCCTTCTCCATAAAACCGCCATTCTCGCCCCTTCGGTTCACATCTTCACTCCATCGCCATTTTCGCCTCTTCTGCCTCAAAACCTTCCTTCATGGATTCCGATCCTCTGCCTTCAGTCTCACATCCTCCATTACTCTACGGTAAGTTTTGCTTTCCCTCATTCTTCTCTTCTTAGATGGGAAATCTCAAAGACCTGCTCAGTACCCCGGAAGGAATCTCCGACTTTAGGAACAAGTGTAGCATTCCTCCGAATGTTCAGGTCCGTGCCCCACAGCCTGATGAATCTTTTGAAACGGGATCCCGAGATGGGGTGCCCTTCCCTTCTATCGCTATTGTTGAAGGTGGCATTAGGTTTCCCTTAGATCCTCCGTTAGTCCTTTTCTTTTCTTTAACAAATCTCTTCCCCACTCAGTGCGCCACCAACCTGTTTCGCATCGTCATGGGGATTGCCGCATTGAATAGGTTGCTTGGCACAAGCCTTGGGGTCTTTGACATCTTATCATGCTATATGTTGATCCCTCTGGACAATAGCAAATCAGTTTATTACTTGAAATTTAGGGATTCCAGCAAGCTTCTTGTTCATTATCTCCCAAATTCAAACAAATCTAGTAAAGGGGATTTCGTCATTGTGAGTGGAGACTGGGAAACGCCAACCATCTTGGGTAGGGTCAATCGAACAGTTCTCGAACCCCAGGCTTCCCAGGTCAGCCCTCCTTTCTTTCTGGCGCTTTCTTTCCCTGCCTTCTTTCTTTTATTTACTAATTCCCCCCCCCCCCCCCCCCCCCCCCTCTCTTCCCCCTCCTCTTTTTTTTTTTACTTTTAGATGCAACAATCAACCGCGTTCCTCAGCCCCTTCTTCGAACTGAAGAGCCTAAGCGGGTGCTTGAGTTTCTAAGGCCTGCTGAGCTGCACATTTGTTGCTCGGATACAGCCGCTCATACGACAGTTTCTTGGTAGTTCCTGCTTTGCACGAACCCCTGGCGTCCGATCCTATTTCCAAGCGAAGGAAGGTCCCCGCTGTGAAGGTTTCTAGATCCTCTAGAGCGGGCAATACTGTCAGCGCTCAATCCTTTGCTTCTGGGCACTCTCCTGTCGCCACTCAGCCTGCCATACAATCTCCGTCTGCTCGGAAAAGGTTCCCTGACTCTAAGAGGTCATCACGGCTTATTGTGCCTCCTAGTGCTTTTTCTTATTCCGCTGACCTGAATATCTCGGATAGTTCATCCTCCGACACCGGAAAGCTCTCTTCTGCAATGTCTCGGCGTAAACCGAAAAATCTCTTCAATAGCCTCGCCGATCTTCCAGCCTCTATAGCTGGGAAGGCCCTTTCTTCTGGCCCTTCGTCGGTACTTGGCAAAAGATCAGCCCCTGAGCCCCATTCAGATCCGCGCGAGCCAAAGATGGGCAAACACTCTGCCAAGCCTGTCGACGTTGCCGATTCTCCTTCCATGTGGTTGGAAGACTGCATGCCCTCGTTAGCCCCTCAGCCAAGCTCTTCCTCAAGTTGGAAGGGATCGCTTGGATCCTTTCAGGATAAAAATCCATCTCTGGGTGAGGGGATTTCTGGGTCTCCGTCCTTGGCGCTAATCGTGGGAAAATCCGCCCTTCTCCCTTCCGATATGAACCTGCACAGTCAGTGCCTTGCCTAGCAATGAGCTAGTGGCCACGGGAGTCCAAAGTTGCCTTCTGGTAGGCCGGCTTCTAATCATTTGACCTTTTCTATCTGAAGTCCTTCTAACAGTGTTTCTTCCTTTTGTTTCTTGTTTTTAGGGGCTTCAGAAATGGTTTACCGTCTCCGACCGCCTGGAGAAATTTCAAAAGTGGGTGGAAGATTTAGAAATGGAGTTGGCAGGGTACAAGGCAGCTCGGCGCTTAGCTGAGTCCAATGCTGATGCCTCCTTCAAGGCTGCGAAGATTGCGGAAGCCCAGACGGTTGCTGCGAAGAGTCGCCTCACTGCGACCGAGATGGAACTTGAAGCCCTCTGCTCGAGGCTGGGGAGGAGATGAGAGCGGCTATAGAGAAGTCCAACGATGCCCAGTTCGAGGAAACCGAGGCTCTTTATCTGCAGCAGGTTGAGCAAATCAAAGTCCTTGTGTTTAAGCGAGGTTATGATGTAGCTCTTGGAGATGTCGGGGTCCCAAAGGAATCCCCTCTTTGGCCAGATATGCAGATCTGTCCGAGCAAGCCCCAAACCAACCCCACCGCCTGTTGAATCCCATTCTCATCCTTAGGCCGACGATGCTATTCCATCTTCTGGCGTGGACGGGGGTGAACGCCGCTCTCTTGCTGCTTAGCATTCCTCCAGTTCCTGATGTCTGTTGATTTGAAACCACCCCCCCCCCCCCCCCCCTTCCCTTTTTAACTGCTGTATTGCTGTGTTGTTGGTTAGTTTGCCCGAGCTATGGGCGTGATACTCTTTTTTGTTTTGTTTTGTTCATGGAATGTTTGTTTACCCGAACTGTGGGCTGTTTCTGACTTATTTTATGAAATGCAATGTTAACTTCCTTCGACTACTTATCGTTTGTTTCCGCTGCCGTTGTCGGTCCCTCCCGAACTCTCTTTTTGGCCTAATGCTCGCATCGTCATGCCTAGCTATTAGTTAAAAAGGAGATCACTGCAATGTACCTAGTTTGGGCTCTTCCCAGTTAGGTTTTTTTTCTTTTATCCTTCGGCACGAAGTAGTGTGTTTATTGTCACCCTTTAATTCTTAGGCCTTGGCCTTATTTCTGCGAGGTTGTCCCGATAGGGTATGCCCCCATCGCGGGTCCTCGACCAAACACATGTTCAATTGAATTTCATTCTTGGCACAAGAATACCAACAAGATAATTTTCATAAATGATACGAAGGATACAAGGTTGACAAGTTCTTTGGTTCAATGATCAGAAATAGAATTTCTTTAGATTCGCTATGTTCCACAGCCTTGTCAATGCTTTTCCTTCGACTGTCTCCAGGTTATAAGCTCATGTTCCCCCGACCGCAGTTGGCCCTAGCTTGCCGTGGCCAGGGTCTTTGGTGTTTGGGAGCACTTTTCTCAGAACCAGGTCTCCAACCTTGAATATTCGCTTTCGCACCTTCTTCTGGTAGCTACGAGCTAGCTACAACCAGTAGGCAGCTAATTTGATCAGTGCTTGTTCTCTCCGTTCTTCGATCATGTCCAGCTGTTCGGCAATCCTCCCTTTATTTTGCTCATGACTGTAAGCCTTTGTCCTCATGGTCGGCAACCCAATTTCTAAGGGAATTATAGCTTCCATTCTGTATGCAAGAGAGAAAGGAGTTTCTCCTGTAGACCTTCGCGGGGTTGTCCTGTAGGCCCATAGGACACTAAGAAGCTCGTTCACACATTCTCCTTTCACTTCGTCCAACCTTTTCTTTATGCCGTCAAGCAAGGTCTTTTGGAGCTTTCTGCTTGGCCATTACTTTGTGGGTAAACAGGGGTTGAAAAGTGATGTCTGATGTTATATTGTTCGCATAGATTCCTGAATGTCTTCCCCTCGAATTGCTTCCCATTGTCGGTCACCAATGCCCATGGTATTCCAAATCTAGTAATGATATTTTTCCATATGAACTTCTTAGCATCACTCTCTCGAATGTGGGCTAGGGGCTCGGCCTCTACCCACTTGGTAAAGTAATCAGTGGCAACGATTAGAAATCGACAGTTACCTGTCGACCTCGGCATGGGGCCGATAATGTCAATCCCCCACTTGTCGAACGACCATGGGCTCACTATTGAGTTTAGCTGCTCGACAGGCTGATGAATCTCTCTGCCAAATGCGTTGAGATCTCTCGCATTTTTGTATGAACTGTAGAGCGTCCTTCTACATATAATGTCACCAATAGCCCTGTGATATAGCTCGGTGGGCCAAGCTCCATCCTCCAACGTGCCCCCCACATGATCCCTCATGGATTTCCCATAACAAGTCTTCCACCTTGGCCGGGCTCACACATTGCAAGTAGGGTCCTGAGTACGATCGTCGATAGAGCCCATTTTCCGGTGACAACCAGAATCTGGCCGCCTTCCTTCTGACCTTCCAACTTTTTTTTCCGTCTTCTGGTAGCGATCCATCCTTCAGGTATTCGACTACTGGTGTCATCCAGCTTGGGCCCTCTATCTCCTGTTCGGCGCACATGATTCTTTGGTTTCCTATGGTCGGGGATAGTTGGAAGTCGATGAGGACTTCCCTTCTCAGCTCGGATTTTATGGCCGTAGCCAAGCTGGCCAAGCTATCAGCGTATGAATTCTTTTCCCAACCAATCTGTTTGATTTTAACATCTCTGATTTCCTGGATCAAGCGTTGAGCCTCTCCAACGTATGCGACCATCCAATCATCGCGAGCTGCATATTCCCCAATCAGTTGATTGGCAACTAGCTGTGAATCATAATGCACTGTTAGCCTCCCGATTATGAGCCCTGACAGTAGTGCTTCATATTCCGCCTCATTATTTGATGCAGCGAAGCCTAGAGTTACAGCTCTTTCAATTATTGTCCCTTCTGGTGTGATGAACACCATGCCAGCACCCGAGCCTCGAGAATTGAATGCACCGTCCACATACAACTACCATTCTTTGTCGGCATCCAAGTTATTTGCTCCCTGTTTCTTCTCGCTTTCCTTCAGTTCCTCTTTGTGTGTGAATTCAGCTATGAAATCAGCCACCACCCGGCCTTTTACCATCCTTCCAGATAGGTTTGTCCTCTGTAGAATGGCTCGTAATGGATGCTCGGTCAGGACCCTAATAGTGTGGGCTTGGAAGTAGTGTCTGAGCTTCCGAGTTGCGTTTACCAATGCTAGGGCGAGCTTCTCCAGTGATAGGTACCTTGTCTCAACATCTAACAAGGTTTTGCTAACGAAATAGATGGGTAGGTGTTGTTTCCCTTGATCTCTCATGAAGGCCACAATGACCGTATGTTCAGAAATCGCCAGATACAGTACTAGCTCTTCCCTTGGGCTAGGAATAGAGAGCACCGGGGGGGGGGGCTTAGATACTGTTTGATCTGTGCGAGAGCCTTGTCATACTGCTCGTCCCATACCTTCTCTGCCTTCTTTTTTAGAGTGAGGAACATTGGTCAACATTTATCCGAACTTCTTGATGAAAAATGATTTAGAGCTGCGAGCATACCTGTCAACCTTTGCACCTCCTTCCTCGAGCTGGGTCACTCTATTTTTTGTACCACCTAAATTTGGTCGGGGTTTGCCTTGATTCCTCTTTGGGTTACAATGTTTCCCAGGAATTTCCCCGAGCTTATGCCAAATGAACACTTTGAAGCATTTAGCCTCAGCTTATATCTCCGCGGGATGCTGAAGACTGACCGCAAATCCTGCTCGTGTGTAGTCTTTTTCTTACTTTTGACCACCATGTTATCAATATAGGCTTCTATCGTCTTCCCGATCAAATCTTGGAATATCTTTGCTACCAGCCTTTGGTATGTTGCCCCCACATTCTTAAGTCCAAAGGGCATTCTTTTGTAACAAAAGGTGCCTTTTGGTGTTATGAATGTTGTTTTCTCCTTGTCAGCCACCTCCATTGCAATCTGGTGATAACCTCAGTATGCGTCCAAAAAGCTCATTCGTTCATGGCCTGCCGTGGAGTCCACTAGCAAGTCAATTTTTGGGAGCAGAAAGCTATCTTTGGGACAGGCCTTGTTCAGATTGGTAAATTCCACACATACCCTCCATTTTTCATCCTTCTTCGGCACGACCACCGTATTGGATAACCAATCCGGGTAGTGTACCTCTCGGATGGCATCTGCCTATAACAACTTGTCAACCTCCTCACAAACTGTTGTCCAGCGCTCGGGCGCGAGTTTTCTCTGTTTCTGCATTACTGGTTTCACCCTTGGGTCTGCGCCCAACTTGTGACCGATTACCTTGGGATCAACCCCCGACATCTCGTATGGAGTCCAAGCAAAAACATCGAAACTTTGATCGAGAACCCGAGTCAAGCTTTCTTGCTCTTCTTCGGTCATCGACGCCCCGATCATCCAGTATCTTTCTAGATCCCCTCCATGCATGGCAACCTTTTCAGCTCCTCCATAGCTGAGTCGGTCTGGTCGGTACATGGCTTTCCTTCTTCTGTCCGACCTGGCTGTGATTGCTATTTGAGATCGGCATTCCTGCGAGGACATAAGTGTTCATCGCCTGTCCTTTTTGCCTTTCCCTTGATTGCCGCGATCAGACAGCTTCTGGAAGCTACCTGATCTCCATGGTCCCCTTCAGCGTTGGGAAGCGTATCCTTTGGTGATAGGTTGATGGCACCGCCCTCATGCAATGAATCCATGTCCGCCCCATAATGGCGTTGTAGGGAGATGGCACATCAACCACCAGGAATTCCACGTCTAAGCAGACGGGACCTGCGCTAACCTGTACGGTTATCACGCCCATGGGGTGCCCAACTTGGCCGCTGAATCCGAATAGGGGTATCGAGGTCGGCTTTAGATCTGAGTGCTTTAAGCCGAGCATATCGAATAGCCCGGCATACATTATTTTCGAGGAGCTTCTCGGATCTATGAGCATTCTTCGCACATCATACCCATGTACTCGTAAAGTCAGTACTAGGGCATCGTTGTGGGGCTGAACCACATCTCACAAATCTTCATTCTGCCATCCCTTGTCCAGACTTGTTTATTAAGCACGGCTCGGCACTCATCGGATACACCTCTTTCAAGTGTGCGGCCATCTTTCTTTGAGTTATGACAGATCGGGTCGTCGTCTCTGCCGGATTAATTGCACCATGTACCACATCTATCACCACAATAGGTCCGCCATCATCGGCTACATTTCTTACCTCCTTATCCGAGCTTCCCCGACCCCTTTCGGCGCGTGTATCCTCCATATATTCCTTTAGGTGTCCTTCCTGCACCAGGTTTTCAAGTTGTTGGTAAGAACACCAGAGGTAGGGATTCCGGCATCCGGGGTCGCTTACCATCTTTGAAGGCCTTTTGAAGTACGGCTTGTCTTTGATCTAGGTTAGGATCCTGTATATTGGATCCTTAAAATTTGTGAACACCCCTTCAAAGGCTGCTGCCTCTTCTATATGAGGCTTCATCGAACTCCCTTCTTCACTTCCTCCTGGAGGACCCCTCTTCTGTCGGACGAGTCCACCTTGGCTCAGGTGCTCCCATGTCTTCTTCCAATTTTATGAACTCCTCAATCTACTCCATCAGCTCCCCTTGTGTGGTCAGGGATCTCTTCGTCAGTGATTGGGGAAGTTGGCTCTCCTTCGGCAGCCCGAGTTTGAAGGTCGCCACTGCTACCTGCTCGTTACCCCCTTCCACCTCATTATAAAGGCGCCAGTAACGAGCACTGAACTCCTTCAGGCTCTCCGAGCTTTGCTTTTTGAGAGACAGCAACGCCCCAATGTCCTTTGGCTACTTGTAATTTGTTACAAATCGGGTAAAGCAAGCTCCCTAAAGCTGCTGATCGACCTCGGCTTTAAACGGGAGAACCACTTCAAGGCCAGGTCTCCCAAACTTGAAGGAAAAACATTACACATCAGAGACTCGTTCCCTACCCACAATGCCATGGAATGCTAGTAATGCTGGACATGGTAGGCGGGGTCGGAGATTCCATCATATATTCTTAGCTTGGGGATCAAGAATCCCCGGGGAGGGTTCACTTTTATATTCCCTCCAATAATGGAGACTCGAAATTTTGAGTGTTTCCGAGGAACCTTGCTCGGATTGATGTCTCTTGAGAGGGCTTCTGATTTGCCAGCGCCTTTTCTATAAGGGCTTGTACATCTCCCTCAACAAGTGTTCGTGGGGATGCTTTCCTCGGGGCTCTTCCATCCTTAATGCATCGTGCTTGGACTTCGACTTTCCCTCCCTCCGCCAAGCTCTTGATTTGGAGCGGTGACCCCTGGGCTCTCGCTCAACTGTGCGTCCTTGGTGCTCCATCATTTGCGTCTCATGAGCATTTTCCTGGCTTGGGGAACGTCCCTGCTCTCTTTTCACGGCCTCCAATTCCAGCAACAAGCAGTTGATTTTTTCCTGTTGTTGCTCGACTCCCTCAGCCAGGTCTTGAACAACATCCCTGCAGGTCTGTTCTAGCCGGGCATACGTGTCACGTGGGGGGACCAGCCTTGGGAGGTCCTGGCTCTGCCTCTGGTGTGTTCTCCCTTGCAATATGTCAACGGAAGGTGAGATTATCGCGCGGCTCGGTCCGCCGCGGTAAACCTCTAATCGGATTCGTCCTTTCCTGTCTACAGAAGGGATGGTCCGATTGCTTTCGGTGCACGAGAGATATTTATAATCTGCCCCGTTTGAGCGGTTGATCAAAGGATCTTTTCCCGACCATTCTCGCCGTCCTCTCATATGGGCTTCCTCCCCCTGAGGCAGAGGTCGTCCACTTTGAGGCTGTGATCCGGGATTCTATTCTTGGTCTGCCATTTTTCTCAACAAGAAGTGTCAATGAGTATTCTCCCTTCTTCGCTTCCCACAGACAGCGCCAATTGTAAGATCTGCTTTTGCGTGAGCCGAAGATAGATTGGTCAGCTCGGCCTGTTGATGCAATGCCAGTCCTCCCTCTTCTCTTTCGCGCAATGTCTCTGGATAGGTCTTCTGTTTCATAGACAACCACAGTGAAAGCTCGATCGGGTGGTCCGACCGACGTCTCTCCGACACTCAAGTTAGCATTGAAACTAGGAGAATTCTCTCTATCAATTCGGTTAGAATTTTTTAGCATACCTTATCCTTAGATCCTTTCTTCCTCTTATGCCATCTCTCCCTGGATTTCTGCCTCCTCCCAACCCACATTCCCCTCTCTTCATTGTGGTAACTGGTAACTGCCGGGCTGTGGGGTCGTGGGACGTTTCTCCTTAATCCAGGTATTTATTTTTCTCTCCGCCAACTGTTCTAGGCTTTCTGCCTTCTCTTCCTCTTTGGGTTGGGTTTGCACTTCAGGTTGGGTTGGTCTCGACCCAAGCGCAACCCAAAGTGCAATTCAAATCCCCCCCCCTCCCCGCACGCACACACACAAGTCATCTATGAACAAGATGAAAACTTAGCTCCAATGAGGCATGGAGAAAGTTAACCACATATATCAAAACGTACACCTATGAAACTTTTGACAATCATTTTATTATATGAAACTTTTGACAATCATTTTAGTATCTGGCTTATGTTTAATCCATTCTATGCACATACCAAATTCAGTGAAAATCAAGGAAACTAAGCTTTCCCCATCTTTGCCAACCTCCATATCCTGTCCTTGGAAGAATGGCCAAAGCGGCATTGCCATTACAGTCAATTTTCTTTTATGATGTTTCACAATCCACAATCACATTCACATGCTTATGCATCAAAGATTGTTTATAAATTGAATTCAAATTAAATTTATATAGGCCATCAATCTTCAATCTGGCCAACAACATCATCGAACTACACATAAAGACAATCGTTTTCAAATTATAAACTGCTTCCACTTCCTTCGGAGTTGTCATTGTGCTCCAATCAATACTACAATCAGTTCGGATCCTGTATCTCGCTCACACTTCCATTTTGTGGAAGGAGTGGACTACACAGTGGGGCCCTCTTGTATAAAATCTGAGCCTCAAAATGGGTGCTCTCTCTTTGTATGGGATGTCCCCAAATGTTGGTTCGAATTAATGGGATTCCTCCAAATTCCTCCAAGTGTCCGTGTCGAGTTTTATTTACACCTTGCACTCCCGGGAAGTACGAGTGAAGATTCAGACACATGCTCAGTGTGTTCAGCAATGCAGAAAGCTACTCTAATTCCATCCCACAAGTTGCATTCTTCATCAAATCATATAGAGCCCATGTGTTTGCATGGGATTTCACTTATGGTCAAATGGGCTCCTAAGTCTTAACAGGCCTTGGCAGCTCAGCTGGTCACGAAGTGGTATTTGATGTTCATTTATGAAAATCTACCTTTGATCTTCATTTTTATGCACTTATAGAATAAATCCAATGCATTCAGTTTCTATGTATTCTAATGCAAGCAAGCAGGACCTTAAAAGACCTTCATCATCAACATTAGTTTTAATTTGAAAAGGAAGGCTTAATTGCTCCTTTTAATAGGGTCAGGGGTGACACGAAATTAGCCAAAAACTCAATGAATAGTGGGCCTAATGCATGTACTAATTGGGCCTGAAGCTTTACTCTAGGTATGTCTTAACATATAATGTTATCGGCTCTGAACTATATGCCCAAAAGTACTTCAATTGATAAAACTCAAAATAGAGTGGTATACGGCCCAAGCAGACTCCAAAGTATTCGGCCTAGGACCGACCCATATGCACAACTGCTAGCTATGCTTGTTGACTTTAACTTCAGACAGATCTGGTCCAACATCAATGTAGATTTCAGAAAAGAATGTAACGACATGTGAGTTTGTGCAAGCTCAAGATTGGGACTTAATGTAAATAAACATTGAACGGGCCATGAATCTGAGATTGTATGGGCCTTACTCCCATTGAGTCAGTCTGTAAATCTTGGATAATGTTTCCAATAACATATGTACATCATTATAGCCTCAAAGCCCACATTCTCATATTATTAAATACAACGACATGGATTCTTGTTCATACAGGGGTCCAAGTTTGGGACTTCGTGAAGCTAAAAACCTATAAGTTTTTTTGCTTGATATGGTTTTCGGTTATTGGAATTTATTAGAAGCCTCACAAAATGTTATGCCTAACACTGGGCCTAATTATATACACCTTAATTGAGGGGACAAGATCCGGATCACATGTTGGACTAGAATGTAAAGGCCCCAGGCATTTATTATGAGACCTACAAAGCGGCGTATGTGCAGCGCTACTGTCTTTAAGATCACAAATGCATAAAAGCAGAAGGCCCATGATTTTATTACATCAAATACTCTAACCAATTAAATTATATATATACTCACCCAATCGAGTCATATACGGACAGAATTAGGTCAAACACATCAAAGCACATCTAATAATTTGTTGGGATCTTCTCCGATGAAGTCCTTGTAAATCTTGTGCTACTCTCTCTCTCAACTTCATAACAGGTTTCAGATTGTATTGACTAGTAAAGATTGATTAATAAGATGGATTGTGATCATGATGCTGAATTGAGTTCTAATACCACAATGGAATTATATTTTGTTGGATCTTAAGCACATAAACATGATTACATCAATATAAACTCTGTACCTTACAAGGAAAACGAACAAAAAGCAAGGCTAAGTCCACAAAAAGCAGGACTTTGCCTACAAAAGGCCAAAAGGCCTCGAAAGCCAAGAAGACAAATATATAAGGCCTAAAAACATATCAAAAAGGCTACAAAGTAAAGAATACAGATCTGAAAACCATAAGGAAAAATACTAACACCAGGTGCTATGCTCAACAAATGAACATCAATGGCCTATCATGAGGAGGCGGTGAAGAGGAGGATGGAGTTGTTGCCTATTAAATATTAATATGATCTAGGAGGCTGTTGACCATCTCAGTGATGCGCTCAAGAAGCAGAGATTTAGCTCTAGATTAGGGAAGGTCTAGAGTTGAGTCATTGCGAGTAGACCTTGAAATGGGGATGAGGTAGAAGAAGAATGCAGCTGCACCTTTTCTTCCAATATCATCTCTCTCTTGGAGAGAGCAAGCCATATGGGTGTTGAAAGTAGGTGGGCCTCGTGGACAGATATTCAATACTTTTTGACCCACTTGGTGGGGGATCAAATATCCATAAGGCCAAGAACTCAAGCCCAAGATCTAAAATCCTAATCTCACGCATTAAGATCAAACATCCATCAAGAAGATAGATAAATAAACAACAAGCATAACTAGATCTACTAATTCAAATAAATAATATATTTATACCTTTGAAGCTCGGTTGTGCTATAATCGAGAGCTTGATCTCTACGAAAACTCTTTTCGCAAACTTAGATCTCCCTTGCCTTTGTGTTCTTCCACGCCATGACCCTCTTAAAGAACTTCTAAAGGATTGATAATGGTGGGATCTCCAAGTAGAAAAAAACCCTAGATCTCTAGTAGGAAATCAGATGAGAGAAAGAAGGAAGAGAGAGGAACTTGAGAGATTATTGTGTGTAGAGATCTCTTTTCCTGATCACCTCTTATTTATATTTTCTAGCATACCTCCTTTTAGACCAAGATTAGAAGTCCCACTTCTATTCTTAGTAAGTATCATACTCCTCAATCCTCATTTCCTTAAGAGTTTTAATGAAATTAGTAACCTTCTGTTATTAGGGCTAGCATGGGACCGCTAGGGATTCCTTAGAATCTGACTCTAACTAAGAATTTGGACCCCACGTACATCTCATGTGAACTCTGGACCCACAGTTAATTGCAAATAAGTCCACTAGTTAAATGTAATTGCACTTAAGTCTTGAGAATAATTACAAGGAGGCCCTAAACTTCCTAATTACTACAAGTAGGACCCTCCATCAAATATTTTCATTGATCTATTGGAATAAATCTGTCCAACCAAATTAGATTCATCTCTTATTATCCTTGTGATCCAATTAATCACAGTAATCATCAGTACCATCCAATTAACTCTTAGTTGAGATGGGTGCGCACTCACTAATGATAAAATTCATTAATTAGCACAAGGGGATTGTCGCAACCCCGGACCTGGTCAAAGGCCTAATCCGGGATCTGTCGCGAACTAATGGTGAAGATGATGAAGCCAAGCCAAATACAATGGTTAATTTGACCCATACGTACACGTATTCAAGAAGAACGTTTCGTCCGTGCACGTGATTTCCCACAGGGTTCCGCGGTGAGGATTTCACATACAAGTCACATACATATTTGGGATGCGGAAGCGTGTAGCAAATCAAGCATAATAATCTATTCCGAAATACAAGTATACACAATATGATGTCAGAGTGAGCAATGATCATTAGCATTTCCCAAAAGAGTAAAGTTAAGAGTTTATACAAAATGTGAATTAATTTATCATCCCCCAAAAATAATGGCCAACAAAGGCTAGTTCAACCCAAAAGAATTCTCCCAAAATGAGTTAGTCCTAATTCCCAAAATGTGTCGTAACTCAAAGCTTGACCGAATGCGAATGCCTACACGACATAGTCAGCTTGCCATTCAACTTCGCGATGCGGCACGCCGGCCGCCTTCTCAGGCTCCTCCTCGAAGGCAACGGGGTCTGGACCTGAGTTCCAAAGAATGGGCCGGACACGACATTCTGGCAGGTGAGTGAAATGATATAACAATAAAGTAAAACAATGATACCTTGGAAAATACTGAAACATGTATAAGCAATGAATTTCATAAAAGAAAATGCATCATTTATTAGAAAAGACATGCAATATAAAACATGTAAAGGTAGCAGCGGATCGGGAACTAGCAAGATGGCAACCACATAAAGCTAAATCCTCTCTCACTAAAGTAATGAGAGCACATCGGGGCGTTGACCTCAGTCACGCGAAGTGAGGAGAGACAACGAAATACATGGATATATATATAGATGGACGAGACCGCGGTAGCGAACCGGGTATCGAGACGGGACGAGATCCAGGCTGCAGCTGGCGGGACGGGAGGGAGACCTCCAAGTCGGTGGATCAAACCGACAAGGTCGTCCAAGTTTAGTGGTGCCGACTCATAGATCACATGTAATAAATCGAGACAAGTACAAATATAGCGGGACGGGGTGCTCATAGGCACAATAACACATTTGTATCAGGTCGGGCGTAAACGGGCTAGCAAAATGCTAAAACATGATTTTTAGTGCCTCCGAGGCATGACTAGTCATATAAAAAGAAGTTTAAAGTGCACAAGAGAAATTCGGGTAAAAATCAAGTAAAATGGATTTTTATAATTTTTCAGGCCAAGCATTGAGGTTCCAAGATTTAAATTAGTGTGAATAGGGTCCCGTATGTCGGAATTGATATACACTTGGTACTCCATGAGAATTAGAGACATTCCGGATCCCGATGCCCATTGACAAACCCAAAAACCCTTAACAAATCTCTGTGATGGAGTTTCTTCCTCAACCGGGCTTCATACAACACTTCTTGGTTCTCTCTATCACATTGGGGCTCCAAACAATACTACCCAAGCCTTAGAACAACGTTTCAAGTCCTCCTACATTAACCCAGGCCTGACAGGCTGTTGGCTCGAGTGAACTGGAAGTGCGCTCGAGCCAAGATCTCTCTATGAGGAATTCGCTCGAGCGATCATAAGCTCGCTCAAACGAACTGCTCTCTGTCTGGGGTCCGCTTGAGCGAACTTAGGTCCGCCCAGGCGAACTGCTCTCTGTGAGTGGTTCGCTCGAGCGAAGTGTCATGTTCGCTCGAGCGAACTGTCACATAATCAAAATCTGAAGTGCGGTTCGGCTCTTCTTCCTTCTTCTTTTTTCATACATTTTTTAGCACCCTTTTTACACCTAACTGAGGACTCCAAAACCTCCTTTAAACCCCATCATATCAACCATCCAAACCTCCTCACAACACATCAAATCTCTTCCATTTCATCCACATTCCACCAAGAGAGAGAGAACCCATCATTCATCAAATTCCATATATAACAATACAGGGTTTAACACAAGTCAATGTAACATTTCCAAGAGATTAATAAGCTAGAAAGATACATTAATGAGTGCATTTCAAAACCAATAGAAGTCATGTCATGAAGCAAGGGTTAACAATCAAAACCATTAATGAAAAACCAAGTTTATGCACAAAACATGATCAACATCAAATAATCCATTCATCGACTTGCCTTAGGTCCAAAGCTAAGCAAATCAAGCCTCTAATCACCCTCCAAGGTTATTAGCACCAAGCTACACAAAAACCCCCAAATAGAACCCATTTAGAAACCCTAGAAAGCTAATACCAAGAATGAGGAAGAGAAAGCTTGCAAGGAGAGAGAAGCCTTTCTAAGGCTAAACAAACATAAATCTAGGAGATTAGAAGGATCACCTACTTGTAGGATTCTCAAAGAACCAAGGCTAGCTCAATGGAAACTCCAATGTCCATGGATTTCTCCTCTAATGGCGTCCAAGGAAAGCTCTTAAGGAGATGAAGAGGAAGATGATGTCCATATCTTAGTTTGGCAAAGGTTGGTGATGGGTTGAGGAGGAAGAGAGCAAGGAGAGGGAGAATAAGCAAGAACCCTAGCTAAGTTCTTCCCCAAATCACAAGAGCAAGAAAGGGAAATGAGAATGACGGGGTTCACTATATATAGCATAAGAATGCGGGTCCCAAAACTTAAGAGGGTTATTTGGGGTAAAAACATGGCTTCGGGACCTCGGGTGAGTTCGATGAAGAAGGGAAAGTAGCTTGTCGAAATTTCTAGTTTCCAAAAAGTATATGCTTCGCGGGTTTGGTGACATTGAAAATAGTGTCCAGATTTTGAGTAAAAAGACCATTTTACCCTCAAAGTAGGAAAAGTCGGGTTTCGGTTTTTCGAATGGGGACAGGGTCAACATGAAGGTTGTAGAGATTAATGAGATGAGTCAAACGTGGTTAACATATGAATTTTTGGAATTTCAAATAATCCCACAAGTTCGCGCAAAGTTATAACAAGATCCCCCAAAGGGTCCCACTAATTCAAAAAGGCTCTCAAAATTCTCCAAAGCTATATAAAAGCTATTCTAACCCAAACTTAGTCAAAATATGCTAATCACACTTAGGGCTAAAACACAGCTTAATTAATGCTAATTGCTGTCTCTCGGGTCGGGGTCTTACATCCTCCACCCCTTGGGACATTTGGTCCTCCAAATGAAATACAACTCAACCTCAGGTAGTAGATGAGGATACTTCTTCTGAACTTGATCCCGTAATTCCCACATTGCTTCTTCTGGTCTATGATTCTCCCAAAATACTTTGACCCACTGAATGTTCCGTGTCCTAAATTCTTGTTCCTTAGTATCAATGATCCGAATAGGCTTTTCAACATATGTAGCATCCTCTCTGATTTCTAATGGCTCATGAAGGAGTACATGCAATCGATCAGGGACATACTTCTTCAACATCGACACATGGAAGACATTGTGTATACTGGAGAGTTCGGGCGGTAAGGCTAAACGGTAAGCCACATTCGCCAACCTTACTCACAATATCATACGATCCTATGTATCTCCGAGATAACTTGCCCTTTTGTCCAAACCTCAGTGTTCCCCGAGTCGGTGACACTTTCAATAAAACCTTATCTCCTTCCTTGAACTGTAAATCCCTTCGGTGAGAGTCTGCATAACTTTTCTGTCTACTCCGAGCTACCTTCAGACGTTTTTGAATCGACTTGACTTTATTACTTGTCTCACTCACTATGGCTGGGCCATGGAAACTGCGAACGCCTACTTCTTCCCAACATACAAGTGTCCTACACCTTCTGCCATACAATGCATCAAAAGGCGCCATTCCGATGCTAGAGTGATAACTGTTGTTGTAAAGCGAACTCACACAACGGTAAAACCTCATCCCATGAGTCTGGAGGTCTAACACGCAAGCACGAAGCATGTCCTTGAGAGTCTGAATCGTCCTCTCTGACTGACCATCGGTCTGTGGGTGATAAGTAGTGCTGAACTGTAGCTTTATGCCCATGGACTCATGCAGTGTCTTCCAAAACCTCGATACGAATCTGCTGTCTCTGTGAGATGTGATGGAAACTGGCTGTCCATGACGACTGACGATCTCACTGACAAACAACTCTGCTAAAGGTAACATATCCATCTTCTTCCCTGTCCTCATCAGGAATAAAATGAGCTGACCTGGTGAGACGGTCCACAATGACCCAAATTGCATTAGTGCCTTTGCTAGTCCTTGGTAATCCCGAAATAAAATCCATGGTAATGCGCTCCCATTTCCATCCGAGATCTCTCACGATTGTAACAATCCTGGAGGCTTCTAATGTTCTACCTTTATCAACTGATAAGTCATGCATCGAGAGACAAATGCTGCGATTTCTCTCTTCATATTGTTCCACCAAAATCTGCCCTTCAAGTTCTGATACATTTTAGTACTGCCCAAATGCATAGAATACTTCGTGCTGTGAGCTTCTGTCATGATATCATTCCTCAAGTCTTTAATGTTAGGCACGCATAGACGGTAACGATAGTACAAAACCCCATTCATAATAAGAAAATCCGGGCGTTCCATTATATGCTCTGAAATTCTAGCCAACTCTGAGTCTTGCAACTGATTCTCCTTGATCTTCTGAATGAAGGAAGGTTCTGACACGGATATATTGGCTAACATTACTCCCTTTCTTAATGTTTGTAGGTCTGTTCCTAACTCTTCCAACTACTAAAAATGCATGTACCCTGAAGACTTGCCAAGCCTACTGATTTCCTACTCAAGGCATCGGCAACTACATTTGCTTTCCCAGGGGGATACTTGATTGGAAAGTCATAATCCTTGATATATTCCATCCATCTCCTCTGCCTCATGTTCAGCTCCTTCTGAGAAAACAAGCACTGAAGATTGCGGTGATCGGAGTGAACCTCGAATTTCTCTCCATAGAGATAGTGTCTCCACATCTTCAATGCAAAGACAACCACTACCAACTCAAGATGATGTGTTGCATAGTTTTTCTCGTGATCTTTTAACTGCCGAGATCCATAAGCAACCACTTTTCCATCCTACATCAACACACATCCAAGTCTAACATTCGAAGCATCGGTAAAAATTGTAAAAGCGCCGCTTCCGGATGACAAAGTGAGGACCGGTGTTGTAGTCAATCTCCTTTTTAGCTCTTGAGAACTAGTCTCACGCTGATCTGTCTAATGGACAGCGCTTCATTGCTCGGTTCTACCGAGGTCGGCGGACATGGGAGTCCGTTTGGGTCCGACCCTTTCGTAACCGGGGGGCAGAGGCGTGCATCAACATTTTTTTGTGTGGGTGTGCCAGATTTTCTATTTTACTTGGAATTACAAGTGGTGATCCGAAGATCGACCTTCGCAAGTAAAACGGAAATCAACTTCTTTCAAGTTTTCCATTGCACATATATTTAAGAAAAGAGACATTTTTCTTGGTTTGCCATGAAAGGCGATTTTTTTGGCATTTATAGCCGATTTTGGCGTTTATAGCCAATTTAAAATTCTTATCAATAATGAAAGACAAGAGTTGTGATTTTTGTCTCTTTTAAAAAATACAAACTACAATGAAAAACAAGAAAAGGAGGATCTAACTTCTCAGGAGATTGTGGGGGACTCGTTCAGATTGACGGTCGCAAGCCATATGTGGACTTCGCCATCATCCATGCAGATGAGAACAGAGGATGCTCTTGATTCGCTCGGCTTGCCTGTAACCTCAGGTTTTTAGATGACAAAGACCAAAAGGAGGTCCTATGTCCAATAAAAAATCAAGTAGACGGGTTGAAAAGCCACTCTAAGCCATTGGAGGCAGAAGGAGAAGGCAAAGACCTGGGGGGGGGGGGGGGGTACCCCCCCAAGGGACTTTTGTCACCTTGTAGCGGTGGTCGGTGTAGAACTTCCGCAGAGTTTTCTCTCTTTCTTTCTCTTAGATTTCTGATGCCTTTTTCTGTCTGAATTTCTGGATTATCTTCAGTCTATCCGGAATGCTTGGGGTTGTCTCCTATTTATAGGCTCTTGGTAGCCATTTAGTAGAGTTTATGGGCTTTTATTGTCATTAAGCCGCATAATGGGAGGAGTTACAGGATTTAATTCCTTTATTTTATAACTCCTTTTTCTTAGCTTCTGATTGGCCGGAGGAAATTAAGGGCATTTAATCGCCTTTAATCGCCATGATGGGAGGAGTTTCATGGGTTAAATACCATGAATCAATTGACTTGTAACTCCCGGATGCTTGCTTCTGATTAGGCCGTCTAAAGAAATGGATTAATGACTGCAATAAAGCTAGTCAATTAATCGCATTAAGTGGTCGCCGAGCAGTTGAAGAGTCGCGGGCCGTGCCGCGTCTTTTGGGATTCTTCTGGCGATGATCATCGATGGATCTTCATGTAGATCGACATCAGATGACCATGTAACTTCACGTACTGGTTGCCAACAGCGGGTCAGAGCCATCTGTCCTGTCGATTTCTCGATCGGTCGGGTAGAAAGCACACTTTTTGGGCTAACCGGTTGGCGATCAATGTTGATTTTGATACTCTTGATGATTGACCAGTGATTTTGACGGATGTCAAAGGATTTGGTGTCTCAAAAGTATGAATTTTAGAAAATCCCAGGAGTCGGACGCTTCGAATCACGAAAAATGATGAAAAACGGGCCTTCCGGGGCCCACCCGGCGATTCCGGGCTTCATGGTTAGGGTCGCAGGGTTTCCCCCCTTTTATCCCCGTTTTGCGTCCGTGTTTTATGTTTTTCGATTCTTTTTTCTTCTGTATTTTTTCTTGACATTTTGATCTTTTATTAGCCTGATTTTCCTATATAAAACTTGATGAGAATCCTTGCATTTTTTTAGTTCAAAGTTTCCAATTTTCCGGGAAAGCCGAAGACTTTGTCACGTAGAGCTGCCGATTTTCCTTTAGAAGCTGAAACTAGGTCAACGATGTCAGAATGACCTGAAATTTGGGGTGAAGCCTCCTGAGCAATAAATAAGACCAACTATAGGCTTTTGTTTGAGTTTTGAATCTGACTGGGGTCCTATCACCAGTAGACTTATTTTTGTCGCGATGAAGATGTCATGGCTTGATGTGTGGTCAACCGATGTCCGATTGACTTGAAATTTGACAGGGAACCTATTGGAGTCATTTTAAGATGATCCATAGGCTCTATCTTGGAAACCATGGTCCCGAGGAGCTTCGCCGCCGAGAGGCCTGATTTGGCTTCCGAGCGTCAATGTCTGGTCAAATGTTGTCGAAATGACCTGAAACTTGACGTGTAGCCCTTTATAAGCATTTTGAAGCCGTCCATGTGCTCTATCTGATGAGTGATGGCCTAAGTGGTTCTCGCCGCTGAGAGGCTTGATTTAGCTGTTCGAGGGTTGATGTAGGGTCAAACGTTATCGGTTTGACTCGTAACTTGACGTGGAGCCTTTTGGATGTATTTTGAGACCATCCATCGGCTCTGATCGAAGACTTGGTGTCTCCGATGCTTTCGCCGCCGGGAGCTCCTTTTCAAATGTCGGAGAAGCGAAGTTAGGCCAAATGATTTTGAAATGGCCTAAAACTTCTTGTGTACTCCTCTTTTGTCTGTCTTGAAGAATCTTGCAGTTTTTGTTTGATTCTGACAAGATTTGATTTGTGGAAGTAGCATTGCCTATTTATGAGAGGCTGCGACTTCATGTAGCTTTCTGGGTTTTGAAGAAGCAAAGTGACACATTTTTTTTTGGTGTCACCAAATGCCCGCTCGAGGTACAACGACGAGTTGCTTTACTTTTGTAGTCGATGTGCCTCGAAGAGATTTCTGAAGGAGAGCTTGTGACTTGAACAAGAGTCTTTGAGCAGTCTTTCTTTTGGTATTGTAGCCTTTTTGAGCTTCCAGGGGAATTTTATGGTAGTGAAAGGGATCACGTACCATCTCGAGGCAAAGTTTTGAAGATGACATCAGGGATGTGGATTTGGATTTTGATCTTGTGACCTAACAAGTTGTATGTGGCAGGTTAGGGGGTCGGGTTTGGTTTTGACCGTGTGACCCAACAAGCTGTATGTGGAATTGTTGGGGGGGTCAATTTTGGTTTTGATCTTATGACTTAACAGGCTGTATGTGGCAAGTTAGGGGATCAGGTTTTGGTTTTGGTTTTGGTCTTGTGACCTAACAAGCTGTATGTGATAAGTTAGGGGACCAGGATTTGGTTTGGATTTTTGTGGAATGTCAATTTCAAGATTTTGGCTCAATTTGGTATATGAGGCTGGATGGTTTGATTTCTGGAAGCTCATGGGGCTTGGAATTCTTTTTGTATGGTCCAATCAACTCAAAAGAGGCATGAAACTATTTTTGTAAGCTCTTGGTAAGAGGGATTTCTCTTTGACTAAAAGCCCAAAATTTTTTTTTTTTTTAGTGCCTAGGTGGTCAAACCTGGCTCATATGGGCTAACCCATGGGACCTTAAGCTTTTGAAATGGCTTAGATCTCATATTGTGTCATTTTTGTAAAGGATATCTTAAAATATCTCCTTTGGATAAAGAATATCTAAGAATATCTTTATTTGGAGAGAATCTTTCATGTTCCCTTTATTTTGGGAGAGAATATCTCAAGATATCTTTCTTTGGGAGAGAATATCTCAAATCTCATATCTTTTGGGAGAAAATCTCTCATTGATTTCTTTTTGGGCGAGAATCCCTCAAGATATCTTTCTTTTGGGAAAGAATCTTTCTAATTTCTTTCTTTTGGTAAGGTTACTAATTAGTAACGCTTACCTCTTTCTTCTTTCCTTCTTTGGTTTGCTCTCTTCTATAAAAGCAAGGAGGAGGTTGGATCTCTTGCTCTTATTGCTTTATTTTGCAACAATCCCAAGAGGGCTTCAAGACCAAGAGTTCTTCATCTTCAAGATCTTCAAGACTTTTCTTCTTCTTCTCCATCAATGGCTTCAAGTAAGTTCTCTTTTTCAAGAAAACTCCATTGTAGGAAATAGGATGATAAAAAGTTCTTTCTTCTTTTTTTTTGTTTCTTTCTTTTCTTTTCTTTTTTTTTCTTTTTCACGTGTTTTCCCCCTTTTTTTTACACATGTTATCTTTTTTTTTCTCGTGCTTTCTTTTTTTTTTTGCATGTTTTTTTTTTTCTTTTTGTGGACCGTACGGATAGATCCGTACGGCCACGTGGCCTGTGGGCCAACTCCTTTTTTTTTGTTTTCTTTCTTTTTTTTTTTTTTGCTCATCATGATAATGCATTTTTTTGTTTGGCAAACCAAGATGTTCATGCATGCATTTTTTGTAAATTTGTAGCATGATATGATAGCATACCTGAAAGTTTTTGTAAATTTGGGAATTTGGAGCTCGCAGCGATGTTGAGCCCTTCCTGATTTTGCGGAGACTTTGAGGTTTCGAAAATTTGGAGTTTCGGAGCTCGCAGCGATGTTGAGCCCATCTTCAAGCTTTCTATTTCTTTCGGGATATTTCATTTTTCTTCGGAATCACCCCGGAGCCATGCCAAAATTTCGCCAGATTTTTTTTAGCGAAATTCTGTCATTTTGATGATCTTTTTACCCTTGTTCGTTCTGGAGGACAAAGGATGGAAAAGAAAAAGATCAGCAGGCCTGGGAGAAGGTCCAGTATGTTGAGAGAAACCTGGAAGAGTGCGACTCTCTCAACAAAGATGAGATGAGACAGCGACTGATCGCTCTCAAGGGAGAGGAATTTTATAAGATCATGGTAAGCAGTCGTCTATGGGTGATGGACGATCAGAGGGTTTTACCCAAGCCTACCTTCTTATTTGGTGATGCAGTCCCTGACGACATGACATTCCAGAGAAGATGTTTTCAGTTCTATTTCACAGCAGATGATGAGAAAAAGACTGTTGCTACCCGGTCGACGTTTGATCGCACTGTCTCGATCATGAGCCTTGCCCCCACGTGCTCTAAGAGGGAAGATCCTCCAAGCTGGGTGAGAAGGACAAATGTAATCGGGACCGGGATTTTTGTTGGTGGTTCTCCTAGATATGCGGAGAAGTCGCCTGCTGACATGGACATGTTGATCCGGCCAGCGGCTACCGGGGCTCTGATTATCCGTCGGTCGATTTGGGACCGGTGGGCGTTGGCATTTTCAGCGATGACGGCAGCAATTGGGTGAAGCCTTTTCGACTTCGTGGCCGTTTCAGTGCTGACTCCGAGTGCAAGTCGTGGACTGATCGCGTCCTGCTGATTGGTGGCGCCGTTTTGAAGGAAGCCGGGATTTTTGATGCGGTCCGCGCCTTTAGGGAGACTGTGATCTTTTCCGATGAGGCCTTCATGGCTATGTTGGAGTCATTCCTTCCACAAACCAATACCTTCGTTATGACGAATAGTGAGATTAGTTTAACTTTTAAGGAGCTAAGCGCCATTATTGGATTACTATCCTTGGCAAACTCTATGAGGAGTTTATGCCGATCGAGAGCGTCCTTGAGGAGCAGTCGGAGGAGTTTAGGCTTCTGTACTTTCAGCTCGTTGCCTTCTATGATTTTTTTAAGGAGAAGGAAGGCTTGAAAGTTAGATCCAGCAGTTGGAAGAGTTTTAACTCTTCGTCTCCCAACTTCTTTGAAAGTGGGGAGCCTTTTGATAGCATGACCCGGGAAGACATGGCTAAGGATCCGAGTTTGAAGAAGATTTTGGCTATGCAAGAAGAGTTGAGAGATTTATGTGCGAGTACAAACGCCATATGTCCTGACATTGCACTGCGGATAGATCTCGCTGTTTACCTCACTTATTGGTTAGGTGAGGCCATTTTTGCTGGAGGAGATGGAACGCACATCAAGCCGCATTGTACTTTTTCAGCTTGTCAGATGGCGTTTGGAGAGCAGCTTGCTTTGGTGCCAGCTCTTTACTCCTACTTGTGTACCGAACTGTAGACTGCTGCTTTTTTTGTTCGGCTTGGGCTCCCTATGAATAGGGTATTTTCAGCCCACATCTTTTATTCGTGGTACGTGTACCACCGTCCTGGCTTCCACCGGCTGGGTGCTGCACAGGATGATGATCCTCTGATGATTCGGCTGGCTAAGGGCAAAGCCGTTTCTGAATCACTTTTGTTTGCCCGCATGAGGATCCGACGATTTAGGGACGTCGAGATGGGGCAATCTTCAGTGAAGCTTTCTCCGGAGTTGCGGAATAAGGCTTTTGATTTTGGTACCTCCCGAGACTCTACCAGGGCAGGATCGGGAAGGCATTACTCCTTGACAAATGCAGAGAAGGAGTGGCTTTTCAGCATACATGTCAGCACGATGGTGTACCGCAGACATCTTTTCATTGACATCCAGCCGTATGTGCCTTCTCGCTTTGCTCTGCAATTGGGCTTTTCTCAAAAGTTGTTGGAGTGCCTTCAAGCATGGTGAAGCGCTTTGGAGGTTTACAGGATGGGAGAAACGCATGGGCTTTCTATAGTGCTGAAGGCACTATTGCCATGATCTCTTATCCTGTGTTGTCGACTTCCCGTCCGGCGAGAGGAAGTTTGGGCCTTCCTTTCTGGAGAGAAGCACAGGATAGGCTTTCTCGGTGACCAGGGCGTCATTGGTTCTGAAGCTGTTCGAGAAATACCTGATGAGGCTTTAGAGCAGCTAGAACAGGAGGAAGCTGAGCTTGATGCTTGGATGCAAGCGGCACAGAGGCAAGCTTCCGTGGAGTCTACTGGCAAGAGTAGACCATCCAGTGAGGAGTCAAGTGGGAGATCTGACTCTGACAGTGGGGCAGGTTCCTCTAAGAAGCGAGCCTGCAGAAGTAAGAGGAAGAGGAGTCATCATTGCTGCAAGGGGCAACATGAAGGTTCTCCTGACATAGAAGTTCCTCTTACTATCAATGAGGAGGTGCCAGGGAATGCCGACGAGCCTCCAGAAAAGAGAAGCTGAGAAGAAGAGACCGTCGGTGAAGGTATGATTCTTCCTTTTTCTCTTTCTATTTCTTTTCATGGGACTTTTCCATGTTCTAATTTGCTTTCTCCCTCTGCTGCTCTTCTTTTTTTTTAGTAGAGGATGAAGACTTGGCGACGCCTGAGGTTCCTGCTGATGAGACAGTGACGGATCCGGTTGCGGCACCAGAAGAAGAACCGAGGGACTCTGGACTGATTCCAGAATCTCCAATTGGTATAACTTCTTTTGCTTCTTTTTCTTTTGTCTGTGACTTGGTTTACTAACATTTTTCTTGTCAGCTGATTTGCCACAGGATTCCGATGACTTTGAACCATCAATGGATGCAAATGTTGACGATGCTTCTGATGAGTTCATGGAGGAAGAGAGTGTTTCGCCAGTCGTCGAAGAAGGTTTTTTATAGTAATAACCCTGATAATGATTTTTTTTAAAACAAGATCATATTCATACCTTTTTGTGTTTCTTTGGTAGGTTTTGAAGCGACAGAGGAGAGTCCATTGTTTCCTTCAGAACCAGAACAAGGGATGCCAGAGGTTGATCTGGAGGTAGAGACTCCTGTAACCAATTCTGACATGGTGGAGGAGGTACCTCATGTGGAGATTCCTTCCCTAACAGTCGACGACGGAGTGGGGCGAATCTTCAGCTGGGCCATCTCTTCTTTTTGCGAAGAAGGTGGTGGTGCGGGTTCTGAGCTCTTGGATTGAGACTCTCCTTGCTGGACACTTGGATGCCGGATTTGGCATGATCCAGCATGTGCAGGAGATTCTCGGTGATGCCGAAGAGGCTGGTCTGGATGTCACAGGTGCCAGGGCGATCGTTGATAGGATCATTACACTGGGTGACAAGTGGTTTGAGACTATGGGTTTTGCTGATGACCAGTTCTTCAAGGAGATGTTCCTGGACCCTGCTGATAAGGCTAAGTCTGACCTGAATGAGGCTACACAAAGCAGGAAGCAGCTAGTCTGAGAGAAGAACTTGGAAGAGCTAGCCATCATTGCTGACACATGACCTTATCATCCTTGATAGGGAGGTAGATGAGGCTAGGAAACATCTTGAGCATTTGAAGGCACAAGTTGCTGCCAAGTGGGCTGCTATAACAGAGGCTCGCGAGAGGGAGAGTGCTCTGATTCGCCGGGTTGCAGATGCTGATCGAGTTCTTAAAATGAAGTTTCAAGAGGACAAACAATGACAAACTGCTCAGGATAAGCTTTCCGATGTGACAGAAGGGTTGCAGCCTTCTCCAGCATCTCATGGCAAGTTTCTGAAGAAGTGTGCCCTGGAAACCCTGACGGCTGAGGCCAAAAGCTTGCTCGAGGAGCTCAAATTTTGGCTGGGAACCATTTTTGGTTGAGCTCCTGATTTTTTGTATCAGAAACTATCCTTTTTTTGTTTTTTTGGTACCACATGTATTTTTTGGTACTCTATTTTTTTTTTTGTAGTGCTTGTGAACACTCTCTTTTTTTTTTTTTGGTACCGCATGTATTTTTTGGTACTCCTTATTTTTTGTTTTTGTAGTGCTTGTGAACACTATTTTTTTTGGTACCGCATGTATTTTTTTGGTGCTCTTTTTTTTTTTTTTTGTTTTCCATACGTTCAATTAAATCTTTTTGTGATGAAAGTAATTGCTAAATGAGATATTTTTTTTTTTGTTTCCCTACGCTCATTTAAATCTTTTTGTGATGAAAGCAGTTGCTAAATGGGATTTGATCAAAAGCTTGTCATTTTGTGAAAATCTTTTGTCAAATGATTGTTTTGGCATGGGAGCCAGATTTTGTTTGTGGCATGGAAGCCATTTTTGGCATGAGAGCCAGCTTTTTTGTGGCATTGATAGCCGATTTTGTTTTGTGGCATTGATAGCCGGTTTTATTTTGTGGGATTGATAGCCTGTTTTGGTGGCATTGATAGCCGGTTTGTTTTGTGGCATTGATAGTCGGGTTTTTTTAAAGCCAAGTTTTTAGTTTGTGGCATTGATAGCCGGGTTTATTTTGTGGCATTGATAGCCAGTTTCGGTAGCATTTATAGCCGGTTTGTGGCATTTATAGCCGGTTTGGTGGCGTTGATAGATGATTCTTGGTTTTCAAAAATGCAAGTATCGACTAAAAGTCGCCTCCCTGCTGAATGGTCATGAAAGTATCGATGGAATGTCGCATCATTGCTCATTCCATTGCGAGTATCGATGGAATGTCGCATCCTCGCGGATTTGGGTGCAAGTATCGATGGAATGTCGCATCCTTGCTTTTCAAAAATTTTGATTTTGCGGGTACTGACTTGATGTCGTTTTCCCACGATTTTTGAAATTTTTGGTTTTCTCGAACCTTTGGGTTATGGATATCAATTGAAATGTTGCGTCTCCATGGTTTTTAGGTTTTTTTCGAACCTTTGAAATTTGGGTTGTGGATATCAACTGAAATGTTGCATCTTCACGGTTTCTTGATTTTTTCGAACCTTTGAAATTTGGGTTGTGGATATCATTGAAATGTTGCATCTCCACGGTTTTGGATTTTGCAGGTATCGATGAAATGTCGCTGCCCTGCGATTTTGGAAGTGTCGAACGTGGTTCGCATGCTTTCGATTTGTGCGAGTATCGACTAAGCGTCGCTTCCCCGCGGTTTTTTGAAAAAAACCATTTTTTGTTTAAAGACACGAGGGTCATAAGTTTTGACTTAAAACCATTTTTGGCGGTAAAAGGCCGGGTGGACTAGGGTGGAAATCCATGAATCCGGATTTTGTTTCAAACCATGAATTTTGGATTCAAGGGTTGAAAATTTTCGTTAAGTTAGGGAAAGGTTCCTAAACTTGGATTTTTGAACAATGAAATGATGAAAGTAAGCATTGTATAAATTTCAACATTTGATATGAAAATTCTAAAAGGAGTGGGTTTAGCGAGCGAGTACCTGGAAACCGGTTTTGGCCGTACAGGCATTGCTCTTACCTAGTTGGGTAAGTCTTCAAGGGTAGTACCTCTTTAAGAACTTGCCGTTGATGGGCATCATACATCTGTCACCCTCCATGTTTAGGAGTGCGTATGCGCCGTTGGAGAAAACCTTGTCGATGACGTAGGGTCCCTCCCATTTTGGCTCAAACTTGCCTTTGGACTTGTGAGCGAAGACCATTGGTCTTTTTACCGCAAGAACCAAGTCACCTTTTTTTGTAGGCGCGTTGCCTGACCTTTTTGTCGAAAGATCCTGCCATGCGTGCTTGGTAAAGTTCAATGCTTTGTCGAGCTTCGAGCCGTCTCTCATCGAGATTGTCCAGCTCATGGAATCGCAATTTGACATTGCTTTCTTGAGTCATGTCATTTTGCAAGGATACCCTCAAGGATGGAATTTGTACTTCCAAGGGTACGACAGCTTCGCATCCATAGACCAAGGAGAATGGTGTGCTATGGGTTGGTCCTCGAACGGTGGTTCGATAGGCCCACAAAGCTTTAGACAGTTTGTCGTTCTAGTCTCTTTTGTGACTAGAGACCATTTTTTTGAGGATTTTGCAGAGTGTCTTGTTGAAAGCTTATGCTAATCCATTTGCTGTCGGATTGTATGGAGTCGAAGGACAGCTTTGGATTTTGTATTTGTCACAAAACCTGTGGAATCGATGATCCCGGAATTGTGGTCCGCTATCATGGACGAATCTTTTGGGTATGCCGAAACGACAAACGATGTTGGTGCGCAGGAAGTGAAGGACTGATGAACTCATCAGTCTGGTGCGCAGCGATGAACGACACCGCTGCGGCGAAGATGAAGCGATGACCTTTGCTCGAAGGGGGAGAAATAGGACCTATGATGTCCATACCCCAGGCTTCGAAAGGCCATGAAATCGCTGTAGGATGTAGCCATTCTGGAGGCATGTGAATGTAATCTCCATGAACTTGGCATTGTTGGCAGCGTTTAGCAAATTGCATTGTGTCAGCTACCATGTTAGGCCAGTAATAACCTAACCTTTTTATCTGATCATAGAGCTTGGGACCAGCCTGATGAGCTCCGCAAAGACCAGCATGAACTTCTTTGAGTGTTTCTTCAGCCTCTTATTGTGACAAGCAGTGTAGAAGTACTTCATTGAAGGATTTCCTGTAAAGGATTTTTGAAGGAATATCCAAATGAAAGTTGGGGGTTCGCCTTTGGATGCTTACCCGTTCTTTTGGATCTTCAGGTAGGATTCCGAACACAATGTAATCAATGAACGGATCCCTCTAGTCGCCGATTGAAGGTTGAAGGATAGAGATCCGGCTTCCAACCACTCGGTGGCATTCAGCAACTGCTTGGTGTGTGTTAAGAGGAGGAAGGATTCTTCTTTCATACACTGTGATTTGCATATTTTCCCCTTCCTGGATTGCCATAGATGCGGCAAGTCCAGCCAGGGCATCTGCACGTATGTTTTCACCTCTACGAATGTGGGTGATGTGACAGATGTCAAACTTTTGCAAAAGCAATTGTGTCTTGTTGTAGTAAGGAGTAAATCAGGCTTCCTGACTTCAAATTTCTGATTCATCTGGTTGACGATCAGTTGAGAGTCTCCAAAGATTTCTAGCATGGTGATACCGGATTCGATGGCAAGTTCCAATCCTAGGATCAGAGCTTGATATTCAGCTGCATTGTTTGTGCATGGTTCCAGTAGCGAGAAAGCATGCGGAATCATGTATTTGTCGGGGCTAACAAAGAGGATGCCAACTCCCGAGATCAACTGTCTTTTTTCATTTATCCTGGTTGCACCGTCAAAGTACGTCCCAGGAAGCATTTTGTGAGAAAGTCTCCACATTGTAGAATGGTTCATCTGGGAGATCATCTCTGAGTGGAGAATCTTTAGGCAATGGATGCTCTGCGAGAAAGTCCGCTAGAGCTTGCCCTTTGATTGCCTTTTGTGGTACATACCTAATATCAAATTGTGACAGAAGGATGGACCATTTTGCCAGTCGAGCATTGAGGGAACCTGCTTTTGTGACAAGAACCTTCAAGAGGTTGATCCTTGAGACCAGGTAGACTATGTTGGAAAGCAAGTAGTGACGTAGCTTTTGTACGGCGAACATCACTGCAAGGCATTCTTTTTCGACTGGAGAGTAGCGATGCTCTGCTCCTACTAGCATGCGGCTGAGGTAGTATAGAGCAGCTTCTTTTCTTTCATCATTATCCTGTGCAAGCAGAGCACCCAGAGAGTGATCAAGGGCTCTTGTGTACAAGATGAATGGTTTTCCAGTGGTAGGAGCAGCTAACACTGGAGGTTTTGTTAGGTATGACTTGATATCTTGGAACGCAGCTTCACAGTCAGCATCCCAGACAAAGTTTACACCTTTTTTCATTAACCGGGAGAATGGACGGCATTTCCCCGAAAGATTGGAGATGAACCGTCTGATGTAGGCCAATCTCCCTTGAAACCCTTTGAGTTCTCTCAAGGTTCTTGGAGAGGGCATTTCTAGAATGGCTTTGACTTTTATGGGGTCAAGCTCTATTCCGGCTTTTCGAACTAAGAATCCGAGGAGCTTACCCGACAAGACGCCGAAGAAGCATTTCAGAGGATTCATTCGCAGTTTGTGTTTGCGAAGCCGGAGGAAGACTTCTATAAGGTCTTCGAGATGATCTTCTTTTCTTTTGCTTTTAGGGGTTGTTTGGTTAAGAGCATTTACATATGTAAATAACTCATATGCGAATCATTTACACACCTTCATGTTTGGTTGAGGTCATTTACGCATCACGTGTGAAATTTTGATGTGTAAATGATGTGTAAAAAGGGGTCATTTTCGTACTCAGATTTTCACATGTGAGGGGATAGTAGAATGAATCATATGTGATTTGCACATGAAAGAAAAACACATCAAAAAGGCGGACGGTGTGCACAAGTGACGTTCCGTCAAACAGTGCAACGGTTCGAAACCAGTTTGGTCTTTTTTCTCATTTTTTTATTTGCAACAACGTACCTTTGCAACCCTATGATATTATCATTCGTTCCGTCTTCTCCCATTCATCTTCCTTGCGGTGCTGCTCAAGAACCCCAGGCTTCCTTGCGGCATTGCTCAAGAACCCCAGGTATGGTCTCTCTCTCTCTCTCTCATATTTTAGTCATCTGTTTACGTTTGGGAATGCTTTTTTTTTTCCATCGTCTCTCCTCTCTGCAAATCCCCATCTCCTCCCTTCAAATCTCTTTCCAAGAATCCATCAATCCGATTCACTCCGAAGAACAAACCAGAACCCATTTTAGATTCCTAAAGGGTTGCTTAGGCCCTGTTTGGCATCGTTTCAATTTGGTGTTTCCGTGTTCCAGCGAGATAAGGCCAAAGAGAACGTGTTTGGCAAGTATTACATACCGTTCCACATATTGAATCCTCTAGAATGATCCCTAAAAATCAGTCCAGCCAGAGTAAGAAACCCAAAACGATAAGTTTTGGTTTTTTTTTTTTGGAACAACCCGCTGGCAAGATTGCAAACTCCAAGTCTTTGCCTCGTTCTTAACTCGATATAAGTCATTCCCAACTGTGTTCTTCATCCTCTCCAAATGCTCTGATGTGCAGCATCTCTTGTATGTCCCATCTTTCTCCCTTCTTTACACCTCTCTCTATATCTATAATATCCGATTACAACAGCCCTTTTAATGATTCATTGAATAAAGGAACTCTAGTATGAGAAAGGTTGTCTACGGGATCGGAAGCAACGAGAACAAAAATCATATCCATGTTGGATCATGAGTTCCCTATTGCTAGATCTCTCGTATGGGTTCCAAAATGTAGAATGGTTTCATGTTGCAGGATCTCTGGTATGAGAAAGGGTTGTTGAAGGATGAGAAGCCCATGTTGGATCATGGGTTCCCTGTTGCAGGATCTCTTGTATGGTTCCTGTTGCAGAATCTCTCGTATGATAAAGGGTTGTTGGAGGATGAGTTGCCCCTTTCTAATGACTCATTGAGTAAAAATCATACCCTTGGAATGTGGGTTCGTCTTGCAGGATCTCTGGTATGAGAAAGTGTTGTTGTAGGACGAGATGCAATTCCAATGGTTTATTGAACAAACTAAAGCATACAGCAACTTGAAAAGCATGAACTGATTGAGGGGTTGGCAATGGGTTCCTATTGAAATCAAGCTCATGCACATTTTAATCGGTGAACATTATATCAATGGGTTGAAGTGGAAGCCTTATCTCACCCATAAACTGATACTGTCCTATGTCAACCCGTAACACATTGAATGCAAACCTCATGGCTCGTATTCTTCATGTTCAAGATGAATTTATTAATATTCTCTTACTATTTAACATGAATTTATTAATATTCATATTAGATTTAAGGTCAATGTTGTTGAGAAACATGATTTTCTTACTTTTGTTTCTTTGAATGAAATTGTTATGATCAAATCAATGGCAGGCATCGAGAGGTAGCTTAGGTCCTTGTGGAATTGATGATGACGATGGATGAAGAACATGATGGATGGATTGTTCATATGGCCAAGATGTAAAATAAAAGAAAATCAGCGAAAGAAAGGGACAGAAACGAATGAAACAGAGAGAGAGAGAGAGAGAGAGAGAGAGAGAGAGAGAGAGAGAATAGTAGCAGAGAGGAAGAAAAAGAATGAATAAAGAAAGAAAGAAAGATAAGAGAGATGGGTGGGAGATGGGGATCATCCCACGTGGGAAGAGAGAAAGAAGTGAGGAGAGAGATAAGTGAAAAAGAGAGAAAATGATGATAAGGGAGGGATGGTGCTGCCTGCTAGGATAAATGGATAAGGAAAGAGAAAATTAATGTTTAAATGGGTTTTGGGCCAGGCTTTAGAAGACTTGTATGACCTATTGGTTACCTTTGAACCAGATTAGAAGATTGTATGACCTATTGGTTACCTTTGAACCATATTAGGAGACTTTCCACATGTTTTAATGGAAATGATTACTTTCTTTCAATATGCTTTTATAGTATGAATTTCTTTATATATGAATTAATACCACTAAGCTAGTATGATTCCACATAAGAACTTATGAATTTCTTTCGATATGCTTTTATAATTTATGATTTCACCCATCATTACATCATATATCAAAGGATTTTATGATATTCAAAACACATTGTGTATGACTATTAATAATTTCTTGACTAAATTTTGTATTCTATATAGAAATGGATATTGATATGATTGACGAAGAAGTTCAATGCATTAATGTTGGACAATCTTCTGGTGCGAAGCGTGGTAAAAGAGATAAGAAGAATGTCACTTGGACAGAGATTGCAGATGAATTCTTGACTAATGTGCTAATAGAACAAATAACCCTCGGGAGAAAAGATGGGATTGGGTTTACTTCGGAGGGGTGGAGAGAGATTGAACGAAAGATGAAAGAGAAATTTGGCGATGCGTATGATAAAGCTAAAATTAGAAACCGCCTAAGAACAGTAAAAAGTCATTATAATCATATCAAGATTCTCATGGGCTTAAGTGGCTTTGGATGGGATGACATCACAAAAAGGGTAACAGCAGAGGACCAAGTTTGGGATGACTATCTCAAGGTAAGTGAGTAATTATATATCTTGAGTTTTCTATTAACTATTAATAACTAATTAATAAATATGTTTGTCTCATTTGTGCAATTCAGGCACACCCTGATTATGAATACTATCGAGGAAGAAGTTTTCCCAACTACGAAAAATTTGCTATTATATATGGAGACTCAAGTGCAGATGGCAGAGATGTCATATTGACTAATCAGCGTCCATCGCATCCAATGGAAGCCCCTAAATCCAACCATGATAAAGATATGGCAGCTGAATCTTCTAGCTCGGAAAAAAGGGATGAGGGTATCTCCAAAGCACCAAGTACCAAGAAGCACTCAACTGTCAGTTCTAGACGCATTGTGCGAGACGAAAATAGAGCAGATGGTGACATGAAATCTGATGTTGATATTGCACGTGCAGTGAAGGACTTAACCAACACCCTCATTTTTGTTGCTGACAAGATGGCCCAATCAGGGCCAAGTCAAGCTGATGTAGTTGCTGCCATTCTGGAGTTAGATTTGGAGCAGACTTTACAAATGAGGGCGCTTAGGCTACTTAGGGATCCACAAGTGGCCGGTCAATTCCTTGCATTAGCAACTAAGGATAGGCGCCACGCATTTCTCATGGCGGAGTTATATAGCTCTATTTAGGATAGTGGTTACTAAAAACTACTTTATGAAATGAGATTGATTTTGCTTTTTTGCTCATTATACATTTGAATGTTATGTTAGTTTTATGTCATGGTACATTATTTTGTTATATTAGTTTAATGTCATGGTACATTATTTTGTTATGTTAGTTTAATGTCATGGTACATCTTCATGTTTGATTTTTAATGTTATTTACTTATGCTAGTTTTATGTTCTAATATTTGTCAATTTACCATGTAACAGTTCAGAAGTTATGGATAAAAAGATAAAGATGATGTTAATGCAATTAGCAGTAATATCCATTATTGTAATTTTACTGTTATTGGATCAAGACCGTAAACAAAAGCGAATAAGAAAGAGGAAGCGAGTACATGAATCATCTCTATCTGGCCATGAATTTGTTCAGTACATTATCAACAGTCATGGCCGAAATTCATACGATTTACTTCGTATGAGGAACGATGTCTTTCTAGAATTATGTGAGTTGTTAAAAAGAGAAGGGTTACTACGTGCAACTCGACATGTGTCTGTAGAAGAACAAGTAGCCATCTTCCTAAATACTGTAGGCCATAGTGAGCGAAATCGGGTAATGCAAATTCGATTCCAGCATTCAGGGTACACAATAAGCAAGTACTTCAATGCCGTTCTAGATGCACTGTTATATATATGCCCTGATTATGTGAGAATTCCAGGACCTGACACCCCCACTCCATCTCAAATTTCTACGAATCCAGTGTTCTACCCATTTTTCAAGGTAATTCAATAAACTTTTACTATAAATATTTTTGAGTTATTTTTATGACAAAATTTTTAACTTATCTTTTTTAATGGTGTAGGATTGTATTGGTACCATTGATGGCACTTATGTAACAGCTTGGGTACCAATTAAAGATCATCAGCGATATCGATGTAGAAAAGGTTTCATTGCGCAGAATGTGATGGCCATTGTGGGTTTTGACATGCTTTTTCAATTTGTATGTGCCGGCTTCGAAGGATCGGCCAATGATCAAAAAGTTCTAATTGATGTTCTACAAAATAGGGGGGTTCATAATCTTCAGATTCCAGATGGTAATAAGAAATTTTGAAATGCCAATATTAAATTATTTATATTTTATAAACCTATTTAACATATTACATATGTTTGATACTTGTCATATTATCTTTATAGGAAAATATTATCTCGTAGATGCTGGATATGGTAACAGGAGAGGTTTCATTGGACCATATCATGGAACTCGCTATCATCTAAAGGAGTACGGATCCCAAGCATTGGCTCCGAGGACGCCTAGTGAGTTATTTAATCTTCGGCATGCGAAGTTGAGGAATGTTATTGAAAGAACACTTGGCTTGTGGAAGGAAAGGTTTCCAATTTTGACACATATGCCTCGAAATTATCCTATTAAGACACAAGTGAAAATTGTAAATGCATGCGCCGTTTTACACAACTTTATCATGTCGAGAAATCCCAGTACGGATATATTATATCATCGTCATCGACGGGAAACAATAAGCATTGATGTTGACGATAACGATGATCGTGAAGGCGAAACAAATGAAGAGTCTGACAGCCAGTATGCATATCGTTTACGGGATACGATAGCATTAGATATGTGGAATGCTAATGCTAATAGAAGAGCTCGATGAACTAATATGTAGAGATTTGTCTCTATTTTTTTGCAGGAAAATATGTTCATTTTTTGGGAATTTATATTTTGTAAACAGAAAATAGTATATTTTGGGTGGACCATACATAGGTTGTGTTTAAAATGAGCTACTTTTACTTACTTGTAGTTGATTTACATTGTCTTATATTTTGCGTAGCTCCTAGTTGATTATGATAAACCTATTTAATTTAAAAATGATGAATCACTTCTATTTAAACTGACAATAATCTATTGGTTCCCATAGTGGGCAGAACAATCTATATAGGGTACCAAAGCTATATGCATTTACATATGTGTTTGAAACAAACATGGTATAATGAACCACATGCGTAAATCATGTGAAAATGGTGCTATTCGCCAAACATCGTAAACAAAAACGCATGTGGAAAGCTTACATACTCACCATTTACATATTTAACATTTACATATGTAATTTGCATTTACGCATCTCATGCGTAAATGCCAAACAACCCCTTAACGGCGAGTTCATCAACGTAACATTCGACCGTCTTGTGCTGCATATCTTGGAATATCTTCATCATAGCCCTCTGATACGTGGCACCAGCATTTTTCAAACCAAATGGCATGACAATGTAGCAATACACGCCAAATAGGGTCCGAAAGGATGTATGTTTTTCATCTTCAGGATACATCTTTATCTGATTGTAGCCAGAGAAACCATCCATGAATGTCATTCGCTCAAATCCACAGGTATTGTCAATCATTACCTCTGGTATGGGGAGCGGAAATTCATCTTTAGGGCATGCGCCATTCAGGTCTCTATAGTCAATACAGACCCTGATCTACCCGTTTTTCTTTGTCACAAAGACAATGTTGGCCGACCATTCAGGATGTTGTTCCTCACAGATGAAGTCGACGCTTTTGAGTTTTTGAACTTCTTGTTCAATTTTATCCATCACATCTGGACGGAATCTTCTTTGGCCCTGTTTGACAGGCTTGATGTCTTCTTAAAGATTGAGTTTGTGGACTGTTGTTTTGGGGTCTAAGCCAGGCATTTCAGCGTAAGACCATGCAAAGCAATCAACGAACTCACCAAGAAAGGCGATATACTCGGGTAACTCACCATCCTTTATATTTTTGCTTATGAATACAGGACATGGGTTATCAAGTGTTCCCAAGTTTATCTTTTGAACAGGATCTTCTGTTGAAAGGTTCGAAGGTGGTTCCTCCACAATATTTTCGGAGGCTTCCAGCTCCATGAAACCTTCTGGGGTTTCAAGGGCATTTCCAGACCAAGGTTTTGTTCCTTTCCACAGGCAATCGCCTGTTGAAACCGGGTCGAAGTAGGGTACTTCTTTTGGAGACAAGGATTCTTCTGAGTCAGAAGACCACACGTCTGTGCGATCGGACAATTCCTCTTCATTGTCAGAGAAATCGTACCAATTGGATGAGCTTCCTGGATCTTTGTCAGGTGACTCATCGAAGAGATATCAGGGAGATCGATGTCTTCATGAAGTTAAGATGTTGAGGCTTGGTCAGTAAATTGACTTTTAAGCCTTTGTGTCAACTGTCTCAGGGGAGTGTCGGGATCATACCCTAACCCGTGTGAAGACTTTTCTACATAGCCGTAGAGTCTCCAATCTTCTAGCTGGTTTTTGGTCAAGACGGGCCCTAATGGCGTGAGAATACCACGTCCTTCTCCCGAACCGACTGGGTTTTTAGCATCATAGCCCATTTTCTTCATAATAGCTTGTGCCACAGAACTATATAAGGATAGTTGAGGCATACCTTCATTTTGGAAAGGTTCAAGCATGGAGTTTGATGAAGAAGCATCCGATCTATGGAAGAAGATCGGCTTGTCCTTTGCTGAAGTTGCTGGAACAACTAAGGAAGCTGACGTAGGATCTTCTATGTCAGAAGTTATCTCCATTAGAGTAAGAGCAGGCTGAACTTGCTGAGTGTCAGCTTGGCTTGATGATCTGTCATCTTCTGGCTCTGAATCCGAATCCGTGTCTTGCATGATAGACACGAAAGAGACAACAAATTTGCCCCTAGGCTTTTGCTTTGCCTTCTTCACTTTAGTTGTGATGACCAAAGGCTTTGAAGGTTTGAGGGAGATGATGAAGGGAGTTTGAATGCCCTCTTCAGATTTACCGGATGATTTGTTTTCTTCCGGTGATTGTTGAGGAGCCTTGCCTTTATCTTTCTGGAGATTTTCGGCAAATGGTGCTGTGTGCTTCTCCTCTTCTTCTTTTTCACCTTCATACATCTGTGAGTCTGCAAAGTGGACATCTTTACCTTTGAAGGGTTTGCTGTCCGCAAAGACTCGATGTATCATGCCATCATCGCCAACAAACTTGATGCATTGATGTAGAGTTGAAGGGACAACACCATTCTCGTGGATCCAGGGGCGTCCGATAAGGATGTTGTAGCATGAAGGGGTTTTTATTGCATACACAGTGACCTCAGAGATAAGATCACCGATCTGCAACTTGAACCTGATTTTGCAGATAGGCCTTTGAGTACTCCCATCGTATCCAAAGATAGATACAGATGTGTGGCTCAGCTTGCTGGGTGGGATGCCCAACTCTTCAAGAGCTGATGTGGAGATGAGGTTGAGTACAGAAACTGGGTCGATCTGAACTCTGTGCATAGGCATTTCCTTGATGTACCCTGTGAAGTATAGGGGTCGGTTGTGCCTTGTTTCACCAAGTAGGAGGTCTTCCTTAGTAAAGGCGATGGTTGCACTGGCTGCTTTTTGAACCGAGAGGCATTCAATGCATGATCCCTCAGTTTTCTTCTTTTCTCCCTTTGAGGAAACTTCTGAGTTTTTGACCCGGTAGTCCATTTCAATTTGGAGGACTTACGGGGCATGTTTGTCGACATCCTCATTCAGCTTTTGTAATTCTGAAATGAGATTATCACGAGTGTGCAAAGACATTCGCAATAAATCTAGGATGTGAAGACGTGCAGGTACGTGCTTGAAGTGTTCAATTAAGTCATACTTGAAAGCCTCCTTAGGGCCTGCATGTTCATCATTGTTGCCACTAGGGGCGTTTACAACATCTTTTGCCGAATGATTTACATATGTAAAGGAAGATTGGTTGTGATTTTTGTGGTAGTTCCGGCCAGAGCGGGTGCCTCTACCAACTTCGAGAGCTTATTGAGAAGGGTCTTCGTTTGGAAGATTGTCTTCACGATCAAGAGGCTGACGTTTTTCATTTGCTGAGGATGTATCTGCAGTAGAGTTGCCATCCTCAGTGATTGTGTTGCATGGAGCATTTTCCGGGAACAACTCCTGAGCAGCATCCATCAACCTTTCTTCTTCGTTGACCAATTCATCGTCCCAAGCATTAATAGCTGGGAATTCTTCAGTCAGGAAGGGTGTGAACTTTGAAGTCACAGTCTCAGGAGAAGAAACCTGAGAGGGTGTCGTCTCAATGAAAGTAACGTGAGATGAGGTGGCTCCAGAGGATACATTGCTAGGAGTCGTCGGAGTGTAAGTGATCTCATCAGACGATGCTTCGGAAGAGCTATAATCCCGAATTATCACATTACAGGAAGCTCTAACAGGAGACGTTGCCTGATCGGACTCAGACTCATCATCGGATGTAAGAGAATCATCTATCCAGCAATTTTCTCCATTTTCAGGAGTTAAGGGAGGGTGTACCTGATGGTCTTCAGGGACTTCCGGCTCTGGATTGCGAGGAGGCTCGTTGACGCGGTCTTACTCTTGTTCTAGAGCGAGATGCTGTAAGATCCTTGCATATTCTTCAAGATTAGGCATAGGAGCTAAATCTTTTTCTTCATCACTCTTTGTGGCTCAACATAGTTGATTTCCACTGGAGCAATGACGGGTGTTGGGTCAGCAGCATTTTCTTGTACAGCCTCTTGGTCTTCTTCATCATCAGACCAGGATCCTTGCGGCTATAGGGGGTTATACCAGATTACTGGCATAAGATGAGTCTTAGGAACCCATTCTTCATCGGAGAGATATTCTCCTGTTTTAAGGGATTCCTCCCACTCGTCGGTGTAGCTGGATTCGAATCCATCATCGGTATCGCTGGACTCGTATCCATCAATGGAGAATCCAACTGCCGAATTGCAAGAGTATGATACTCCCTGCGTGGCTTCTTTGAATTGAGGTGGCATGAAATCACTGAGAGTGAATTTTCTTACCCCCTTTGGAGTCTCTGGAAGGGACATTTTTGTTGCCTCTAGTGAAGCGGTAGAGGAGGACTCTGCCTTTTCTTGGACTTCTTATTTTGGCTGGGTCTTTTCTTGTCGTTTGAGCTTGATGAGATGTTTCCTAGCCTGCCTTCACCGTTGAGATGTAGGCTTTGTTTTCACTACCTCCCAATTCTCATCTTCCAGGAGATCGGGATGTACTCATATGGGTTGTCCATCTGGTGTCGGGTAAGGAACCAGTTCTTCGGACGCTTGGATTGAGTTTATCACCTTGAAGGAAGTAGTGAACTTCTTCTTTAATGATTTTGATGTTTGTCCACAGTCACCATGTTGACAGAGGCAAACCCATAGTTTTTGTCAAAGGTGATGACTCCGTTTTTCCACATCTCGTTTATTTTCTCCCTCACAACTAAGCATTGATTGAGAGGATGCGAGATCATCTGGTGGTATGGACAGTACCGAGGCGGTTTTGTCAACATCACTCGGTCTTTTGGGTTCAGGCAAAGTGAGCTTGCCGTTCGCCACAAGAGCCCCAAAGATTTCATCAACATCTTCATCGAATGGTTATTTCTTTTCTACTCGCTCTTTGAAGGCATCTGAGAGTTCAGGTCTCTTACCAGCAGCTTTGTTTTCAGCTTGCTTTGGTGGCTGAGGAGCTGACTTGGTCTGGGAGTTCTCAGCTTGCTTTGTTTTCAGCTTCCATGGAAGCTTCTAGGAGTTCTCCCAGGTTCTTTGATTTGTTGCCGATGATCATGGAGCGAATTCTGGCTCTCATGTTGTTTTGGCAGATGTCGACTAGCGACGCTTGTGGCAATACATCAGAGTATTTGTATGCCATTGCTTTCCACTTATGAATGAAGTCACATGTTGATTTATTCTCCCCCTATTTTAGGATGCACAGCTGAGCCATAGTAGCGGGATGATCCTCACCTTTGAAGTGAGTCAGGAAGCGTGTCTCTAGCATGGCCCAATTTTGGATGGAGTCCTCCAGCAGAGTGGAGTACCAGTCGAAGGCCGTACCTTTTAGGGTACTTGCAAAGAGGCGGATCTTGAGTGCATCTTGATCAGTGATAGCTCCCGTCAAGATCTTGAAGTGGATGACGTGTTGTCTGGCTGATCCTTTCCCCGTATATGTTTGGAGAGTAAGATGTTTGAATTTTGTAGGGAACGGGACCGAGTCCATCCATAAGGGATATGGTGGCTTGATCCCATGCTCCTTGAGTATATCCTCTTCTTTTGCTTTTGTGAGGATACTGTCTACGTCCTTTTTTGTAAGGGCGCGTGACTCATTTTCTTCCCCATTTACCTTATCGTCTTGATGATTCGGAGGAGGTTCATTATTCGCCTGATTTTGGAAGGCGAGGAGAAGGTTTTCCATCAGAGTTTCAATCCTCTGTTGGCCTTGTTCCAACTACTGGATGCATGTGATCGCGTCATCTTGAGGTGGATTGTGGGGTGGTGGCTCAGAATTTGTAGCCAAGACGTTCATCCTTCGGGATTCGAATGAAGAAACTGTCCTGGTGACTGAGCTGGGGCTCATTCTTTTTGAAGAAGAGCTTGAGGAAAGATCACTCTACCGTCCTTTGCTTGAAGGAGCAGGGGATTCTTCTGAATGTCTTCTTGTCCTGGAGACACTGCGGGTCACCGGACGTCGGACATGAATTTTTTTTGCCAACTTTTGGCGTCTTCTGGTTTTTCCAACCATATGGATGGCAGCAACTTGGTTGGGTCTTTCTTTTTCGACCCATTTGTGAGAGACTTGAAGTGTAGGAGGCTGGGTCCTTTGCTTCTCTAGTCTTTTTTGTCGATACGACGCGCGGCGGCATATACGACGAGCAATTTGAGCTTCGGTCGGCTCTAGCTGGGCTTTGACAATGAAGGATGTGCTCCCTCGAGCGCAGCAGCCGAGCCTGTCTTCTTTGTAGCTGGGCAAGGACAGGATGCGAACCCGGTCCTTCGCCTGTTGCAGCGAAGCTTTGAATTTTTTGAGTTTGGCCCTTGTAGAGATGAAGGGCCGAACTGCAGAATTGTAGGCCTTAGCAGGTGCTTGTAGAGGCCTAGTGATGAATGACTTGATTTTGGGCTTGCAGGAACAAGCCGGCGCATGCTGGGTTGACTTGGGAGTCAGGTTGGAGATGGGTCTCTCCTCTTTCACGTTGGCAAAAGGGTAGAACTGGTTCTCATTGAGTGGGGCCAGGTATGCTGGCTTGGTGGATGTTTGGGACCTTCTTTGTTTTGGTGAAGGTCTTGGGGACCAAGTCTTGGGATAGACCGGGTCGTTTGCGGGTCGAGGCTTCGTGGGGGTGCCACGGGCTTCGGGCCTTCTGGTGCTCGCATTTGGTGTCACGGTAGTGACACGTTGAGAGGCGACCTTCTGCTTCTTGGAAGGAGCAGTTTGTTCTTCGGGAAGTGGGAATGGTCCCAGCGTCCCAAAGACAATAGTCCGGGGAGTCGAGGTCGACCCGGAGTTCAGAGAGTTGGTGAGGTAGTTGACGCATCGGCAGCTGACGGGGTGCTTGTAGGTGCGCGTGGTTTGCTTCTATTGAAGCATGAGCTGGTGCTTGCTCTCATCAAAAGTAATGGTAAGCGATGCTGCCATTGTTAGTTTTCGAAAAAAATTCTGAAACAAGACCACATCCATTAGTAATCACAAGAATATAATGATCATAAATGGGAAATTCTATGGTTTTGTCTTTTCAAATCGCTCGAGGGAGATGACCCAAGCAATATGAAGAAGGCAAAAGTCCATAGAGGGTACAATTGTTCTGATCGCAGGTATGGTAAGCCCAGAATGAGCGTCCCAGTGACCGCTAGAAGCAATTGTGAACCTAAATTTGACTTATTGAGAAGCAGAGCTTGCTCGATGTAAGAAGAATATAAGTTTGGAGTTACAAATGTGCCGGTCACAAATACAGTAGACCCTGAAAGGGCGTACTAGTACCGCTAGACACAAATATTTTGAGACCGCATCCATGAGATGAGATTCTCGATTTTAAAAGGTCAAGATTGGATTCATCAAAGAGAGCGGATGGTATTTTGATCCAAATACGGTCTCAGCGATTTCTACGAGCGCCAGTACTCAGAAGGAAATGAACCATAATTTATTGGTTCTGAATCCAAAAATGACGAGTTTTTTTCTTTTTGAAAGGCCAAGATCGGGTTCATCAAAGAGAGCAAAAGGCATTCCAATCTGAACACGGGCTCAACGATTTCCGCGAGCGCCAGTGCTCAGAAAGGAGGAGACCAAAATTTCTCCAATCTGAACCCAAAAATGACGGAAGTTTTTTTTTTTGGAAGATTTTTTTTGGAAAAATATTTTTTTTTATTTTTTACTTTTTTTTTTAAGATTTTTTTTGAATTTCTTTATTTTAAAATTTTTATTTAAAAAATTTTTATTTTGAAAATTTTTTTATTTAAATGACGAGAGAGTACACATAGGCCTTCTAACTCGGTCTTATGAAATCTCGATTGATAGAATTGCCCTCAGGTAAGGGTAGGATTACTTAATGAACCTGTTTGGAGGACCCTTGCCTAGAACAGTCAAGCTGTCTCCACACTCTGGACAAGGCTTTTCTTGAATCAACTGTGATCAAAGAACGCAGTTGGTTTAACCTTAGTAGTCTGTCTTTTTTGTCTTTTATTTGTTTAACCTTAGTAATCTGATTTTTTTTGTTTTTTTTTTTGAAAAGAGAAAGAGTGGAAATAAATTCAAAGAATTAGAAATTTCCAAACAAAAATATCATCTCATTT
The DNA here is from genome assembly GCA_012931725.1 of Litsea cubeba. Classification (NCBI taxonomy): domain Eukaryota; kingdom Viridiplantae; phylum Streptophyta; class Magnoliopsida; order Laurales; family Lauraceae; genus Litsea; species Litsea cubeba. Next base: position 62,660,490 of record CM022953.1, read on the forward strand.
TTTTTAGATGCGGAATTCAACATTGGCCACCAATTAGAAAGTAGCCAAGGAATCCAGAAAAGAAGTATAAGCATAGAGCAAAAGATATGATATGCAAATATTTCATTTCTAGGATCGTGTTCTCAAATGAACGAGTCCCACCCGGTGGAGCCAGTTTGAAGGACAGCGCTTCATTGCTCGGCGGACGTGGGAGTCCGTTTGGGTCCGACCCTTTCATAACCGGGGGGCAGAGGCACGCATCAACATTTTTTTTGTGCGGGTGTGCCAAATTTTCTATTTTACTTGGAATTACAAGTGGTGATCTGAAGATCGACCCTCTTTCAAGTTTTCCATTGCACATATATTTAAAAAAGAGACGATTTTCTTGGTTTGCCGTGAAAGGCGATTTTTTTGGCATTTATAGCCGATTTTGGCGTTTATAGCCAATTTACAATTCTTATTAATAATGAAAGACAAGAGTTGTAATTTTTGTCTCTTTTAAAAAAATACAAACTACAATGAAAAGCAAGAAAAGGAGGATCTAACTTCTCAGGAGATTGTGGGGGACTCGTTCAGATTGACGGTCGCAAGCCATATGTGGACTTTGCCATCACCCATGCAGATGAGAACGGAGGATGCTCTTGATTCGTTTGGCTTGGCTGTAACCTCAGGTTTTTAGAGGACAAAGACCAAAAGGAGGTCCTATGTCCAATGAAAAACCAAGTAGACGGGCTGAAAAACCACGTCTAAGCCATTGGAGGCAGAAGGAGAAGGCAAAGACCTTAGGGGGGGGGGGGTACCCCCCTAAAGGACTTTTGTCACCTTGTAGCGATGGTTAGTGTAGAACTTCCGCAGAGTTTTCTCTCTTTCTTTCTCTTAGATTTCTGATGCCTTTTTCTGTCTGAATTTCCGGATTATCTTCAGTCTATCCGGAATGCTTGGGGTTGTCTCCTATTTATAGGCTCTTGGTAGCCATTTAGGAGAGTTTATGGGCTTTTATTGTCATTAAGCCGCATAATGGGAGGAGTTACAGGATTTAATTCCTTTATTTTGTAACTCCTTTTTCTTGGCTTCTGATTGGCCGGAGGAGATTGAGGGCATTTAATCGCCTTTAATCGTCATGATGGGAGGAGTTTCGTGGGTTAAATGCCATGAATCAATTGACTTGTAACTCCCGGATGCTTGCTTATGATTGGGCCATCTAAAGAAATGGATTAATGACTGCAATAAAGCTAGTTAATTAATCGCATTAAGTGGTCGCCGAGCAGTTGAAGAGTAGCAGGCCGTGCCGCGTCTTTTGGGATTCTTCTGGCGATGATCATCAATGGATCTTCATGTAGATCGACATCGGATGACCATGTAACTTCAGGTATTGGTTGCCAACAGCGGGTCGGTGCCATCTGTCCTGTCGATTTCTCGATCGGTCGGGTAGAAAGCACACTTTTTTGGTTGACCGGTTGGTGATCAATGTTTATTTTGATACTCTTGATGATTGACCCGTGATTTTGACGGATGTCAGAGGATTTGGTGTCTCAAAAGTATGAATTTTGGAAGATCCCAGAAGTCGGATGCTTCGAATCACGAAAAACGACGAACGACCATGGGCCTGGGTTGCAGGGGTCTGTGACCTTGGGGGGTTTTCCCCCCTTCTATTCCGTTTTGCGTCCGTTTTTGATGTTTTACGATTCTTTTTTCTTCTGTATTTTTTCTTGACATTTTTTATCATTTATTGGCCTGATTTTCGTGTAGAAAACTTGATGAGAATCCTTGCATTTTTTAGTGAAAAGTTTCCAATTTTTCCGGGAAAGCCGAAGACTTTGTTCCGCAGAGCTGCCGATTTTCCGTCAGAAGCTGAAACTAGGCCAAACGATGTCGGAATGACCTGAAATTTGGGGTGAAGCCACCTGAGCAATAAATAAGACCAACGACAGGTTTTGTTTGAGTTTTGAAGCTGTCTGGGGTCCTAACACCAGTAGACTTGTTTTTGTCACGATGAAGATGTCGCGGCTTGATGTGTGGTCAACCGATGTCCGATTGACTTGAAATTTGACAGGAAACCTATTGGAGTCATTTTAAGATGATCCATAGGCTCTATCTTGGAAACCATGGTCCCGGGGAGCTTCGCCGCCGAGAGGTCTGATTTGGCTTCCGAGGGTCAAAGTCTGGCCAAATGTTGTCGAAATGACCTGAAACTTGACGTGTAGCCCTTTGTAAGCATTTTGAAGCCGTCCATGTGCTCTATCTGATGAGTGATGGCCTCAGTGGTTCTCACTGCCGAGAAGCTTGATTTACTTGTTCGATGGTTGATGTAGGGTCAAACATTGTTGGTTTGACTTGGAACTTGACGTGGAGCCTTTTGGATGTATTTTGAGACCATCCATCGGCTCTGATCTAAGATTTGGTGTCTCCGATGCTTTCACCACCGGGAGCTCATTTTCAAATGTTGGAGAAGCAAAGTTAGGCCAAATGATTTTGAAATGGCCCGAAACTTCTTGTGCACTCCTCTTTTGTCTGTCTTGAAGAATCTTGCAGTTTTTGTTTGATTCTGACAAGATTTGATTTTTGAAAGTAGCATTGCCTATTTATGGTAGGCTGCGACTTCATGTAACTTTCTGGATTTTGAAGAAGCAAAGTGACACATTTTTTTGGTGTCAACACTGTCCATACATATGGTACATTTTTCCTTGTCAACTTCGTCAATGGTGAAGCAATCGACGAAAATCCTTGAACAAACCTCCGGTAATACCCTGCCAATCCAAGAAAACTTCTGATCTCTGATGCATTCTTCGGTCTTTCCCAATCCATAACCGCTTCAATCTTGGCCGGATCCACTGACAACCCTTCTTTGGAGATTTTCTACCCCAAGAATGCTGCTTGTTCGAGCCAAAATTCACACTTACTAAGCTTTGCATACAGCTGATTATCTCTCAGACGTTGCAAGGCTATCCTCAAATGCTCTTCATGTTCTTCTTTGGTCTTGGAATACACCAAAATATCATCAATGAACACCACTTAAACTGATCCAGATATTGAGCAAATATCTTGTTCATCAATGCCATGAAAACCACTGGTGCATTAGTCAACCCAAATGGCATTATTGGGAACTCGTAGTGTCCATATCTTGTTCGAAAAGCTGTCTTCAGTACATTTGATTCTCTGACTCTCAGCTGATGGTAACCGGATCTCAAATCAATTTTCGAAAAGGAGGCAGCACCTTGCAACTAATCACATAGTTCATCTATCCTTGGCAATGGATATTTGTTCTCAATGGTCACTTGGTTCAATCTCCGATAATCAATGCACATCCTCATTGAACCATCTTTCTTCTTAACAAACAAAACTGGAGCTCCCCATGGCGAAATGCTAGGTATAATAAAACCTTTATCCAACAATTCTTGCAACTGTATTTTTAATTCTCCCAATTCCGCCGGAGCCATTCTGTATGGTGAAATAGATATCGGAGCGGTCCTTGGTAATAGCTCAATGGTGAGGTCAATTTCTCTAATGGGTGGGAATCCTGGAATCTCTTCTGTAAAAACATCTGGGGGTTCCCAAACAATAGGGATCTCCTTAACCCCTTGGGACTGTTTATCCTCCGTGATAAATGCCAAATAGGCCCCACATCTACTTTTCAGAAGTCTATCAGCCTTTAATGCTGAAATAAACCATGCACGAGGATTCCTCCTCTCTCCCTGAAACAACACCCCTACTTGTGTCTCCTCTAATTTAAATGTGAGGATCTTATGGAAATAACCCGTTGTGGCATGGTACCCTACCAACCAGTCCATCCCTAGGATGACATCGAAATCATACATACTTAATAAAATGAGATCTGCCGGTAATACTACTTCTCCTATCATGACTGAACAACTAGGGTAAAAAGTTCTACACACAACTTCTTCACCTATTGGGGTAGCAACAGTCAAAATAAACTCAAGTTCCCTAGGTTGCATATCAATCATCTTAGAAAAATGAATGGGTAGAGCCAGGGTCAAACAAAACCCTAGTTTCAAATCCACAAACGAGAAGTGTACCTTCCATTACATTGCCTGCAGCCTCTACATCAGCCTTGTTGGCCGCATAAACCTGTCCTCGCTGCTGTGGCCTGTTCTGAGCCTGTTGTTGCATGCCTTGTTGTGCATTCATGTTCTATTGCGGAGGATGTTAATTCTGATTCTGCCCTTGCTGATGGGCCTACTGCTACTGCTGCTGGGGTCTATACTGCTGCTGTGGTGGTCTTGCCTGGTTCTGGACAACCGGTGCATGTTGAGGGGGTGCTGGACGCTGTGCTGCTTGTTGTTGTTGGTTCTGCCTATTACCTTGCCCACCAGGTCTTGGGCAATCTCTCATCGATGGTTCATTGAACCACACCTAAAACATGCCCCCTGTAACAGTACGACATTGAGTACTCTCATGATTTTTTCCATAGTGGATACAAACAACTGGATTCTGGGTATTCTGCTCTGGCCTCTGCCTCTTGTGCTGCTGGTTCCTTTACTGATGGTTCTGTTGACGGGCTTGCCCCTTTCCTTGGATTTTGAGAATCTTAATGTTGAAGTTCTCAAACTTTTATGCTCTCTTGATAGCCTCCTCAAAGGTAGTGGGTGGTACAACTCCGGTAGCATCTCTCTCTATGATCGGATTAAGTCCCTCAAGGAGCTTAGTTATCTTCTTCCCCACAGTGTCTGCTAATTCCGGAGCGTATCTGGACAACCTCTCAAATTTGGTGAAATACTCAAGAACAGTCATGTTTCCTTGTACGAGTTGCTGGAACTCGATTGCCTTCTGCCTCTTGACATGTGCAGGGACATACTTGTCCCCAAACCGCTTCTTAAAGTTGCCCCATGCTTCTGCATTAGCCACTGTCCTGTATTCTGCTTTAACTGTCTTCCACCAAATATTTGCTAGCCCGGTGAACATAGACGCTGCAAGTTGCACTTGTTGCTTTCCCGTGCATTGGAAGACTTCATAGATATTCTCTATGTGCTCTAACTAGCCATATGTAGCCAAGGGGTCCTCTTGCCCAGTAAACTCTTTTGGACACCGTTTTCTGAAATGTTCAAACAGTGCATTGGGATCATGTTCCCTGTTGTTGATGACAATCTGAGTGCCTGGTGGTTGAGCTGGAATCGGTTCAGGCCTCCTCATAACACTTCCAATAACTGTCTCGGCATCTGTGTCAACTCCCTTGCATGATCTTCATCCTTTTTGGCCATCTGCTCTTGCAGTCTAGCCTAATTCTCATGAGCCTGTGCCTGTAGCTTGGCTTGATTCTCATTTGCCTGACGTTGTTGATCAAGCATAGCTTGCATCATTTGTTGGAACTGATTATGCATGGTAGTGACAGGAGTGTTCTCTTCAAGTGGCCATATTTGATCACTAGTGCTTGTGGTGGGATTGTCGCTCATAGGTCATTTACGAGGTGGCATAACGCTGTAAAAGAAGATGTTAGCATAGAAAATCAAGTATAGGGTGGGTACACATTGCTCACACGATTCTAACTAATGAAAGTCTAACGAATCCTCGCTACGTCCTTAGGATTTCTAGTTTCTTTTAATTGCCTGAAACACATTTCGCTCTGATACCAGTCCGTCGCGACCCCGGACCGGGTCAAAGGCCTAATCCGGGAACTGTCGCGAACTAATGGTGAAGATGATGAAGCCAAGCCAAATACAATGATTAATTTGACCCATATGTTGACACCAAAAATGTCACTTTGCCTCTTCAAGATCCAAAGAGCTACATGAAGTCGCAACCTGCCATAAATAGGCAATGCTACTTCCAAAAATCAAATCTTGTTAGAATCAAACAAAAACTACAAGACCCTTCAAGACAGCCAAAAGAGGAGTACACAAGAAGTTTCGGGCCATTTCAAAATCATTTGGCCTAACTTCGCTTCTCCGACAGCCGAAAAGGAGCTCTCGGCGGCGAAAGCATCGAAGACACCAAATCTTCGATCAGAGCCGATGGATGGTCTCAAAATACATCCAAAAGGCTCCACGTCAAGTTCCGAGTCAAACCGACAACGTTTGACCCTACATCAACCCTCGAACAACTAAATCAAGCCTCTCAGCGGCGAGAACCACCGAGGCCATTACTCATCAGATAGAGCACATGGACGGCTTCAAAATGCTTATAAAGGGCTACACGTCAAATTTCAGGTCATTTCCACAACATTTGACCATAGTTTGACGCTCGGAAGCCAAATCAGGCCTCTCGGTGGAAAGCTCTCCGGGACCATGGTTTCCAAGACAGAGCCTATGGATCATCTTAAAATGACTCCAATAAGTTCCCTGTCAAATTTTAAGTCAATCGGACATCGGTTGACCGCACATCAAACCGCGACATCTTCATCGCGACAAAAGCAAGTCTACTGGTGATAGGACCCTAAACGGCTTCAAAACTCAAACAAAAGCCTACGGTTGGTCTTATTTATTGCTCAGGAGGCTTCACACCAAATTTCAGGCCATTCCGACATCGTTTGTCCCAGTTTCAACTTCTGACGGAAAATCGGCAGCTCTGCGCGACAAAGTCTTCGGCTTTCTCAGGAAATTGGAAACTTTGAAAAATAAAATGCAAGGATTCTCATCAGGTTTCCTACAAAGAAATCAGGCCAATAAATGGTCAAAATGTCAAGGAAAAGTACAGGAGAAAAAAGAATCGAAAAACAGCAAAAACGGACACAAAACGGGACAAAAAGGGGGGAAAACCCCCCAGGGTCGCAGACCCCTGCGACCCTGGGCCAGGGTCGCCGGCGACCTTGGAGCCCGGGGTCGCCGGGAAGGCCCCGGAAACCCCGATTTTCGCTGGTTTTTCGCGATTCGAAGCGCCCAGCCTCTGGTACTTTCCAAAATTCATGCTTTTGAGACACCAAATCCTCTGACATCCGTCCAAAACACGGGTTAATCATCAAGAGTATCGAAAACAATATTGATCGCCACCCGGTCAACCAAAAAAAAGTGTGCTTTCTACCCGACCGATCGAGAAATCGACAGGACAGATGGCACCGACCCGCTGTTGGCAACAAACACCTGAAATTACATGGTCATCTGATGTCGATCTACATGAAGATCCATCGATGATCATCACCAGAAGAATCCCAAAAGACGCGGCACGGCCCGCGACTCTTCAGATGCTCGGCGACCACTTAATGTGATTAATTGACTAGCTTTATTACAGTCATTAATCCATTTCTTTGGACGGACCAATCAGAAGCAAGCATCCGGGAGTTACAAGTCAAGAGATTCATGGCATTTAACCCATGAAACTCCTCCCATCATGGCGATTAAAGGCGATTAAATGCCCTCAATCTCCTCCGGCCAATTAGAAGCCAAGAAAAAGGAGTTACAAAATAAACAATTCAATTTTGTAACTCCTCCCATTATGCGGCTTAATGACAATCAAAGCTCATAAACCCTCCTAAATGGCTACCTAAAAGCCTATAAATAGGAGAGCTCTCCAAGAAGAAAGGATCATCAGAAAAAAGCACAAACACACAGATAGACAGAAACATAGAAATTCAGAGAAGGAAAAGAGAGACAACTCTGCGGAAGTTCTACACCGGCCACCGCAACAAGGTGACAAAAATCCCTTGGGGGGTACCCCCCCCATGGTCCTTGCCTTCTCCTCCTACCTCCAATGGCTTAGATGTGGCTTTTCAGCCCATCTACTTGGCTTTTTATTGGACATAGGACCTCCTTTTGGTCTTTGTCCTCTAAAAACCTGAGGTTATAGCCAAGCCAAGCGGATCAATAGCATCCTCTGTTCTCATCTGCATGGATGATGGCGAAGCCCACATATGGCTTGCGACCGTCAATCTAAACGAGTCCCCCACAAACTCCTAAGAAGTTAGATCCTCCTTTTCTTGCTTTTCATTGTAGTTTGTATTTTTTTAAAAGAGACAAAAATCACAACTCTTGTCTTTCATTATTGATAAGGATTGTAAATCGGCTATAAACGCCAAAATCGGCTATAAACGCCAAAAATGGGCTATAAACGCCAAAATCGGCTATAAATGCTAAAAAAATCGCCTTTCACGGCAAACCAAGAAAAATGTCTCTTTTCTTAAATATATGTGCAATGGAAAACTTGAAAGAAGTTGATTTCCTTTTTACTTGCGAAGGTTGATCTCCAGATCACCACTTGTAATTCCAAGTAAAATAGAAAATCTGGCACACCCACATAAAAAAAGAAATGTTGATGCACGCCCCTGCCCCCTGGTTACGAAAGGGTCGGACCCGACAGACTCCCACGTCCGCCGACCCTCGGTAGGAACCGAGCAGGAGCGCGGTCCATCAAGCTGGCTCCACCCGGTGGGACTCGTTTATTTGAGAACACGATGCTAGAAATGAAATATTTGCATATCATATATTTTTCTCTATGCTTATATTTCTTTTCTCGATTCCTTGGCTACTTTATAATTGGTGGCCTATGTTGGATTCCGCATCTAAAAAAAATGAGATGAGATTTTTGTTTGGAAATTTCTAATTCTTTGAATTTATTTCCACTCTTTCTCTTTTCAAAAAAAAAAAACAAAAAAAAAATCAGATTTCTCATTTTGGATTTAAAATTGAGAAACTTTGATCCTTACCCTTCTGGGCACTGGCGCTCACGGAAATCGCTGAGACCGTGTTCGGATCGGGGATTGGGCCATTGTTTCTCTTCGATGAGTTCATTAAAGATCTAATATATATATATATATATATAAAATTTTAGATTTCTTAGTTTGGATTCAAAATTGAGAAACCTTGATCCGTTCCTATCGTTCATCGCGCTTGCAGAAATGTTGAGCCTGTTCGACTAAGGTTTTGGGCCATCGTTTCTCTTCGATGAGTTCATTAAAAAATATATATATATATAAACAAAAAAAAAAGACATAGACCACTAAGGTTAAACCAACTGTGTTCTTTGATCATGGTTGATTCAAAGAAAAGCCTTGTCCAGAGTGTGGAGACAGCTTGACTGTTCTAGGCAAAGGTCCTCCAAACGGGTTCATTAAGTAATCCTACCCTTACCTGGGGGCAATTCTATCAATCAAGATTTCATAAGACCGGGTTAGGAGGCCTATGTGTACTCTCTCGTCTTTTAAATAAATTTTTTAAAAAATATATATATAAAATTTTTAAAAATAAAAATTTTAAAATAAAAAATAAAAAATAAAAAATAAAATTCAAAAAAATTCTTAAAATAAAAAAAATAATAAAAATAAAAAAAAAAAATTTTTTTTAAAAAAAAATCTTCAAAATCTCAAAAAAAAACTTCCGTCATTTTTTGGGTTAAGATTGGAGAAATCTTGGTCTTCTCCTTTCTGAGCACTGGCGCTCGCGGAAATCGCTGAGCCCGTGTTCAGATTGGAATGCCTTTTGCTCTCTTTGATGAACCTGATATTGGCCTTTCAAAAAAAAAACTCGTCATTTTTAGATTCAGATTCGAGAAATTATGGTTCATTTCTTTTTGAGCACTGGCGCTCACGGAAATCACTGAGCCCGTGTTTAGATTGGAACACCATCGGCTCTCTTTGATGAATCCAATTTTGACCTTTCAAAACAGAGAATCTCATCTCATAGATGCGGTCTCAAAACTTTTGTGTCTAGCGGTACTAGTACGCCCTTTCAGGGTCTACTGTATTGCGACCGGCACATCTGTAACTCCAACTTTATATTCTTCTTACCTCGAGCAAGCTCTGCTTCTCGATAAGTCGAATTTAAGTTCACAATTGCTTCTAGCAGTCACTGGGATGCCCATTCTGGGCTTACCATACCTGCGATCAGAACAATTGTACCCTCTATGGCATTTTGCCTTCTTCATGTTGCTTGGGTCATCTTCCTCTAGCAATTTGAAAAGACGAAACCACAGAACTTTCCATTTATGATCATTATATTCTTGTGATTACTAATGGATGTGGTCTTGTTTCAAAAATTTTCGAAAAAACTAACAATGGCAGCTTCATTAACCATTACTTTCGATGAAAACAAGCACCAACTCATGCTTCAACAGAAGCAAACCGCGCGCACTTATTGTTATAATTTGAAGAAGCTTTAAATGATTTGAATGGTAATCATGATTTAAGGTTGTAATTGTTGTCAATCCATGTCAACATGATGAGAGGATGAAGCTCAACTATGCAATGGAAATGAGTTGGAATTCTTGTCAACACATTGTCACAAACATGTTGTTAATAGGTTGGTGTTGATAGAGCTTAAAAGAAGAATCAGAATTGAAACAGTCAGGAATTCAGAATTCCTGAAGCAGAGCATGCAGTCGACCGGGCACCCCATGCGGTCGACCGAAGCAAGAGAAACCTGCAGAAAAAGTTTCAGACTGCTCCCAGTTATTTTCGTGACACAGTGTGTCTTCGGTCGACCGGGACCCCAGGATGTCGACCGAGCGCGATAGTTGTCTGTTTCCAGACAGTGTATGATGTCGACCGAGCAACACAGGATGTCGACCGAGCACGGGAATCAGATTTGCGCAGAATTAGAAGTTGTGCACGAAAATTCAGCATTCTTATCTATTTCGTTTGGGACTCTTTCTAAACCAATTGTAGCCTATTTTGAACACAATTAAGGGTTATCATAACCTATATAAAGGCATGTATGGGTCGTTCTTAAATACACCAGAGAGAGAAGAAGAGAAGAGAAAAGAGAGAGAGTTTTAGAGAGAAGAGAGTGCTGTTGCTGTTGTGGTGCTGTTGTGGTGACGTTTTTGTGGACGAGATTGTGCTCTTGAAGATGGTGATTCGTCCATGAGTTAAGTGTCTCTCTTTATGCTTTAGATTTCAATTTGTAAGGGATTGAGAGAGAGAGAATTGTAGAGGGGAAGGGCTGTAGACAGAATTTATCTTCTATTCTGTTTTTACATCAAGTTGGTGCTTCGTGTTTGGGGTTTGGTGATCCTATCTGTGGGTGCAGATAAATTGTAAGAGGAGTAGGTGCTTCCTAGATAGTGGGTGCTATCTAAAACACAAGGGTTGGTGCTCTTTGTCGTTGGTGCGACTAAATATATTCAGACCTGTACCGGATCGGTGTTCGGACGGTTTTGATCCGTGGATGTAGCCTTTTGGTGAACCACGTTAAATCTGGTGTCATTGTGTGGTTTGACTTGTTTTGTTGTTGAATTGGACCTATTTTTAGAAATCACTGATTCACCCCCCCCCCTCTCAGTGATCGCGATATCCAACAATTGGTATCAGAGCGAGGTTCCCTTGATCAGTTTAATACGCTAAGGGTGATCTCTTGTCAAATCACATGGCAGCCAATACAGGGAATATGAAAGCACCTCTGTTTGATGGTTCTAATTACTCTTTTTGGAAGATTAGGATGCAAGCCTTCATCAAATCTCTTGGCTATGATGTTTGGGAGGCTGTCAGAGTCGGTTACAATACTGCCACCGTACCCAATGATACTGCATCGAAGAAGTTGGCAGACAACGACTCCAAGGCGCAGAATGCACTCTTTAGTGGCCTTGTGGACAGCGAGCTTGTCAAAGTAATTGCATGCAAAACAGCCAAGGAAATTTGGGACAAGTTGCAAAGCATACATGAAGGTGATGAGAAGATTAAAGAAGCCAAATTGCAAACTCATCGCTCTCAATTCGAGTCTCTTCGCATGGAGGAAAGCGAGAATGTTGACTCGTATATGCAATGAGTGAATGAAGTCACGAATGACATTCGTGGACTAGGGGAGGAGATTAAAGAGCCGGTCATCGTCAAAAAGGTTCTAAGATCTCTTCTTCCCCGGTTTGATTCAAAAGTCTCAGCCATCGAAGAAGCCAAAGATCTGAATGCATTTTCCATGGATGAATTACATGGTTCTCTAACTGCCTATGAGATGCGCATAGGAAAGACATCTTCATCTGATAAAGAAGCGGCCTTCAAAGTTCAGAAAAAGGCAAAAGAGACTGCTGGTCATGATGTTGATTCTGATAATGATGAGCTTGAGGCTCAATTTGTTAGAAAGTTGAAGAAAGGAAGCAATGGCAAGTACAAAGGGAAGCTACCCTTTAAATACTTCAATTGTGGAGGTGTTGGTCACTTTGCTGCGAAGTGTCCGCTAAAAGAAGACAATGATAATGACTCTTATGCTGAAAAGAGTAAAGGAAAGAGAAATTTCAGAAAAAGAGGCAAAGCTAAAAACTTTCTATGTCAACAAGATGACAGCACGTCTGAAACTTCAGACGATGATGAATCAACCGAAGCTCTCTTCATGGTCACTGTTGAAGAAGAAGAAGAGCTAGATCTGGAAGAGGAGGAGGAGGCTGAAGTCAATCTTGAAGAGGAACTCATAGTCGCACTTGAGGAGCTTAGCATGGAACGCAAAACAAGTAAGAAAAATCTGAAACTTCTCCATGAATCTGAAAGTTCTATTATTGCTTTGAAAACTCAAGTAGAAGAATATAAAAGAATGGTAGAAGTCCTTGAAAACCAAATAAGTATCAAAAAGGAAGAGGCTATGAAACTTGAAACTGAGATCGCTAGAGCAAAGGCTGAAAATTTGGAAAATAGTAAAAAACTCAAAGCGCTCCAAGCGATTGAAGGGACTATGAAACTCGATGAACTACTGAAAGTTCAAAGACCTGCCCACTTCAGATTTGGTCTAGGATTTGAGAAAGGTGAATCCTCTAAGATTGCACCTCCTGAAAAGAAAGAGTTTGTGAAGCAAGTCACTGCACCTTCTAACTCTATGAAGCCCACTCAACCTAGAAAGGAGTCCATTCCTGTTAGAAAGGTAATGAAGACTAACCACCCACAAAGAAGATACAAATTCTATGGTTATTGCTTTCATTGTAATATGTTTGGACATAAAAGAGACGATTGCAAATTCTATGTGAAATACAGCTCACTTGTGACTAGGAACCCTTTTTCAATCTTAAGTAGCCACAAAATTGAGTGCCATAAGTGCTATAATTATGGACACTTGGCTAGGGATTGTAGGTTGCATATTGCTAACAAATTTCAGGTTGAAAAGAAACCCAAGTTAGTCAAGGCTTGGAGAGCAAAGCAAAGTGCAGAAAGTCCCAAAGAATCTCTCATTGTGCAAATGGCATTCAATGCACAAAAGAAGGCAGCACCATGGGTTCTTGATAGTGGTTGTTCAAGCCATATGACTGGTGATAAAGAGAAATTCATCAAATTACAGCACTATGAAGGCGGTTCAGTGAAGTTTGGCAACAATGATGGTGCCAAAATCTGCGGAAAAGGTGTTATTCAGCTTATGGCAAACAAGATCAGATCGGAAGAAGTCTTATATGTGTCTGGATTGAGACACAACCTGCTTAGTGTGAGCCAGATCTGTGACAAGGGTCACGAAGTTATCTTCACAAAGAATGGGTTTGCCATCAAGAAGAGTAGCAACGGCAAAACAGTGGCAACTGGATCAAGAACTGCTGGAAATCTCTATACATTGTCAGATGGAGCTGAAAAGACCTGCTTGATGAGTCGGACAGAGGAAAGTTGGTTGTGGCACAAATGCCTTGGGCATCTAAGCTTTGATAACATGTCAAAGATTTGCAATTCAAAGGCTGTAAGAGGCATGTCTACAGTTGAAAAGCCTTCCAATCCCATTTGCGACTCTTGCCAAAAAGGAAAGCAAACGAGGGTTATGTTCAAGTCAAAGGAGCATCATTCCAAGAAACCTCTTGAGCTAGTGCACACTGATCTCTGTGGACCGATGCGAACTCAAAGCACCAATGGAGATAAGTATTTCATGTTATGCATTGATGATTATACTCGTATGACATGGGTATTGTTTCTTAAGCATAAGCATCAAGCACTTGATCGTTTTAAAGTGTTTAAAGCACAGGTTGAAAATCAATTGGAAAAACGTATCAAGATTTTAAGGTCTGATCGTGGAGGCGAGTTCACATCTGAAGAGTTCACTAAATATTGTGAACATCATGGCATTCAAAGACAGTACTCAGCCCCTAGAACTCCACAGCAAAATGGAGTTGTGGAACGGAAGAATCGCACCGTACAAGAGATGGCTCGTACGATGCTAAGTGAAAGCAAGATGGCTGACAAGTATTGGAAAGAGGCAATTCATACGGCTGTATACATTCAAAATCGATGCTTGATCAGGCCACATGAAGACAAAACTCCCTATGAGCTATGGTTTGGAAGAAAAGCAACAGTCAAGCACTTCAGAGTCTTCGGTAGCAAGTGTTATATCAAGCGGCTCGAACAAAATCCGGGCAAATTTGAAGAAAGAGCTGACGAAGGTATATTTCTGGGTTACTCCTCTACTAGCAAGGCATATAGGTGTCTTAACAAAAGAACCAGAAAAATCATAGAAAGTGCTGATGTGAGAATAGATGAGAATATTGAACCAAAGAATGCAACTCATAATGACAGTCCAGTTTATGAGGACTCGAGTGAGATTGATGATGAGATGGCTGAATCTAATGATTCTGAGAAATCAAAGGATGACTCAGAAGATACTACACCTAAGAAGCACAGCACTTGGGTAGAGCAACACCCTAAGGATCAAATCATTGGAGATCCTAAGGCAGGCGTTCAAACTAGACAAAGTGTAGTTAGCAATTACTCACTTATGTCCACCATTGAACCCAAGACTGTGGCTGAAGCCAGTCTCGATGAAAGTTGGTTGAAATCCATGCATAAGGAGTTGGAGCAAATTGAGAAGAACTCCACACGGGAACTTGTTCCTAGACCTACTGATAAGAATGTTATTGGTACTAAATGGGTCTTTCGGAATAAGCTGAATGAAGATGGTCAAGTCATTAGAAACAAAGCAAGGTTGGTTTGTAAAGGCTATGCTCAAGTTGAAGGCATAGATTTTGAAGAGACCTTTGCACCGGTGGCTCGTCTGGAAGCCATTCGTATGTTTCTTGCATTAGCTGCATACAAAACCTTCAAGGTATTTCAGATGGATGTAAAGTCAGCCTTCTTGAATGGTTTACTTGAAGAAGAGGTCTACATTGAGCAACCTGATGGTTTTCTCATTAGCAAAAATTCAGACCTAGTGTGCAAGTTGAAAAAGGCTATTTATGGGCTGAAACAAGCGCCAAGGGCGTGGTATGCAAGGCTGGACCTCTATCTCCGCAAGATCGGTTTTGGAAAAGGAATGGTTGATAGCAATCTGTATGTCAAAACTGAGTTAAGAAAACAGCTGGTTGTCATTGTTTATGTTGATGACATAATCTTTGGTGGCAATGATGAGGAGATGTGCAGGAATTTTGCTGAAGAGATGAAGAAAGAATTTGAAATGTCGATGCTTGGAGAACTAAAGTTCTTTCTTGGTTTACAAGTGCAGCAGCTGAAACATGGCATCTTCATATCACAAATGAAGTACATTAAGGAAATGCTGAAACGGTTCAATATGGAAGACAGCAAGCCAGTGAGCACACCAATGTCAACGAACACGAAGCTTAGCAAAGATGATAAGGCCTCGTCCGTTGATCATACCACCTATCGCTCTATGATAGGAAGCTTGCTCTACTTGACTGCTACAAGACCAGATCTTCTACAAGCAGTATGTATGGTTGCACGTTTTCAAGCAGCACCAACTGAAACGCACCTTACAGCAGTGAAAAGAATCTTTCGATATCTGAAAGGTACTATGGAGCTTGGTATCTGGTATCCCAAAGGCAAATCCTTCACTCTTGTTGCATATTCTGATGCCGATTGGGCTAGATGCGTAGATGATCGCAAGAGTACTAGCGGCGGCGCATTTTATCTTGGAGAAAGATTAGTTGCTTGGCATAGTAAGAAGCAAGACTCAGTATCCCTTTCGACAGCGGAAGCGGAATATAATGCAGCGGCAACTTGTTGTACGCAAGTGTTATGGATGCGGCAAATGCTCTCTGATCTAGGAGTTCCTACAACGGATCCTACGCCGATCCTATGTGACAACACGAGTGCAATTCATATATCTAAGAATCCTGTTCAGCACTCTCGAACAAAGCATGTAGCAATTTGTTATCATTTTCTTAAAGATAAAGTTGCTGATGGAGAGGTCAAGTTGGAATATGTTCCAACAACTGAGCAAGTGGCTGATATTTTCACGAAACCTCTGCCAAAGGAAGTCTTCGAGTATCTCCGGAAAAAGTTAGGAGTTACTCACTCTCCTAAACCGTAGGAGTTGTGCTTGAAAGGGGGAGCAATGCATTCATTGAATATCCTATTCGCTCCTCGGTTTGGTCCCTTTGGACTTGTTGTCAAAGGGGGAGAGATGTTATGCTATGATAGCAAGGAGAGATGTTATGATATGAAAGCTAGGGGGAGATTGTTGACAGTGCATGGTTGTTATTTCAGAATTTCAGAATTGGTTCCAAGTGAGTGTTGAAAAGAACTTGGAAGAGCTGCAAGCTGGAGTTGAAAGAGTTGAAGAGTTGTTAGCATGTTGACAAAGTTGTTAAAGTTGACAACAATTCCAAAGGGGGAGATTGTTATAATTTGAAGAAGCTTTAAATGATTTGAATGGTAATCATGGTTTAAGGTTGTAATTGTTGTCAATCCATGTCAACATGATGAGAGGATGAAGCTCAACTATGCAATGGAAATGAGTTGGAATTCTTGTCAACACATTGTCACAAACATGTTGTTAATAGGCTGGTGTTGATAGAGCTTAAAAGAAGAATCAGAATTGAAACAGTCAGGAATTCAGAATTCCTGAAGCAGAGCATGCGGTCGACCGGGCACCCCATGCGGTCGACCGAAGCAAGAGAAACCTGCAGAAAAAGTTTCAGACTGCTCCCAGTTATTTTCGTGACACAGTGTGTCTTCGGTCGACCGGGACCCCAGGATGTCGACCGAGCGCGATAGTTGTCTGTTTCCAGACAGTGTATGATGTCGACCGAGCAACACAGGATGTCGACCGAGCACGGGAATCAGATTTGCGCAGAATTAGAAGTTGTGCACGAAAATTCAGCATTCTTATCTATTTCGTTTGGGACTCTTTCTAAACCAATTGTAGCCTATTTTGAACACAATTAAGGGTTATCATAACCTATATAAAGGCATGTTTGGTTCGTTTTTAAAGACACCAGAAAGAAAAGAAGAGAAGAGAAAAGAAAGAGAGTTTTAGAGAGAAGAGAGTGCTGTTGTGGTGACGTTTTCTACAGCAATTGTGGACGAGATTGTGCTCTTGAAGATGGTGATTCGTCCATGAGTTAAGTGTCTCTCTTTATGCTTTAGATTTCAATTTGTAAGGGATTGAGAGAGAGAGAATTGTAGAGGGGAAGGGCTGTAGACAGAGTTTATCTTCTATTCTATTTTTACATCAAGTTGGTGCTTGGTGTTTGGGGTTTGGTGATCCTATCTGTGGGTGCAGATAAATTGTAAGGGGAGTAGGTGCTTCCTAGATAGTGGGTGCTATCTAAAACACAAGGGTTGTTGCTCTTTGTCGTTGGTGCGACTAAATATATTCAGACCTGTACCGGATCGGTGTTCGGACGGTTTTGATCCGTGGACGTAGCCTTTTGGTGAACCACGTTAAATCTGGTGTCATTGTGTGGTTTGACTTGTTTTGTTGTTGAATTGGACCTGTTTTTAGAAATCACTGATTCACCCCCCCTCTCAGTGATCGCGATATCCAACACTTACAAGTGCCCCATCAGCTGCCGAAGCGTCAACTCCCTCGGCAACTCTCTGAACTCCGGGTCGACCTCAACTCCCCGGACTATCGTCTTTGGGACGCTGGGACCATTCCCACTTCCTGAGGAACAAACTGCTCCCTCCAAGAAGCAGCAACTCGCCTCTCAACGTGTCACTACCGTGACACCAAAGGCGAGCACCAGCAGGCCTGAAACCCGTGGCACCCCCACGAAGCCTCGACCTGCAAGCAACCAGGTCTATCCCAAGACTTGGTCCCCAAGACCTTCACCATAGCAAAGAAGGTCCCAAACATCCACTAAGCCAGCATTCCTAGCCCCACTCAAGGAGAACCAGTTCTACCCTCTTGCCTACATGAAAGAGGAGAAACTCATCTCCAACCTGACTTCCAAGTCATCTCAGCATGAGTCGGCTTGTTCCTACAAGCCCAAAATCAAGTCATGCATCACAAGGCCTCTACAAGCACCTGCTAAGGCCTACAAACCTGCAGTTCGACCCTTCATCTCTACGGGGGCCGAACTCCAAAAATTCAAAGCTTCGCTGCAACAGGCGAAGGACAGGGTTCGCATCCTGTCCTTGCCCAGCTACAAAGAAGACGGGCTCGGCTGCTGCGCCCGAGGGAGCACATCCTTCATCGTCAAAGCCCAGCCAGAGCTGACCGAAGCTCAAATTGCTCGTCGTATATGCCGCCGCGCGTCGTACCGACAAAAGAGACTAGAGAAGCAAAGGACCCAGCCTCCTACACTTCAAGTCTCTTCCAAATGGGTCGAAAAAGAAAGACCCAACCAAGTTGCTGCCGACCATACGGTTGGAAAAACCAGAAGGCGCCAAAAATCAGCAACAAAAATCCATGTCCGACGTCCGATGACCCGCAGCGTCTCAAGGACAAGAAGACATTCAGAAGAATCCCCTGCTCCTTCAAGCAAAGGACAGCAGAGTGATCCTTCCTCAAGCTCTTCTTCAAAAAGAATGAGCCCCAGCTCAGTCACCAGGACAGTTTCTTCGTTCGAATCACGAAGGATGAATGTCTTGGCTACAAATTCTGAGCCACCACCCCGCAATCCACCTCCAGAAGATGCGATCACCCGCATCCAGCAGTTGGAACAGGGCCAGCAGAGGATTGAAACTCTGATGGAAAACCTTCTCCTCGCCTTCCAAAATCAGGTGAACAATGAACCTCCTCCGAATCATCAAGACAACGAGGTAAATAGAGAAGAAAATGAGTCACGCGCCCTTACCAAAAAGGACATAGACAGTATCCTCGCCAAAGCAAAAGAAGTGGATATACTCAAGGAGCATGGGATCAAACCACCATATCCCTTATGGATGGACTCGGTCCCGTTCCCCACCAAATTCAAGCATCCTACTCTCCAAACATATACGGGGAAATGATCAGCCAGACAGCACGTCATCCACTTCAAGATCCTGACGGGAGCTATCGCGGATCAAGATGCACTCAAGATCCGCCTCTTTGCAAGTACCCTAAAAGGCACGGCCTTCGATTGGTACTCCACTCTGCCGGAGGACTTAATCCAAAACTGGGCCATGCTAGAGACACGCTTCCTGACTCACTTCAAAGGTGAGGATCACCCCGTTACTATGGCTCAGCTGTGCAGCCTAAAACAGGGGGATAATGAATCAACATATGACTTCATTCACAAGTGGAAAGCAATGGCATACAAATGATCTGATGTATTGCCACAAGCGTCGCTAGTCGACATTTGCCGAAACAACATGAGAGCCAGAATCCGCTCCATGATCATCGGCAACAAATCAAAAAAACCTGGGAGAACTCCTAGAAGCTTCCATGGAAGCTGAAACGGTGATTAAAGACCTCAACAGTCAGAAATCATCAAGAAAAGAGCCAACCGCCATTGCAACCTCTAAACCAAAGAAAAAAGAGGTCCTCAATGTGCAGACCAAGTCAGCTCCTCAGCCACCAAAGAAAGCTGAAAACAAAGCTACTGGTAAGAGACCTAAACTCTCAGATGCCTTCAAAGAACGAGTAGAGAAGAAATACCCGTTTGATGAAGACGTTGATGAAATCTTCGGGGCTCTTGTGGCAAACGGCAAGCTCACCTTGCCTGAACCAAAAAGACCGGGTGATGTTGGCAAAACCAACGATCCTCGGTACTGTCCATACCACCAGATGATCTCGCATCCTCTCAATCAATGCTTCGTTGTGAGGGAGAAAATAAACGAGATGTGGAAAAACGGAGTCATCACCTTTGACAAAAACTATGGGTCTGCCTCCGTCAACACGGTGACATGTGGACAAACATCAAAATCACCGAAGAAGAAGATCATTACTTCCTTCAAGGTGATAAACTCAATCCAAGCGTCCGAGGAACTGGTTCCTTACCCGACACCAGACGGACAACCGATATGGGTACATCCCGATCTCCTGGAAGATGAAAATTGGGAGGTCGTGAGAACAAAGCCTACAACTCAACAGCGAAGACAGGCTAGGAAACATCTCCTCAAGCTCAAACGGCAAGAGAAGACCCAGCCAAAACTAGAGGTCAAAGAAAAGGCAGAGGCTTCCTCTACCGCTTCACTGGAGGCAACAAAAACATCCCTTCCAGAGACTTCAAAGGGGATAAGGAAATTCACTCTCAGTGATTTCATGCCACCTCAATTCAAAGAAGCCATGCAGGAGGCATCATACTCTTGCAATTCGGTAGTTGGATTCTCCATTGATGGATACGAGTCCAGCGACACCGATGATGGATTCGAATCCAACTACACAGATGAGTGGGAGGAGTCCCTTGAAACAGGAGAATATCTCTCCGATGAAGAATGGGTTCCTGAGTCTCATCTTATGCCAGTAATCTGGTATAACCCCCTACAGCCACAAGGATCCTGGTCTGATGATGAAGAAGACCAAGAGGCTGTACAAGAAAATGCTGCTGACCCAGCACCTCTCATTACTCCAGTGGAAATCAACCATGTTGAGCCACAAAGAGTTGATGAAGAAGAAGATCCGGCTCCCATGCCTGATCTTGAAGAATATGCAAGGATCTTGCAGCGACTCGCTCTAGAACAAGAGCAAGAACGCGTCAACGAGCCTCCTCGCAATCCAGAGCCTGAAGTCCCTGAAGACCACCAGGTACATCCTCCCTTAACTCCTGAAAATGGAGAAAATTGCTGGATAGACGATCCTCTTACATCCGAGGATGAGTCTGACTCCGATCAGGCAACGTCTCCCGTCAGAGCTTCCTGTAATGTGATAATTCGGGATTATAGCTCTTCCGAAGCATCGTCTGATGAGAGCACTTACACTCCGGCGACGCCTAGCAATGTATCTTCTGGAGCCACCTCGTCTCACGTGACTTTCACTGAGATGACACCCTCTCAGGTTTCTTCTCCTGAAACTGTGACTTCAAAGTTTACACCCTTCCTGACTGAAGAATTCCCAGCCATTGATGCTTGGGATGATGAATTAGTCAACGAAGAAGAAAGGTTGCTGGATGCTGTTCAGGACTTGTTCCCGAAAAATGCTCCGTGCAACACGATCACTGAGGATGGCAACTTTGCTGCTGATTCATCCTCAGCAAATGAAAACCGACAGCCTCTTGATCCTGAAGACAATCTTCCAAACGATAACCCTTCTCAAGAAGCTCTCGAAGTTGGTAGAGGCACCCGCTCTGGCCGGGACTACCACAAAATTACAACCAATCTTCCTTTACATATGTAAATCCTTCGGAAAAAGATGTTGTAAGCGCCCCTAGTGGCAACAATGATGAACATGCAGGCCCTAAGGAGGCTTTCAAGTATGACTTGATTGAACACTTCAAGCACATACCTACACATCTGCACATCCTAGATTTGTTGCGAATGTCTCCGCACACTCGTGATAATCTCATCTCGGAATTACAAAAGCTGAATGAGGATGTCGACAAATATGCCCCGCAAGTCCTCCAAATTGAAATGGATTACCGGGTCAAAAACTCAGAAGCCTCCTCAAAGGGAGAATAGAAGAAAACTGAGGGATCATGCATTGAATGCCTCTCGGTTAAAAAAGCAGCCAGTGCAACCATCGCCTTCACAAAGGACGACCTCCTACTTGGCGAAACCAGGCATAACCAACCCCTATACTTCACAGGGTATATCAAGGAAATGCCTATGCACAGAGTTCAGATCGACCCAGGTTCTGCACTCAACCTCATCTCCACATCGGCTCTTGAAGAGTTGGGCATCCCACCCAGCAAGCTGAGCCACACATCTGTATCTATCTTTGGATACAATGGGAGTACTCAAAGGCCTATCGGCAAAATCAGGTTCAAATTGCAGATCGGTGATCTTATCTCTGAGGTCACAGTGTATGCAATAAAAACCCCTTCATGCTACAACATCCTTCTCGGACGCCCTTGGATCCACGAGAATGGTGTTGTCCCTTCAACTCTACATCAATGCATCAAGTTTGTTGGCAACGACGGCATGATACATCGAGTCTTTGTGGACAGAAAACCCTTCAAAGGTAAAGAAGTCCACTTCGCAGACTCACAGATGTATGAAGGTGAAAAAGAAGAAGAGGAGAAGCACACAGCATCCTTTGCCGAAAATCTCCAGAATGATAAAGGCAAAGCTCCTCAACAATCACCGGAAGAAAACAAACCATCCGGTAAATCTGAAGAGAGCATGCAAACTCCCTTCATCATCTCCCTCAAATCTTCAAAGCCTTTGGTCATCACAACTAAAGTGAAGAAGGCAAAACAAAAGCCTGGGGGCAAATTTGTTGTCTCTTTCGTGTCTATCATGCAAGACACGGACTCGGATTCAGAGCCAGAAGACGACACATCGTCAAGCCAAGCTGACACTCAGCAAGTTCAGCCTGCTCTCACTCCAATGGAGATAACTTCTGACATAGAAGATCCTACGTCAGCTTCCTTCGTTGTTCCAGCAACTTCTGCAAAGGAAAAACCGATCTTCTTCCATAGATCGGATGCTTCTTCATCAAACTCCATGCTTGAACCTTTCCAAAATGAAGGTATGCCTCAACTATCCTTATACAGTTCTGTGGCACAAGCTATTATGAAGAAAATGGGCTATGACGCTCAAAACCCAGTCGGTTTGGGAGAAGGACGCGGTATTCTCACGCCATTAGGGCCCGTCTTGACCAAAAGCCAGCTGGAAGATTGGAGACTCTACGGCTATGTAGAAAAGTCTTCACACGGGTTAGGGTATGATCCTGAAACTCCCTTGAGACAGTTGACACAAAGGCTTAAAAGTCAATATACTGACCAAGCCTCAACTTCTCAAGTCCATGAAGACATCGATCTCCCTGGATATCTTTTTGATGAGTCACCTGACAAAGATCCAGGAAGCTCATCCAATTGGCACGATTTCTCCGAAAATGAAGAGGAGTTGTCCGATGGAACAGACGTGTGGTCTTCTGACCCAGAAGAACCCTCATCTCCAAAAGAAGTAGCCTACTTCGACCCGGTTTCAACAGGCGATTGGGATCATCTCATAGCAAGCCTTGGGAAAATTACCGATCAAGAAGACCCGTGGAAAGGAACAAAACCTTGGTCTGGAAATGCCTTTGAAAACCCAGAAGGTTTCGTTGAGCTGGAAGCCTCCGAAAATATTGTGGAGGAACCACCTTCGAACCTTCCAACAGAAGATCCTGTTCAAAAGATAGACTTGGGAACACCAGATAACCCACGTCCTGTATTCATAAGCAAGAATATAAAGGATGATGAGTTACCCGAGTATATCACCTTTCTTCGTGAGTTCGTTGATTGCTTTGCATGGTCTTACGCTGAAATGCCAGGCTTAGACCCCAAAATAGCAGTTCACAAACTCAATCTTCAAGAAGACATCAAGCCTGTCAAGCAAGACCAAAGAAGATTCCGTCCAGATGTGATGGATAAAATTGAACAAGAAGTTCAAAAACTCAAAAGCGTCGGCTTTATCCGTGAGGAACAACATCCTGAATGGTTGGCCAACATTGTCCCCGTGACAAAGAAAAATGGGCAGATCAAGGTCTGTATTGACTATAGAGACTTGAATGGCACATGCCCAAAAGATGAATTTCCGCTCCCCATACCAGAGGTAATGATTGATAATACCTGTGGATTCGAGCGAATGACATTCATGGATGGTTTCTCTTGCTACAATCAGATAAAGATGCATCCTGAAGATGAAAAACATACATTTTTTCAAACCCCATTTGGCGTGTATTGCTACACTATCATGCCATTTGGTCTGAAAAATGCTGGTGCCACATATCAGAGGGCTATGATGAAAATATTCCAAGACATGCAGCACAAGACGGTTGAATGTTACGTTGATGACCTCGCCATCAAAAGCAAAAGAAAAGAAGATCATCTCGAAAAACTTCAAGAAGTCTTCCTCTGGCTTCGCAAACACAAAATGCGAATGAATCCTTTGAAATGCTTCTTCGGCGTCTCGTCGGGTAAGTTCCTCGGATTCTTAGTTCGGAAACTGGAATAGAGCTTGACCCCATAAAAGTCAAAGCCATTCTAGAAATGCCCTCTCCAAGAACCTTGAGAGAACTCAAAGGGCTTCAAGGGAGATTTGCCTACATCAGACGGTTCATCTCCAATCTTTCGGGGAAATGCCGTCCATTCTCCCGGTTGATGAAAAAGGGTGTAAACTTTGTCTGGGATGCTGACTGTGAAGCTGTTTTCCAAGACATCAAGTCATACCTAACAAAACCCCCAGTGTTAGCTGCTCCTACCACTGGAAAACCATTCATCTTGTACACAAGAGCCCTTGATCACTCTTTGGGAGCTCTGCTTGCGCAAGAAAATGATCAAAGAAAAGAAGCTGCTCTATATTACCTCAGCCGCATGCTAGTAGGTGCAGAGCATCGCTACTCTCCAGTCGAAAAAGAATGTCTTGCAGTGATGTTCGCCGTACAAAAGCTGCGTCACTACTTGCTTTCCAACACAGTATACCTGGTCTCGAGGGTCAACCTCTTGAAGGTCCTTGTCACAAAGGCAGGTTCTCTCAATGCTCGACTGGCAAAATGGTCCATCCTTCTGTCACAATTTGATATTAGGTATGTACCACAAAAAGCAATCAAAGGGCAAGCTCTAGCGGACTTCCTCGCAGAGCATCCATTGCCTAAAGATTCTCCGCTTAGAGATGATCTCCCAGACGAACCAGTCTACAATGTGGAGACTTTCTCACAAAGTGCCTCCTGGGACATGTACTTTGACGGTGCAACCAGGACAAATGAAAAAAGACAGCTGATCTCGGGAGTTGGCATCCTCTTTGTTAGCCCCGACAAATACATGATTCCACACGCTTTCTCACTACTGGAACCATGCACAAACAATGCAGCTGAATATCAAGCTCTGATCTTAGGATTGGAACTCACCATCGAATCCGGTATCACCATGCTGGAAGTCTTTGGAGACTCTCAACTGATCGTCAACCAGATGAATCAGAAATTTGAAGTCAGGAAGCCAGATTTGTTGCCTTACTACAACAAGGCATAATCACTTCTGCAAAAGTTTGACATCTGTCACATCACCCACATTCGTAGAGGTGAAAACATACGTGCAGATGCCCTAGCCGGACTTGCCGCATCCATGGCAATCCAGGAAGGGGAAAACATGCAAATCACAGTGTGCGAAAGAAGAATCCTTCCTCCTCTTAATACACACCAAGCAGTGGTTGAATGCCACCAAGTGGTCGGAAGTCGGATTTCAATCCTTCAAACTTCAATCGGCGACTGGAGGGATCCGTTCATTGATTACATTATGTTCGGAATCCTACCTGAAGATCCAAAAGAATGGGTAAGCATCCAAAGGCGAACCCCAAGCTTTCATTTGGATATTCCTTCAAAAATCCTTTACAGGAAATCCTTCAACGGAGTACTTCTACGTTGCTTATCACAACAAGAGGCTGAAGAAACACTCAAAGAAGTTCATGCTGGTCTTTGCGGAGCTCATCAGGCTGGACCTAAGCTCTATGATCAGATAAAAAGGTTAGGATATTACTGGCCTACCATGGTAGCTGACGCAATGCAATTTGCTAAGCGCTGCCAACAATGCCAAGTTCATGGAGATTACATTCACATGCCTCCAGAATGGCTGCATCCTACAGCGATCTCATGGCCTTTCGAAGCCTAGGGTATGGACATCATAGGTCCTATTTCTCCCCCTTCGAGCAAAGGTCATCGCTTCATCTTCGCCGCTACGGATTATTTCTCCAAGTGGTCAGAAGCATTTGCGTTCAACGAAATGAAGACCTCATCAGTCTTTCAGTTCCTGCGCACCAACATCATTTGTCGTTTTGGCATACCCAATAGATTCGTCCATGATAACGGACCACAGTTCCGGGATCATCGATTCTACAGGTTCTGCGACAAATACAAAATCCAAAGCTGTCCTTCGACTCCATACAATCCGGCAGCAAACGGGTTAGCAGAAGCTTTCAACAAGACACTCTGCAAAATCCTCAAAAAAATGGTCTCTAGTCACAAAAGAGACTGGAGCGACAAAATGTCTGAAGCTTTGTGGGCCTATCGAACCACTGTTCGAGGACCAACCCATAGCACACCATTCTCCTTGGTCTATGGATGCGAAGCTGTCGTACCCTTGGAAGTACAAATTCCTTCCTTGAGGGTATCCTTGCAAAATGACATGACTCAAGAAAGCAATGTCAAATTGCGACTCCATGAGCTGGACAATCTCGATGAGAGACGGCTCGAAGCTCAACAAAGCATTGAACTTTACCAAGCACGCATGGCAGGATCTTTCGATAAAAAGGTCAGGCAACGCGCCTACAAAAAGAGTGACTTAGTTCTTGCGGTAAAATGACCAATGGTCTTCGCTCACAAGTCCAAAGGCAAATTTGAGCCAAAATGGGAGGGACCCTACGTCATCGACAAGGTTTTCTCCAACGGCGCATACGCACTCCTAAACATGGAAGGTGACAGATGTATGCTGCCCATCAACGGCAAGTTCTTAAAGCGGTACTACCCTTGAAGACTTACCCAACTGGGTAAGAGCAATGCCTGTACGGCCAAAACCGGTTCCAGGTACACGCTCGCTAAACCCACCCTTTTTTAGAATTTTCATATCAAATGTTGAAATTTCTAGAAATTTAAAGCAATGCTTACTTTCATCGTTTCATTGTTCAAAAAAGAATAAATATCCAAATTTAGGAACCTTTCCCTAACTTGACCAAAACTTTCAATCCTTGAACCCAAAATTCATGGTTTGAAACAAAATCCGGATTCAGGGATTTCCACCCTAGTCCACCCTGCCTTTTACCGCCAAAATGGTTTTAGGTCAAAACTTACGACCCTCGTGTCTTTAAACAAAAAAAAATGGTTTTTCAAAAAACCGCGAGGAAGCGACGCTTAGTCGATACTCGCACAAATCGGAAGCATACGAACCATGTTCAACACTTCCAAAATCACAGGAAAGCGACATTTCGTCGGTACTTGCAAAATCCAAAACTGTGGAGACGCAACATTTCAGTTGATATCCACAACCCAAATTTCAAAGGTTCGAAAAAACCTAAAAAAAACCATGGAGACGCAACATTTCAGTTGATATCCATAACCCAAAGGTTCGAAAAAACCACAAATTTCAAAAATCGTGGGGAAACGACATCAAGTCAGTACCCGCAAAACCAAAATTTTTGAAAAGCAAGGATGCGACATTCCATCGATACTTGCACCCAAATCCGCGAGGATGCGACATTCCATCGATACTCGCAACCGAATGAGCAAGGATGCGACATTCCATCGATACTTGCAAGAACATTCAGCAGGGAGGCGACTTTTAGTCGATACTTGCATTTTTGAAAACCAAACCGGCTATAAATGCCATCAAAACAGGCTATAAATGCCACAAACCGGCTATCAATGCCACCAAAATAAAGCCGGCTATCAATGCCACAAACAAAAAACTTGGATTTCAAAAAAAAAAAACCGGCTATCAATGCCACCAAAACAAAACCGGCTATAGATGCCACAAAACAAACCGGCTATCAATGCCACCAAAACTGGCTATAGATGCCACAAAAAAAAAACAAACTCGGCTATCAATGCCACAAGAAAAGCTGGCTCTCATGCCAAAATTGGCTTCCATGCCACAAACAAAAACCTGGCTTTCATGCCAAAATAATCACTTGACAAAAGATTTTCACAAAATGACAACCTTTTGATCAAATCCCATTAAGCAATTACTTTTATCACAAAAAGATTCAAGTGAGCGTAGGGATAACAAAAAAAAAGAGCATCCCATTTAGCAATTACTTTTATCACAAAAAGATTCAAGTGAGCGTAGGGATAACAAAAAAAAAAAGAAAGTGTTCACAAGCACTACAAAAAAAAAAGAGTACCAAAAAAATACATGTGGTACCAAAAAAAAAGAAAGTGTTCACAAGCACTACAAAAAATAAGTACCAAAAAAATACAAGTGGTACCAAAAAAGAGAGAAGGATGGTTTCTGTAAAAAAAAATATATACAGGAGCTCAATCAAAAATGGTCTCCAGCCAAGAATTCAGCTCCTCAAGCAAACTTTTAGCCTCAGCCGTCAAGGATTCCAAGGCACGCTTCTTCAGGAACCTGCCATGAGATGCTGGAGTGGGCTGTACCCCTTCTTTCACACCGGGAAGCTTATCCCGAGCAGTTTGCCATCGTTCGCTTTCTTCAGATTTCCTTTCAAGAACTCGATTGGCATCTGCAACCAGATGAATCAGAGCACTCTCCCTGTCGCGAGCCTCTATTATGGCAGTCCACTTGGCAGCGACTTGTGCCTGCAGATGCTCAAGATGTTTCCTGGCCTCATCGACCTCCCTATCAAGGATGTTAAGGTCATGTGTCAGCCCGATGATGGTTAGCTCTTATAAGTTCTTCTTTCGGACTGCCTGCTTCCTGCTTTCTGTAGCCTCATCCAGGTCAGACTTAGCCTTATCAGCAGGGTCCAGGAACATCTCCTTGAAGAACTGGTCATCAGCCAAACCTACAGTCTCAAACCACTTGTCACCCCAGTGCAATGATCCTATCAACGATCGCCCTGGCACCTGTGACATCCAGACCAGCCTCTTCGGCATCACTGAGAATCTCCTGCACATGCTGGATCATGCCAAATCCGGCTTCCAAGTGCCCAGAAAAGAGAGTCTCAATCCAAGAGCTCAGAACTCGCATCACCACCTTCTTCGCAAAAAGAAGAGATGGCCCAGCTGAAGATTCGCCCAACTCCGTTGGTCGGCTACTCATATCGTCATCTGTTGGAAGAGTAACAAAAGAACTCTTTCCAGCTGAAGCTACTCCTGCTCGGGAAGGAATCTCAACGCGAGGAATCTCCTCAACATTGTCAAAGCTGGTCCCAAGAGTCTCTACCTCTGGCATCCCTTGCTCTGGAAGTGACGGATCCTCCTCTGTCACTTCAAAACCTGCCAAAGAAACACAAAAAGGTATGAATATAATCCTGTTTGAAAATCATTATCAGGGTTATAACTATAAAATACCTTCTTCGACGACTGGCGGAACATTTTCTTCCTCCATGAACTCATCGGAAGCATCATCAACATTTGTATCCATCGATGGTTCAAAGTCATCGGAATCCTGTGGCAAGTCAGCTGGCAAGAAATGTGTTAGCAAACCAAGTCACAGACAAAAAAAAAAAGAAAAAAAAAAGAGAAGTCATACCAATTGGAGACTCTGGAATCACTCCAGAGTCCCTCGGTTCTTCTTCAGGTGCCTCGACAGGATCCGTCACCACCTCATCGACCGGAACCTCAGGCATCATCAAGTCTTCCTCTGCTAAAAAAAAAAGAAAAGAAAAGCAGAAACAAGAAGCAAATCATAACATGGAAAAAATCCCATGAAAAGAAATGGAAAGAGAAAAAGGAAGAATCATACCTTCACCGACGGTCTCTTCTTCTCGGCTTCTCTTCTCTGGAGGCTCGTCGGCATCCACTGGCACATCCTCATTAATAGTAAGAGGAACTTCCAAATCAGGAGAGTCCTCATGCTGCCCTTTGCTGCGATGATGACTCCTCCCCCTCTTACCCCGGCGGGCTCGCTTCTTAGAGGAACCTGCCCCACTGTCAGAGTCAGGTTTCCCACTTGACTCCTCACTGGATGGTCTACTCTTGCCAGTAGACTCCACGGAAGCTTGCCTCTGTGCCGCTTGCATCCAAGTGCCAAGTTCGGCTTCCTCCTGTTCTAGCTGCTCTAAAGCCTCATCAGGTATTTCTCGAACAGCTTCAGAACCAATGACGCCCTGGTCACCGAGAAAGCCTATCTTGTGCTTCTCTCCAGAAAGGAAGGCCCAAACTTCCTCTCGCCGGACGCCATCCGACTTTCCAAGGCCCTTTCCAGATGCCAGCTTCACATCAAGCTCCTTCTTGGAAAGCCCCCGATATGCCGAAAAGCTCTCCGCGAACCACTTCGCAAAGCCGGCAGTCCGGGAAGTCAGCAACACAGGATAAGAAATCATGGCTGTAGTGTCTTCAGCACTATAGAAAGCCCATGCATTTCTCCCGTCCTGTAAGCCTCCAAAGCGCTTCACCATGCTTGAAGGCGCTCCAACAACGCCTTGAGAAAAGCCCAGCTGCAAAGCAAAGCGAGAGGATACATATGGCTGGATGTCGACGAAAAGATGTCTACGGTACACCATCGTGCCGACACGTATGCTGAAAAGCCACTCTCTCTCTGCATTCGTCAAGGAATAATGCCTTCCCGACCCCGCCCTGGTAGAGTCTCGGGAGGCACAAAAATCAAAAGCCTTCTTCCGCAACTCCGGAGAAAGCTTCACTGAAGACTGCCCCATCTCGACGTCCCTGAACCGTCGGATCCTCATGCGGGCAAACAAAAGTGATTCGGACACGGCTTTGCCCTTAGCCAGTCGAATCATCAGAGGATCATCATCCTGTGCAGCACCCAGCCGGTGGAAGCCAGGACAGTGGTATACATACCACGAATAAAAGATATGGGCTGAAAATACCCTATTCATGGGAAGCCCAAGCCGAACCAAAAAAGCAGCAGCCTGCAGTTCGGTACACAGGTAGGAGTAAAGAGCTGGCACCAAAGCAAGCTGCTCTCCAAACGCCATCTGACAAGCTGGGAAAATACAATGCGGCCTGATGTGCGTTCCATCTCCTCCAGCAAAAACAGCCTCACCAAGCCAATAAGTGAGGTAAACAGCGAGATCTCTCCGCAGTGCAATGTCAGGACATATGGCGTTTGTACTTGCACAGAAATCTCTCAACTCTTCTTGCATGGCCAAGATCTTCTTTGAACTTGGATCCTGAGCTCCGGCTTCCTGGGTCACGCTATCAGAAGACTCCCTGCTATAAAAAAAGTTGGGGAATGAAGAGCTAAAACTCTTCCAACTGCTGGATCTAACTTTCAAACCCTCCTTCTCCTTCAAAAAATCATAGAAGGCGACGAGCTGAAAGTACAGAAGCCTGAACTCCTCAGACTGCCCCTCGAGGACGCTGTCAATCGGCATAAACTCCTCATAGAGTTTGCCGAGGATGGGCAATCCAGTAATGGCGCTCAGCTCCTTCAAAGAAAAACCAATCTCACCATTCGTCACAACGAAGGTATTGGTTTGTGGGAGGAATGATTCCAGCATAGCCATGAAGGCCTCGTCGGAAAAGATCACGGTCTCCCTAAAAGCGCGGACCGCATCAAAAATCCCGGCTTCCTTCAAAACGGTGCCACCAATCAGCAGGACGCGATCAGTCCACGACTTCCACTCGGAGTCAGCATTGAAAGCGGCCGCGAAGTCGAAAAGGCTTGATCCAATTGCTGCCGTCACCGCTGAAAATACCAAGGCCCACCGGTCTCAAATCGACCGACGGATAATCAGGACCCTGGTAGCCGCTGGATGGCATCAAAAGGTCCATGTCAACAGGCGACCTCTCCGTATATCCAGGAGAACCGCCAACAAAAACCCCGGTCTTGATTACATTTGTCCTTCTCACCCAGCTTCGAGGATCTTCCCTCTTAGAGCACGTGGGGGCAAGGCTCATGATCGAGACGGTGCGATCAAACGTCGACCGGGGTAGCAACAGTCTTCTTCTCACCATCTGCTGTGAAAGAAAACTGAAAACATCTCCTCTGGTATGACATGTCATCAGGGACTGCATCACCAAAGAAGAAGGTAGGCTTGGGCAAAACGCTCTGATCTTCCATCACCAATGGACGACTGCTTACCATGATCTTATAGAATTCCTCTCCCTTGAGAGCGATCAGTCGCTGCCTCATCTCATCTCTGTTGAGGGAGTCGCACTCTTCCAGATTTCTCTCAACATACTGGACCTTCTCAAAAGCCAGCTGAACGGCCGGATTAGAAGATCTAGAAGATCGACGAGGTACGCTTGTAGTAGGCTCTTTACCCTTGTTCGTTCTAGAGGAACCACCTGCAAAGGATGGAAAAGAAAAAGATCAAACATCAAAATGACAGAATCTCGCTAAAAAAAAATCTGGCGAAATTTTGACATGATGACGGGGCAATTCCGAAGAAAAGGAACTATCCTGAAAGAAATAGAAAGCTTGAAGATGGGCTCAACATCGCTGCGAGCTCCGAAACTCCAAACTTTCGAAACCTCAAAGTCTCCGCAAAATCAGGAAGGGCTCAACATCGCTGCGAGCTCCAAATTCCCAAAATTGCGAAAACTTTCAGGTATGCTATCACATCATGCTACAAATTTAATTTACAATTGAATGCATGCATGAACATCTAGGTTTGCCAAAAAAAAAGGGGCATTATCATGATGAGCAAAAAAAAAGAGAAAGGAGAAAAGAAACTCTCTCAAAAAAAAAAGGGAGGGAAAAAAAAAAGAAAGAGAAAAAAAAAAAGGGGCTGGCCCACAGGCCATGGCCCACTGGCCACGTGGCCGTACGGCCCACAAACAAAAAAAAAACAAAACAAAACATGAAAAAAAAAAAAGAAAGAAGAAAAGAAAAAAAAAACGTGTGAAAAAAAAAAGGAAAACACATGGAAAAAAAAGAAAAGAAAAAGAAAGAAACAACAAAAAAAAAAGAACTTTTTTTCCTACAATGGAGTTTTCTTGAAAAAGGGAACTTACTTGAAGCCATTGATGGAGAAGAAGAAGAAAAGTCTTGAAGATCTTGAAGAAGAAGAACTCTTGGTCTTGAAGCCCTCTTGAGATTATTGCAAAAGAAAGTAATAAGAGCAAGAGATCCAACCTCCTCCTTGCTTTTATAGAAGAGAGCAAATCAAAGAAGGAAAGAAGAAAGAGGTAAGTGTTACTAATTAGTAACCTTACCAAAAGAAAGAGATTAGAAAGATTCTTTCCCAAAAGAAAGATATCTTGAGGGATTCTCTCCCAAAAAGAAATCAATGAGAGATTTTCTCCTAATAGATAGGATCGATGAAGGATTCTTTCCCAAAAGAAAGATATCTTGAGATATCCTATCCCAAAATAAAGGGAATGTGAGAGATTCTCTCCAAGTAAAGATATTCTTAGATATTCTCTATCCAAATGAGATATTTTTGGATATTCTTTACATTCTTTACAAAAATGAAACCATATGAGATCTAAGCCATTTCAAAAGCTTAAGGTCCCATGGGTTAGCCCATATGAGCCAGGTTTGACCACCTAGGCACTTAAAAAAAAAAATTTGGGCTTTTAGTCAAAGAGAAATCCCTCTTACCAAGAGCATACAAAAATGGTTCCATGCCTCTTTTGAGTTGATTGGACCATACAAAGAAAATTCCAAGCCCCATGAGCTTCCAAAAATCAAACCATCCAGCCTCATATACCAAATTGAGCCAAAATCTTGAAATTGACATTCCACAAAAATCAAACCAAATCCTGGTCCCCTAACTTGCCACATACAGCCTGTTAGGTCACAAGACCAAAACCAAAAACCAAAACCTGATCCCCTAACTTGCCACATATAACCTGTTAGGTCACAAGATCAAAACCAAAATTGATCCCCCAACATTCCACATACAGCTTGTTGGGTCACACGATCAAAACCAAACCCGACCCCCTAACCTGCCACATATAGCCTGTTAGGTCACAAGGTCAAAACCCAAATCCACATCCCTGATGTCATCTTCAAAACTTTGCCTCGAGATGGTACGTGATCCCTTTCACTACCATAAAATTCCCCTGGAAGCTCAAAAGGCTACAAATACCAAAAAGAAAGACTGCTCAAAGACTCTTGGTCAAGTCACAGACTCTCCTTCAAAATCTCTTCAAGGCACATCGACTACAAAAGTTAAGCAACTCGTCGCTGTACCTCGAGGGGGCATTTGTTGACACCAAAAATGTCACTTTGCCTCTTCAAGATCCAAAGAGCTACATGAAGTCGCAACCTGCCATAAATAGGCAATGCT
This sequence comes from Litsea cubeba, assembly GCA_012931725.1. NCBI lineage: Eukaryota > Viridiplantae > Streptophyta > Magnoliopsida > Laurales > Lauraceae > Litsea > Litsea cubeba. Next base: position 62,694,355 of record CM022953.1, read on the forward strand.
ACTTCCAAAAATCAAATCTTGTTAGAATCAAACAAAAACTGCAAGATCCTTCAAGACAGCCAAAAGAGGAGTACACAAGAAGTTTCGGGCCATTTCAAAATCATTTGGCCTAACTTCGCTTCTCCGACAGCCGAAAAGGAGCTCTCGGCGCCGAAAGCATCGGAGACACCAAATCTTCGATCAGAGCCGATGGATGGTCTCAAAATACATCCAAAAGGCTCCACGTCAAGTTCCGAGTCAAACCGACAACGTTTGACCCTACATCAACCCTCGAACAGCTAAATCAAGCCTCACGGCGGCGAGAACCACCGAGGCCATTACTCATCAGATAGAGTACATGGACGGCTTCAAAATGCTTATAAAGGGCTACACGTCAAATTTCAGGTCATTTCCACAACATTTGACCATAGTTTGACGCTCGGAAGCCAAATCAGGCCTTTCGGCGGCAAAGCTCTCCGGGACCATGGTTTCCAAGACAGAGCCTATGGATCATCTTAAAATGACTCCAATAAGTTCCCTGTCAAATTTCAAGTCAATCGGACATCGGTTGACCGCACATCAAACCGCGACATCTTCATCGCGACAAAAGCAAGTCTACTGGTGATAGGACCCCAAACGGCTTCAAAACTCAAACAAAAACCTATGGTTGGTCTTATTTATTGCTCAGGAGGCTTCACACCAAATTTCAGGTCATTCTGACATCGTCTGTCCCAGTTTCAGCTTCTGACGGAAAATCGGCAGCTCTGCGCGACAAAGTCTTCGGCTTTCTCAGGAAATTGGAAACTTTGCAAAATAAAATGCAAGGATTCTCATCAAGTTTCCTACAAAGAAATCAGGCCAATAAATGGTCAAAATGTCAAGGAAAAGTACAGGAGAAAAAAGAATCGAAAAACAGCAAAAACGGACACAAAACGGGACAAAAAAGGGGAAAACCCCCCAGGGTCGCAGGCCCCTGCGACCCTGGGCCAGGGTCGCCGGCGACCTTGGAGCCCGGGGTCGCCGGGAAGGCCCCGGAAACCCCGGTTTTCGCCGTTTTTTTCGTAATTCGAAGCGCCCAGCCTCTGGTACTTTCCAAAATTTATGCTTTTGAGACACCAAATCCTCTGACATCCGTCCAAAACACGGGTTAATCATCAAGAGTATCGAAAACAATATTGATCTCCACCCGGTCAACCAGAAAAAAAGTGTGCTTTCTACCCGACCGATCGAGAAGTCGACAGGACAGATGGCACCGACCCGCTGTTGGCAACAAACACCTGAAATTACATGGTCATCTGATGTCGATCTACATGAAGATCCATCGATGATCATCACCAGAAGAATCCCAAAAGACGCGGCACGGCCCGCGACTCTTCAGATGCTCGGCGACCACTTAATGTGATTAATTGACTAGCTTTATTACAGTCATTAATCCATTTCTTTGGACGGACCAATCAGAAGCAAGCATCCGGGAGTTACAAGTCAAGAGATTCATGGCATTTAACCCATGAAACTCCTCCCATCATGGCGATTAAAGGCGATTAAATGCCCTCAATCTCCTCCGGCCAATCAGAAGCCAAGAAAAAGGAGTTACAAAATAAACAATTCAATTTTGTAACTCATCCCATTATGCGGCTTAATGACAATCAAAGCTCATAAACCCTCCTAAATGGCTACCTAAAAGCCTATAAATAGGAGAGCTCTCCAAGAAGAAGGAAAATCAGAAAAAAGCACAAACACACAGACAGACAGAAACACAGAAATTCAGAGAAGGAAAAGAGAGAAAACTCTGCGGAAGTTCTACACCGGCCACCGCAACAAGGTGACAAAAGTCCCTTGGGGGGTACCCCCCCCAAGGTCCTTGCCTTCTCCTCCTGCCTCCAATGGCTTAGATGTGGCTTTTCAGCCCGTCTACTTGGCTTTTTATTGGACATAGGACCTCCTTTTGGTCTTTGTCCTCTAAAAACCTGAGGTTATAGCCAAGCCAAGCGAATCAATAGCATCCTCTGTTCTCATCTGCATGGATGATGGTGAAGCCCACCTATGGCTTGCGACCGTCAATCTAAACGAGTCCCCCACAAACTCCTGAGAAGTTAGATCCTCCTTTTCTTGCTTTTCATTGTAGTTTGTATTTTTTTAAAAGAGACAAAAATCACAACTCTTGTCTTTCATTATTGATAAGGATTGTAAATCGGCTATAAATGCCAAAATCGGCTATAAACGCCAAAAATCGGCTATAAACGCCAAAATCGGCTATAAATGCCAAAAAAATCGCCTTTCACGGCAAACCAAGAAAAATGTCTCTTTTCTTAAATATATGTGCAATGGAAAACTTGAAAGAAGTTGATTTCCTTTTTACTTGCGAAGGTTGATCTCCGGATCACCACTTGTAATTCCAAGTAAAATAGAAAATCTGGCACACCCACACAAAAAAAGAAATGTTGATGCACGCCCCTGCCCCCTGGTTACGAAAGGGTCGAACCCGACGGACTCCCACGTCCGCCGACCCTCGGTAGGAACCGAGCAGGAGCGCGGTCCATCACCATACATACACGTATTCAAGAAGAACGCTTCGTCCGTGCACGTGATTTCCCACAGGGTTCCACGGTGAGGATTTCACATACAAGTCATATACATATTCATAATGTGGAAGCGTGTAGCAAATCAAGCATAACAATCTATTCCGAAATACAAGTAGACACAATATGATGTTAGAGTGAGCAATGATCATTAGCATTTCCCAAAAGAGTAAAGTTAAGAGTTTATACAAATTGTGAATTAATTTATCATTCCCCAAAAATAATGGCCAACAAAGGCCAATGCAACCCAAAAGAATTCTCCCAAAATGAGTTAGTCCCAATTCCTAAATTGTGTCGTAACTCAAAGCTTGACTGAATGCCTACACGACATCATCAGCTTGCCATTCAACTATGCGATGCGGCTCCTCAGGCTCCTCCTCGAAGGCAACGAGGTCTGGACCTGAGTACCAAAGAATAGGTCAGACACGACGTCTGGCAGGTGGGTGAATGGATATAACAATAAAGTAAAACAATGATACATTGGAAAACATTGAAGCCTGTATAAACAATGAATTTCATAAAAGAAAATGCATAATTTATTAGAAAAGACATGCAATATAAAACATGTAAAGGTATCAACGGATCGGGAACTAGCAAGATAGCAACCACACAAAGATAAATCATCTCTCACTAAAGTGATGAGAGCACATCGGGGCGTTGACCTCAGTCACACGAGGTGAGGAGAGTCAACGAAATACATGGATATATATAGATGGACAGGACCACGGTAGCGAACTTGGTATCAGGACGGGACGGGATGGGATCTAGGCTACAGCTAGCGGGACGGGAGGGGGATCTCCAAGTCGGTGGATCAAACCGACAAGGTCTTCCAATCTTAGTGGTGCCGACTCATAGGTCACATGCAATAAATCGAGACAAGTACATATATAACGGGACGGGGTGCTCATAGGCACAATAACACATTTGTATCAGGTCGGGCATAAACGGGCTACCAAAATGCCAAAACATGATTTGACTGTTTTCGGGGCATGACTAGTCATATAACAAGAAGTTTGAAGTGCACAAGTGAAATTCGGGTAAAAATCAAGTAAAATGTATTTGTATAAATTTCTAGGCCAAGCGTTGAGGATCCAAGATTTAAATCAGTGTGAATAGGGTCCCGTATGTCGAAATTGATATACACTTGGTACTCCATCAGAATTAGAGACATTTCGGATCCCTATGCACATTAACAAACCCAAAAACTATTAACGAATCTCCGTGATGGGGTTTCTTCCTCAACTGGCTCCATAAAACACTTCTTGGTTCTCTTTATCACATTGGGGCTATAAACAATACCTACCCAAGCCTTAGAAAAACGTTTCAAGCCCTCTTACATTGACCCAGGCCTGATAGGCTCTTGGCTCGAGCGAACTGGAAGTGTGCTCGAGCCAAGAGCTCTATGTGAGGGGTTCACTCGAGTGATCATAAGCTCGCTTGAGCGAACTGCTTTTTGTCTGGGGTCTGCTCGAGCGAACTCAAGCCCGCCTGGGAGCTCTCTGTGAGGGGTTCGCTCAAGCGAACTGTCACAGAATCAAAATCTAAAGTGCAGTTCGGCTCTTCTTCCTTTTTCTCTTTTCATACATTTTTTAGCACCCTTTCTACACCTAAGTGAGGACTCCAAAACCTCCTCTAAACCCCATCAAATCAACCATCCAATCCTCCTCACAACACATCAAATCGCTTCCATTTCGTCCACATTCCATCAAGAGAGAGAACCCAACATTCTTCAAAATCCAAATATAACAATGCAAGGTTTAACACAAGTCAATGTAACATTTCCAAGAGATTAATAAGCTAGAAAGATACATTAATGAGTGCATTTCAAAATCAATAGAAGTCATGTCATGAAGCAAGGGTTAACAATCAAAACCATTAATGAAAAACCAAGTTTATGCAAAAAACATGATCAACAACAAATAATCCATTCATCCACTTGCCTTAGGTCCAAAGCTAAGCAAATCAAGCCTCTAATCACCCTCCAAGGTTATTAGCACCAAGCTACTTAAAAACCCCCAAATAGAACCCATTTAGAAACCCTAGAAAGCCAATACCAAGAATGAGGAAGAGAAAGCTTGCAAGGAGAGAGATGAAGCCTCTCTAGGGCTAAACAAACATAAATCTAGAAGATTAGAATGATCACCTACTTGTAAGATTCTCAAAGAAGCAAGGCTAGCTCAATGGAAACTCCAATGTCCATGGATTTCTCCTCTAATGGCTTCCAAGGAATGCTCTTAAGGAGATGAAGAGGAAGATGATGTCCATATCTTAGTTTGGCAAGGGTTGGTGATGGGTTAAGGAGGAAGAGAGCTAGAAGAGGGAGAATAAGCAAGAACCCTAGCTAAGTTATTCCCCAAATCACAAGAGCAATAAAGGGAAATGAGAATGAAGGGGTTCACTATATATAGCATAAGAAGGCGGGTCCCACAACTTAAGAAGTTTGTTGGGCTAAAATCATGGCCTTCAGGACCTCGGGTGAGTTCGACGAAGAAGGGAAAATTGATCGTCGAAATTTCTAGTTTCCAAAAAGTATATGCTTCGCGGGTTTTTGTGACATTGAAAATAGTGTCCAGATTTTGAGTAAAAATATCATTTTGCCCTCAAAGTAGGAGAAGTCGTCTTTCGGTATCTTGGGAGGGGACGGGGTCAACTTGAAGGTTGTAGAGATTAACGAGATGAGTCAAACGGGGTTAACATATGAATTTTTAATATTTCGAATAATCCCCCAAGTTCGCGCAAAGTCATAACAAGAACCCCCAAAGGGTCCCACTTATTCAAGAAGGCTCTCAAAATCTTCCAAAGCTATATAAAAGCTATTCTAACCCAAACTTAGTCAAAATATGCTAATCACACTTAGGGATAAAACACAGCTTAATTAACGCTAATCGCGGTCTCTCGGGTCGGGGTCTTACAGGGATATTTGTGAGGATAGATTCCTTCATGATAATTATATGTTCCCACAGCCCCACTACCACGTACACAAGACATCGAGGTGTTGACCTACAATTGGCTTCACTCATTGATAACTCAAAGTAAATGTATAGTAGAAACTTGAGTCCATTAATCTCTCAGGATTAAGAGCTTATTGCTTGGGAATTATAAGAGCAGTCCTTTGATGAAAAGACATATTTGTACAAGGTGCTACTCATGGTTCTTCAGTACAACCAATGTACCAGCACGATGATCCAGAGTCTTACACTCTGATGACCGAGACATATCATACTATCTAATAGTGATCATAGTGCTAAAACTTATCAGATGAGATATCCAATCTCATCACTGGCTGTGAATCAATTTAAATATAAGATTTTTGATCTATGTCTTCTGTATGTGGATCTCATCCAAATACAAGGATCGCATCTAATATACTTGTGGGCTCTGGTTCATCTCATGAACCATCATGTCATTTTGTATTGGTCATGTGAAAACATAGAATAAAATACCATTCATCTCATGAATAAAGCATGAAAATATAAATTAATTAATGAAATAAATCAATTTATCCGTATTATCCACTGAATTGAGGCCATACAATGTAACAATGGGATATACAGAGAGTGGGTGGATAGGAGAGACCCATTTAAAGAAAGAAGCTACTTCCAAAGACTAATAGCCATGGCACATTCAAAAAAGATGTGGCAATCAGATTATGCATTAGAGTGGCAAATGTGGCAATCAGATTATGCATTAGAGTGCCAAATGTGGCATCTCGATGCTAAGGATATCCCTTTAGATTTTGCCCAGCAATCGGTGAAAGTTTTCCTTTATAGAAAATGCCAAATCATCAAGGAAAGTCTTGGGTAAATGAAGGTGCTTCACACCAATTTAGCCCAAGGTAGGGCCGGACCTAGGTGTAGCCCCAGCGGGACCATGCACCCACCCACCCACCCCCCTCTCAAATCACTACCCTATAATATATATATACTTCAGTAGGTTTATATATTAATTTTATAACAAGTCCCCCCCCCCCCCCCCCTCTTAATTGTTTGCTCAAAGTGAAAGAGAAAAAAACAAAAAACAAATCATCTCTTCATCTCCTGTTCTCCTCGTCTGACATCTCCCAAAACCCTAAGTCCGGTCCAAACAACTTTGTCCATATGGAGATGGCGATCAATTGCAGCTCGCGGCCATTTCTTGCCTCCCTCATCTGACCCCCTCCCCCTACCCCAAAACCACCTGTCTTCACAGGGTATGAAAATCTGTCATTTCCTCCATTAACCCTCTCCCACCTTGTCTTGTGTACATTGCGAGGGAAGTTGCGGAGAAGTTTAGCACATAATCAGTCATTGAAGACTTTCAATATTTAAAAAAAACGTCGAGTTCCATTTTGATGGATTATGGAAGTTGGAATGTACTAAAATACAATTATTTATGTCAGCTAGATCCTGGTTTTATTTTCAATGCGAAATTTAGTCTTTGATTTTAATATATTTATCATGCTTGAACTGGAGATTTGTCCAGAAAAAATATAAAAAAACATTAGCTATCTTGATTTTTTAAAATATATTTATTTAAGCCCCCCCCCCCCCATGAAATCCTGGGTCCGCCCCTGGCCCAAGGGACTGTAGATGCCCAAGAATGAACTAGATGCCAAGCTTCCGAAGTGGAGGACCGGTCTTCATTGTTGCCTTAACCAAACCACTTATCAGGAACTCGATCCACTACACTTGGCAGTTTAATCTGATGGGCTCTCTGCAAGAAGTGTGGGGGGTAAAAGAAATGTGGTCTGGAATGTGCCAGGAACCATCTTCAGAGATGATTGCAAAGACCTTTTCTAGAGGTGAGAACCTGAAATTTGGAAATTTATAGGCAATTGGGTTATTGTCGATCCATCTATCAAACCAAAGGCTAATGGGTTCCCATTACCAAGAAATCACTTATTCGCACTTAGAATGAAAGGAGAGACAAGAAGGATCCATTTTTTCCAAATACAACAACAGACCGAATATTCAGAGGACACCAAAGAGAGAAAGACTTAAAAGTATTAGGACTGAAACCAATTAGCCCAGATAGAAGTGGATGTAGCAGCTGCGCAACCGAGCTTTAACATACATGAATCATTGAATTCTTCGACTCTCCATAAGGAAATCAGCTAGATTTTAAGCTTTCACCACCAGATCTTTTCTGTCTATTTTTCCTAGAGATTTAAAACCAGTGGAGTATTTTATTATTATTAAAAAAAAAACAGTGGAGCTACTTCGAAGGAAAAGAGTGCAGAGAGGAGACAAGAGATTTAATCCCACTGTATGAACACAAACGCACACACAGATGATACATTGTGCTCATTTTTCATGTACCAAACTATTTGCCTCTATTTGATGGAACTCACCACCCATGATATGATGTGCACCCCAATATCACATCAATCATTGTTATATTCACCATTGGACAAGTTAAAAAGATCAAAGAGCTTAAAGAAGTCAAATCCAACTTGATGGGCAAGCACAACCTAACCATGAAGTAGGCTCATGGCCTATGTCCAATTTACTCTTTCTGAAATTTTCGATTTCCCATCGCACTCTTTCCGTTTAATTATTCTTTCAAATTTAAATTCTTACCTGACTAATTGTTTGTTTCCATTCTCCATTTTTTCTAAAATTCTTCAATCCCTTATTTCCTCCTTCCTAAAACTTATTCTTTCTCATATGTCTTCAATTTTCTAAAAGATCCCCAACAACCACTTTCAAAAAGGAGAATATCTTCCATTTAGGAATTCACCTTAAAGACTTCCACATCTTATTTGTCAGATATTTTTTTTTTTGCAATGAAATACTTTATTATAGTTAATGATTGCTTGCTTCTGATTGGGTCGTCCAAAATAATGAGCTAATGACCGCATTAAGTTGCCATAAAATGGGTCAATTAACCGCATCAAGTCGTCGCCAAGTCACTTGAAGAGTCGTGGGCCGTACCGCGTCTTTTGAAATTCTTCTTGAGATGATCGCCAATGGATCTTCATGTTGATCAATGTCGGATGACCATGCAACTTCAGACATTTATTGCTACCAGTTGGTCGGTGCCACCTGTCCTGTCAATTTCACGATCAATCGGGCAGAAAGCGCATTTTCTTAGTCGGCCGGTTGGTGATTTCGAAGCGATCAATGATGATTTGATGCTCTTGAAGACTGACCTGTGATGTTGACAAAGATCGATGGATTTCGTGCCTCAAAAATCATGATTTTTGAAAACCACAGGGGCCGGACATCTCAAAACGCTGAAAGGAACCGAAAAACGGTCATTCGACGAAAATCCAGCGATTCGGATTTCCAGAGTCGCCAGCGACCATGGGGGATTTTTCCTTTTTTGGTTCCCGATTTTCGGGCGTCTTTTTGGTTTTTCCGAGTCTTTTTTCTTTGGTATTTTTCCTAACATTTTTTTTTACATATTTTGGCCTGATTTCCCTATAGAAAACTTGACAAGAAGCCTTGCGTATTAGAGTGCAAAGTTTTCTGATTTTCTAGGAAAGCCGAATACTTTGTCGTGCAGAGTTGCCGATTTGTCGTCAAAAGCCAAAACTGGGTCAAAAACGATGTCGGAATGACCTGAGAGGTGAAGCCTCTTGAGCAATAAATAAGACCAACCATAGGCTTTTGTTTGACTTTTGAAGCCATGTGGGGTCTTGTCGCCAGTAGACTTGATTTTGTTGCGAGGAAAATGTCGCACTTTAATGTATGGTCAACCGATGTCCAATTAACCTAAATTTTGACAGGGAGCCTATTGGAGTCATTTTGAGACAATCCATTAACTCTAATTTGGAAACCATGGTCCTAGGGAGCTTAGCCGCCAGGAGGCTTGACTTGGCTTCCGAGAGTCAAAGTCTAGTCAAATGTTGTCGAAATGACCTGAAACTTGCCATGTAGCTCTTTGGAAGCATTTTGAAGTCACCCATGTGCTCTATTTGATGAGTGATGGCCTCGGTGGTTCTCGCCGCGGAGAGGCTTGATTTTGCTAGTCGAGGGCTGATGCAGGGTCAAATGTTGTCGGTTTGACCTGAAACTTGACGTGGAGCCCTTTGGAGGTATTTTGAGACCAGCCACAGGCTCTGATCAAAGATTTGATATCCTCGACGCTATTGCTGCCGGGAGCTCCTGTTCAGCTGCTGGAAGAGTGAAGTTAGGCCAAATAATGTTGAAATGGCCCGAAACTTCATGTGTACTCTTCTTTTAGCTGTTTTGAGAGATCTTGCAGTTTTTGCTTAATTCTGACAAGATTTGATTTTTGAAGTAGCATTGCATGTTTGTGGTAGGCTGCGGCTTCATGTAGCTTCTTGATGTTGAAGAAGCAAAGTGACATTTTTGGTGTCAACAAGGTGGTGCTGGTAGTGCCAATCGCTGAGCTGGGGCTAGAAGTGTTGGTCTAGCTTGCTGTTGAGGAGGTTGCTGTTGAGGTGCCCTGTAGCCACCTCTATTTCTGGGACAAGCTGTTGCTTGGTGTTCTATCGACCCACTTATGATGCATGCCCTGTGTTCCTCCAACACCTCTCAGTCAGGTGTCCCTTACCATACATATCACATTTAGGTGCACCAATCACCACACCCTTCTGTCTCTTATGCTGTTACCCCTTTCCTGAGTAAGATGACTTTCTTTGAAGTCGTTGGCCCTTTTCCTCAATGCTACTTCTTCTGCGGAGAAGCCTCTGTCCACAGCATCGTCAAATGTCATTGACCTTTGAAAAGCCACTACATGCTCCACATAGGCTGGGTTCATGCCACCAATAAATCAGTCCACCTTCTTCTCTTCAGTATTTATCAAGTTTTTAGCATACTTGGACAATTGCAGAAAGGTGTGTACATACTCTGTCATGGTCATTTGATTCTGCTGCAAGGTCAGGAATTCATTATGTTTCTTCCTTCATACATGATCAGGTATAAACTTCCTACAGAACTGTTTCTTGAATGTCTCCCGTACGGTGGCTTCAGGCAATAACTTGAGAGGATCCTTCACGCTTTTCCACCATATATTGGCCATACCCCAAAACATCGAAGCGGTGAGTACAAATTTTTTCTTATTGTCACATGTGATAGTTTCAAAAACATCACCAATGTGATCCAACCATTCATCTGCCTTCACAGCACCTTCGTTTCCATAGAATTTTGTAACTCCCCTCTTTCGAAACTTTTCATACAATGAGTTTGGATCGTTGCCCCTCAATTGGGTAGCAACATGTGGTCCTTGTCCGGCCATCAGCATAGCCATCTGTTTGTTTGTTTTAGCCACTTGCTCCATGAGCATCATTAGATGAGCATCCGGATTTGGAGGGTCATTTCCAATCAATACAAACGAGTCATTGTGGTGAAACTCGTTGTTTCCATCATTGTTCCCACTTCCGGAATCGGACGCCATTTATTTGTAAAATAGTTTCAAAGTTGAGTTAGGACCATACTCTAACTCCATCTCCTCAAATGCTAACGATAGACACAATACTAACAATAAACTAATCCCGACAAATCTACACTCTTAATCGGTGCTAACGCATCCTCACAACGATTCCAAATGGTTACTAAGTCTTTTAAAAAGACCTTCAGTGGGCTCTGATACCATACTTACGTATGTCACATCACGGACCCGAATCACCCTGGCCTAAGGTAATCCCCGAGGTGAGACACACGTACTCCCGTGATATTGTACATGTCTCGAGCCAAATACAACACCGGAAGGAGAAAAATAACTTTTCCACTCGTGAGTCTAGCTCACTAGAATCTACCAATAACATTTAAAAGTATAGCGGAAGAGTAATTATTGGAAATAGGTGGGCCTCTAGGATAGGTTTCAAAAGCTTTTGACCAACTTGATGCAGTGATCAACTATCCAGAAGACTACAAAACTCAATCCAGGATGCATACCCTCAATCTCAGCCATCATGAACAGTAAATAAATATATCTACAAGATATAAACAACAATTAACAAGCTACCATAAAAATCTATGATGACACCAAAAATGTCACTTTGCCTCTTCAACATCAAGAAAGCTACATGAAGTCGCAGCCTACTATAAATGGGCGATGCTACTTCTCAAAAAAATCAAATCTTGTCAGAATCAAATAAAAACTGCAAGACCCTTCAAGAAAGCCAAGAGAGGAGTACACAAGAAGTTTCGGGCCATTTCAAAATCAGTTGGCCTAACTTAACTCCTCCGGCAGCTGAACAGGAGCTCCCGGCGGCGACAGCATCGAAGACACCAAATCTTCGATCGGAGCCTGTGGATAGTCCCAAAATACATCAAAATGGCTCCACGTCAAGTCCCAAGTCAAATCGAAAAACGTTTGACCCTACATCAACCCTCAAATAGCTAAATCAAGCATCTCGGTGGCGAGAACCACCGAGGCCATCACTCATCAAACATAACACATTGGCAGCTTCAAGATGCTTACAAGTGCTACACGTCAAGTTTCAAGTCATTTCGACAACATTTGACCAGATTTTGACTCTCAGAAGCCAAATCAAGCCTCTTGGCAGGGAAGCTCCCCGGGACCATGGTTTCCAAGACAAAGCATGTGGATCATCTCAAAATGACTCCAATAGGTACCCTGTCAAATTTCAGGTCAATCGGACATTAGTTGACCGCACATCAAAGCGCGACATCTTCATCGCGACAGAATCAAGTCTACTGGTGACAGGACCCCATACGGCTTCAAAACTAAAACAAAAGCTTGTGGTTAGTCTTATTTATTGCTCAGGAGGCTTCACCTCAAATCTCAGGTCATTCCGACATCGTTTGACCCAGTTTCGGCTTCTGACGGAAAATCGGCAGCTCTATGAGACAAAGTCTTCGGCTTTTCCGAAAAAATAAAAACTTTGCACTCCAAAATGCAAGGGTTCTCGTCAAGTTTTCTACAGGGAAATCAAGTCAACAAATGTGCAAAAATGTCAAGAAAAATAAAGAAGAAAAAGGAATCAGAAAAGACCATGAAATGGCCGAAAAACGACGACCAAAGGGGAAAAACCCCCCAGGGTCGCGGGGGCCCATGGTTGCCGGCGACTGTTGCATTGTCGCCGGCGACCATGGAGATCCAGGTCGCCAGATTTACCCTGGAAGGCCCGTTTTCCATCCCTTTTCGCGTTTCGAAGCTTCCGGCTCCTTTGATTTTTCAAAATTTAGACTTTTGAGGACAGATGTCACCGGCCCTCTGTTAGCAATCAATGTCTGAAATGACATGGTCACCCAATGTCGATCAGCATGAAGATTCATCGATGATCATCGCCAGAAGAAGTCCAAAAGAGGTGGCACGGCCCGCGACTCTTCAACTGCTCGGCGACCACTTAATGCAGTTAATTGACTAGCTTTATTGCAGTCATTAATTCATTACTTTGGACGGCCCAATCAGAAGTAAGCATTCGGGAGTTAGAAGTCAAAGGTTTCATGGCATTTAAACCATGAAACTCCTCCCATCATGGTGATTAAAGGTGATTAAATGCCCTTAATCTCCATCGGCCAATCAGAAGCCAAGAAAAAGGAGTTACAAAATAAAGAAATAAATCTTATAACTCCTCCCATTATCAGCTTAATGACAATTAAAGCCCATAACTCTCCTAAATGGCTACCAAAGGCCTATAAATAGGAGAGCAACCCAAGCATTCCAGACACTTCGGAAAATTTGGAAATCCAGATAAAAAAGGCATAAAAAATCTAAGAGAAAGAAAGAGAGAAAACTCTGCTAAAGTTCTGCACCGACCACCACTACAAGGTGACAAAAGTCCCTTGAGGGCTACCCCCCAAAGTCCTTGCCTTCTCCTTCTTCCTCCAATGGCTTAGACGTGGCTTTTCAGCCCGTCTACTTAGCTTTTTATTGGACATAGGACCTCCTCTTGGTCTTTTCCTAAAAAAATCTGAGATTATAGCCAAGCCAAGCTAGTCAAGAGCATCATTTATTTTCATTTGCATGGATGATGGCGAAGTCCACACATAGCTTGCGACCGTCAATCTGAACGAGTCCCCCACAATCTCCTAAGAAGTTAGATCATCATTTTCTTGCTTTTCATTGTAGTTTGTATTTTTTTAAAAAAAACAAAAATCACAACTCTTGTCTTTCATTATTGATAAGAATTGTAAATCGGCTATAAACGCCAAAATCGGCTATAAATGCCAAAAATCACATTTTACGGCAAAACAAATGAAATCGCCTTTTACGGCATTTCAAAAACTTGTCTCTTTCTTAAATATATGTGTAATGGAAGCTTGAAAGAAGTTGATTTTCTTTTTACTTGCGAATGTCGGTCTCCGGATCACCACTTACAATTCCAAGTAAAATAGAAAATCTGGCACACCCACCCAAAAAAAATATTGATACCCGATTTTCCCTCCGGGTGCGAAGGGGTTGGATCAAGCGGACTCCACGTCCGCCGACCTCTGTAGCGCCGAGAGCGAAAAGCGCAGCCCATCAATCTACAACATACAAGGAAGTAGATTATACTTTTGGAGCTCGGTTGTGCTCTAATGGAGAAGTTGCGACTTTCTTTGATTATGAATTTTTTTCACTAATCAAATCAAAGTCTCCAAGAGCTCAAGATCTTCCACGCTATGACCCGTATCAGATTTTCTTTTCTCAAGAAGATGGGTGGGATCTCCAAGAGAAAACAATTAAAAACTCTAAGGATGAACTAGAAGGAGAACTAGAATAGGGAGAGGAGAATTGGCATGTGCAACTCTTGCACAAAAGATCCTTGGGCGTGAATCCCTAGGTGGAAAACAAGCATGGGGCGTGCAGCCCTAGTTTCTCCTCTTTTTATAGCAATTAAGGAACCTCTTCTACTTACTAATTAAAATAGAAGTCTTACTTCCATAATAATTAGTAACTTACTATATCATAATTAGAAGTCGTACTTCAAATATGATTAGTAACTTTCTAATTCCTTTCTAATTAAAATAGAAGTCTCACTTCTACTAAAATTAGTAACTTTACTATTACTACTATTAGAAGTCTCACTTCAAAAAGAAATGGTAACTTTCCTTTTTAGAGTTCAACTAGAATTAGTATATTTCTAATAACTTGGGCTAGCGTGGGGACCACTAGCGATTCCTTAGAAAGTTAGCTCTAATTAGGACACGCGACCCCACATCTCATGTACAATCCAGGCCCATAGTTAATTGCAAATAACTCCACTATATAAATGCAATTGAACTCAAGTCTTAGGAATAAGTTACATAGAAGACCATAAACTTTCCTATCCTATGACCACAAGTAGGCCCCTCCATCAATATCCATGGATCAATTGAACCTGTCTTCCAAACTAGATTCACATCTTATTATCCTTGAGCCCCAATTAATTATAATGATCATAGGGACCTTTCCAATTAACTCTTAATCGGAATGGGTGCGCACTTACCAATGAACAAGTTCAATAATTGGCACAAGAGGATAGTAAAGATAGATTCTATCTTCACTATTGAATGTTCCCACAGCTCTACTACCACGTACCCAAATCCCCGAGGTGTTGACCTACAATTGGCCTCACTCATTAGTGACTTAAAGCAAATGAATAGATAGAAACTTGAGTTCATTAATATCTCAGGATTGAAAGCCTATTACTAGGGAATTATAAGAGCAGACCTTAAAGCAAAGACAGTATTCATAAGGTGCTTCTCATGGTCCTTCAATACATTCAATGTACCAACACTATGATCCAGAATCTTACATTCTGATAATCGAGACAAATTGCATTATCTCATAGTAACCAAAGTACTACAACCTTGTCAGATGAAATGTTCAGTCTCATCACTGGTTGTGAAGATATTCAAATATAATATTTGCTATACATGTCTCCCGTATGTGGATCTCATTCATACACATGTATTGCATCTAGTATGCTTATAGACCCCGGCTCATCTCATGAACCATCATGTCATTCGTATTAGTTATGTGTAAGTATATAATAAAATACCATTCGTCTCATGAAAGGAAAGCATGAATATATATTGATAAATAAAGAAATTAATCAATTTATTATATCATCTACTGGATTGAGACCAAAAACTAACAGTAATTACATACACAACAAGTATAAGCGTTCAAGTTTAATACAGAAGAATTACACAAGTATATACATTGTTTTATAAGAGAGGGTTTATAAAGGTATCCCACACAACTATACCAAAAGTATAAATGAAAAGCTAAGTGTGACCCACACAAAAAGGGGCCAGTCACACTCTAACTATAGAGCTCTCAAAAAGTACACGACGCTCTCCGAAGGAGGAGTATCTACATTGGCCCATTGTCTGGCCACTCCTCTAGTCCTAGAGGAACTTCCTCGATCTCCTCCTCTCCCTCCTGGGCCTCCTCAAGGCTGGGAGCTGCACCTACGTCTATGACACCAAGAGTAGTACCTCAAATATGACGAATTGACAAGTACAAGCATTAAATAGGAAGTACATAATGTTTCAAAAGCGAATTAAATGACAATTGATCAAAGAAGTCAATGTAAAGTGATAACTAAGCAATTGTGCCTAAATAGAGTAAATCATGCTTTTTTTTTTAATCGAACGATGAATATACATACTAATTGTCAACTACATTGAACTCATCCTCTCAATAGAGAGCGAATCTAGTTGGGATGTCACAGCGACCCGGCCAAAGGATAGCTAGCTACCCTGTTCTGGAGTTCTGGTTCTCCAGATGACTTGCTGCAGTAGTCTCGAATAACTAAACCAAGTTCAACCCTGTCGGGTATCACAGAGTCAAAGTTAAGTAGTGCCGACTCGATCAAATCGAATAAAATCGAATTTGAGAAAGTTAATTTGAATTGTTCATAATCGAATTGAATAGTAATCACATATATACGAATTGGGAAATAGATAGTCGAATCGTAATTGATACTAGTAATGCAACCAATTAATTAACCAAACTTTGATATCAATAAGGAATTTAACTTCAATATGAAATGCATTAGATTTAGAGGGATCAAGACATTTTATTCGCCAATTCTAAACTCCATAGTCTCTCACCATCCAATACAAGGTAGTTTCGGAAAATCAACGCACTACTATCTTGTTTGAGTGTCACTTATTATAAGAATTACGTTGAATTTCTAAACTAAACCTCATGGCATAGTATTAGACTAATGATTTCCATTAGACCAATAAAGGAGGTTAAATGTTCCTTTTTTAAAGAAAATAAAGGTCTTTGAGTTCCTAATCACCTATTGGAACGACGTGTGCACCATAATTATCTATTAGAGAGGATTATGGAGGGTTAATATATGTTAAGGGTGATATTCCACCCCTTTGTTGGGTCAAAAAGGGACCCCACCCAATAGCTCAAGTTCGCTCAAGCGGACCCACATTCGCTCGAGCGGACGCCATTCAGAGGGCTGGTCACTCGAACGACCCCTTTGCTCATTCGGGCGGAATTTGTTCTGGGAGGGTTCACTCGAGCGGACCCTTGTTTGCTCGAGCGAACACTCTAGAGTTCCTGATTTCGGAATTCTCAAGTGTTCTTCCTCATTCATGCTCAATCTCCTACCAACATGTAACCTGCACAATGGAGCCTCCTTGCACCCATTTATAATCTATAGTCCCTCCATCCAACTTCAACAATCAACCCACAACATAATCTCAACCATTCATTCCATTAAGAACTAGAATCATCAAAAGAATAGAATTTTCTTTGAATCAACAAGTGAATAGGCATCATGTAAATCCAATTAAAGCCTATACTTGCCTCAGCAAGGCTTTATCCAAGCTCTCTAAGCTTCCACTTCACCACTTGCTCAAAAGAACTCAAAACCCCCAAAAATACCAAACCCTAATCACAAATGCACATAGAAAAACAAATGAAAATGCATGTATGGTCAACTATGAGTCCCTTGACTCTATTTCAACTCAAAAACCTAAACAAAAGGGTTGATGCTTACATCTCGGCAAGGATTTCGAATTTGATGGGAATAGAAGATGGTGGAGATGGCTTATTGTCAACAAGGAGTAGAAGAGGATGAAGATGAGTCCAATCCTAGCTCCCAAAGGCACATGCAACAAATTCTTAGTTGATTGGAGAAGAGAGAAAGAGAAAATGAAGGAAAGAGAAGGAGAAAAAGCTCCTTTGTGGATAATCCAAAGGGAATGGATTGGGTTGGAATGGGTCTGGGCATATTAACGGATAATGTCCCCATTTTATAAAAAGGCCCTTTAATTTCTAGTATTTTCATTTTGAGTCAAATAATGGCCCACCTACTTAAAGGTTGGTCAAATGAAGTAGAGTCTAATACGAAAATAGACGTGTTCGACTAGATATACGCGATGATGCCAAGATGACGTGCAAATGATGCAAAACGAGAAAATCGGTAATTGCGAAAAAAATCCTTGACTCTACCCAACCGAGTCAAACCGGTCCCAACTCACCTATCTAAGACTCAGGACTCAACCAACTCAACCTATGAGAACTAATTAACACTAATTATCATAATTAGTAATTAAGTATATTAAATCAACTAGAACACAATTAATTAGCACTAAACTCGATTAATTCGAGTCAGGGTGTAACATCTGCTCTTCCAAATTGTTATATAGCCATTCAATAATTATAAAAAAAAGGAAAAAAAAAAGCAAGAAATATGAGTACATCACTTTCTTGATGGTGTAGAGAAAACTAAAGATCATTATTGACTGCCTAGAAGAAATTAAAGACAACCGCACAAAGAATCATGGCGTTACTGACAAAAGTTTTGTCTGACAGAAAATTAGAAACACACAATATTCAAGCATAAAAAGAGAAGATTTGGGTGACTAATGTAGAAAAAAAAAAGTTTTTCATTGGGCAGCTTTTTAGCTCACTCAAAAGTTAATAGAAAAAAATATGGAATGCAAGTTGAAAGAAAGAAAAAAGATAAGTTCGGCTGCCTAGATGAAAACTCCCACTCTTAAAGATGAGATTGCTGAACCTACAGTGTCACCAAGGATAGAAAATAGATATCATGCAAAGAAGAGAAGGTGCAAGCTATACTTTAAGCATCAGGAAATAGCTTGGAGGCAGAGATCCTATTGCCTTTCCCTTAATGAAAAGGAGAAAAACACAACCACTTTCCATAGATTGGTGAATGCAAGAAACAAACAGAAGTAGGGGTGCTCATGGACTGGGCCACACCACCCAACCCAGGCCCCAGGCTTCTTTGGACTGGGTTTGGGCCTCATGTTTAAGGGGGTGTTTGGAAACAAGATATTTTAAGATATTTTGTTATATTATCTACTAGTTTAGAATGTAATCTACTAACCTAAAAAGGAGGTGTTTGGATAACTTAGAAAGTATCTTACAATATCCCACTTTCCTCCAAAAACCTTCATATTACATTATTCAAGGATATGCTGTATAAAATAATCTTTAAAAAATCTTTTTTAACTACAAATGGAGAGTTTGAGTAAAAACCATATGATAGATCATGAGCAACCATTAATTATAATGACCCACTATAAGTTTTAACATTTATAGGTCCCACTATTAGATTAGCCCCACAGTGCTTACAAATTTAATGTCGGTCCTATAGCCATATCACGACTACATAATCCTTGTTAATTATCAATATTAGGTGGGTCCTACAAATGTCAAGCTCGGGGCTTTCATTGTGATTACCAACAATTAGGTGGGTCCCATACTATCAAAATCAGTTGGATCCCATGATTACCAAGATTGAATTGTGTGATTGTAATTATCAGTTTGCCATCATTAAATGGGTACCACTATTTGATAGCTCTCCTACCGTTGATATGACCAACATCAAATGGGTCCCACAATGATTTCTCATAAAAAAGCTAGATATGGCCATTTGTGATAATCACCATTAGATGTATATAGTATAGCTACTAACGTTAGGTGGACCCACCTTAATTAAACAACATTGCTTGGATCTCATGATTTAATTTAGTCTTATATTTCTTTTTCCAATAGATGGGTCCTACCATGATTATGAACGCATGTGATTACTAATTAGTGGGTCCTATATTGGGTTAATTGATTATATTCTCTTCATTTCTTATATGGTATATCATCTTGTGAGTTTTTTTTATAAATTGTCAAACGCTTTAAAGGTATATTAAAATCTGTGAAGATTGCCAAACACCATAAGTGACACAATATAATAATATGACACTATTTTTTCTATGATAATGAAATCTTACAATATTTAAACTTGTTGATATTATATTATGCACTTATCCAAACACTCCCTAAATGCTCAGGTCAGGAAATAATTATTTGCCAAAAAATAATTATTTCACGAAAGCAATGAGGCCACACGGCCCCTAAATTAAGCAATAACGGGTTTATTTCCCAAAAAAATGCGTCCATCTTTCCAGTACCATGCAAACACCCTTTGTATTAACGACATATACTTTTCAAAGAGATCTATTGCCAAATACAATATAAGGAATTATGCCCCTTAAATTATGCAGTCAATGGATTTCATTTCCCAAAAAACTCTTCCCAAAACCCATGCAAATGCCTTCAACTCCCCCCCACCCACCCCCCCCCCCCCCCCCCCCCCCACACACACACACACACACACACACACACACACACACACACACACACACACAACATCCCAAAACCCATGCAAATGCCTTCAACCACCCCCCACCCCACCCCCCACCCCCGCCGCATTCTTCATTCAACCAACAACGCAACAATCATATAATCAGCACATAAGCTGCAAGCCAGAGGTATGCTATATTTATGTTCTTTCACAAAATATGAAATTATTTTAAGAGTTCCTTTTCCTTTTATTCCCACAAATGAATCTTTGGTAAGGCGCCCAATTCCATTGGCTTAGGTATAGTGCTATAATCAGTTGATATAATGGTTCCCACCAAGATGGGTAGCTAAATGATCTGCCAGAATAAAAGACTCCCCCCCCCCCCCCCCCCAACGCATTCTTCATTCAACCAACAACGCAACAATCATATAATCAGCACAATAAGTTGCAAGCCAGAGGTAGGCTATATTTATGTTCTTTCACAAAATATGAAATTATTTTAAGAGTTCCTTTCCTTTTATCCCCACAAATGAATCTTTGCTAAGGCGCCCAATTCCATTGGCTTAGGTATAGTGCTATAATCAGTTGATATAATGGTTCCCACCAAGATGGGTAGCTAAATGATCTGCCAGAATAAAAGACTCCCTCCCCCCGCCGCCCGCCCCCCCCCCCCCCCCCCCCCCCCCCCCCCCCCCCACGCATTCTTCATTCAACCAACAACGCAACAATCATATAATCAGCACAATAAGTTGCAAGCCGGAGGTATGCTATATTTATGTTCTTTCACAAAATATGAAATTATTTTAAGAGTTCCTTTCCTTTTATCCCCACAAATGAATCTTTGCTAAGGCGCCCAATTCCATCTATGTGAGGCAATGGCTTAGGTATAGTGCTATAATCAGTTGATATAATGGTTCCCACCAAGATGGGTAGCTAAATGATCTGCCAGAATAAAAGACTGGAGACATCCATTCCTTCGCCTTCTTTTCCTTCATTTTTCATTTTCGACCAGTGATCTTAATCGGTCTTTAACTTGGCTTAGGTCTTATTGACTAAATGGGTTCGGGCCTGACATGTTTGAGGAAAGCAGCGATCGAGCCAAGCACTTATGGCTGAAATTGGCTCAGCCCAAATACGGAACAGTGTTTTGGAAGTTTGGATCGGGCGTAGTGGTGTAAATTTGGACGGGCGGCCCAAGCCCAGCACGGGCCCGACACAAAACACTCATGCCTGGGCCATGTTAGGGATTTTGTGTATTGCAATTTGATGGATGCATTATCATTTTAGCATCTCATGAATTTTCACACATGCATTGATTTTAGAAATCTTGAAATCTCAATTTATACATGCATTATTTTAAATATTGTAAATCTTATAGTTTGTGCATGTTTTGGATTTAAATCTTGGATGCATTTAGTTTTGAAAAAAAGATTTTATAAATCAAGCTAGCCAATGTTTTAAAGTTTTAAATCTTTTATGGCATTTTATGTTTCATGATTTTAAAAGCACTTAGATGATTTAAAATTATGTTTCCAAGCTTGGTTTAATGGCCCAAAAATCCCCATAAGAAAATACTTTGAAATATGTAAAGTTGAGATTTTTGTCTAAGGCTGTCGGTCAACCGACGTCAAGCAGTCGGTCAACCGACAGTGGAACCGAGACCAGCCGAGAGTCCTGTCTGTTCCATTTCCAGAGAGCTACATTTTCAGACCTTCTCCGTCGGTCAGCTCTTCGGCTCCTATCGGTCAACCGACAGTGCATAAAATTTCAGACCGAGGACTCGTCGGTTCCAAAATCAGACAGCTACATTTTCAACATTTTTGTGCTGTCGGTTCAGCTGTCGGTTCCTTGTCGGTCAACCGACAAATGAGGGTTAACCGACAGATGTGTAACGGTCAGAAAACTTTTGAAAACATGACCGTTGCTTAGTGACCGTTAAGGTGTCGGTCAACCGACACCTACTGTTCGGTCGACCGACAGGTAGACGTTGGCAACTTTTTTCTATAAAAGCAAGCTCATTCCTTTGGCCAAAGTTGATGATTTTTAAGCCATTCTTGAAGAGCTTTGAGGCCAAAGAAAGGGGAAGAGCTAAGGAAGGCTAATGGGTCATTAGGAAAAGCTAAAGCTTGGATTAATGAAGTAAACCACCAAGTAAGCTTTGCCTTTTGTTAATCATATGTTTTATGCTTTGGTTAATCTTTGGTAAATGATTTTAGCATATAAACTATGATGTGTAGAATCCATTTCATCATTTAATCTTTGATTTATTTGTGTTGGATTCCTCACTTTGATTTCAAACCAAGTTTTGCTTTTAAAGTTACATTAATCATGCTTTGCCAAAACATTTGAGTTATTTGATAGCATGATCAATATGCTTGTTTGAAATCTCTTTGTTGTTTTCATACATGTAAACCTTAGTTAAATTAGTTTTTGAAAACAACATTGCACATGCATCACATGTTTAGACATAATTAATTTCATACAACTTGTGAGCTTTTGATTCTCAAATCATTAACAAGTTTGTATTTGGTACATGTGAATTGCATATTACTTCAATCATATCTTTTTATGGGCATTAAGCTTTTAAATGCTTTTAGCATAAATTGATTGAGCTTAATTTTAAACTTGATTGAAGTTTTCACACACACACATCATGAGCATTCATCTTTGCATTACCTAGTGTGTTGTGTGAGTTTGTATTATCAATTTCATATCCGCCTATTTAGAGGCAATTTATTTGAGCTTAAATTGTAATCTCTTAGAGTGTTTGTGAAGACACGTTCTTGAGAGAAAATCTTCTATGTGTAAAGGTTATTGCTTAGCCTAGAAAAGCATAGTTGTAGAGGTTATTGCTTAGCCTATTGAAAAGCATACTTAGTGGAAATCCGGTGGGGTGTTGAGTCACAAGCCGGTAGTGGATGTAGGCATTGAGGCCGAACCACTATAAATCTTTGTGTAGTGGTGATTGTTTGTTTAAGCTTCCACATTTTGTTTGTTAATCATCACATGTGACTAGTTGATTTAATTAAACTTAAAATTGGTCATAATTAGTCATTAAGTGTAGATCACCCTATTCACCCCCCCTCTAGGGTTAGGATCCCTCAGACTTTCAGGCCATGCCTTGGCCTGTTGACTTGGTCAATGCCTGGCCGTGCTGGGAACAGCCTGCCAGGCCCGAGGCCCGGCACGGCTAAAATCCGTGCTTTGCTGGGCCTGGGCCCCTGAGCCCGCGGGCGGCACGACCCGGCACGAGGCACGGCCCAAGCCCGACCCGGCCCCCAACGGTCATATTTTTTAAAAATCCCCCCCCCCCCTCCTAAAAAAATTATCATAAGGTTTTTTTACATTTTTAACCCCCCAACAGCTATAAATGGTCAAATGGGAGTGGGTATTAGTGTCTTTTGATCATTTTTTACCATTATACCCCCAACTGCTATAAAATGGTCATATGAGGGGATATTTTATGTCATTTTATCACTTAGGAATTCTATAAATAGCCCTCATTCCTCTCATTTCTCTGCACTCATCTATTCTCTCATTTTTCACACTCCCTCTAAAGTTCTAAAGCTCTAAGCTCTCTTAAGTCTCATTCTAAAGTCTAAGCTCTCTCTACAAAGTTTTCTAAGAAGTGAAGAGTGAGGGTGACTTCTCTAAAGTGGAGGATTCAACTAAGATTGACTTCTCCATTAGCTCTCACCTCTCTTATAAAGGTATTTATTATCTTTAATTTTGAGTTTTATTTAGTATTAATATACATAGTAATATTATATATTAAGTCTCATCTTCTCCCCTTGCTTATATAAATTATCACAAAAAACATATTATATATAATTTATTTAAGTTTTTCTTAAGTCTTTTATTTAGAAAAATGGTTGGACCATCACAACCTTTCAATCTTGACTTCACTCTAAATGAGGAAGATCCTATTTTTATTCATTTAGATCAAAGTCAGGGCATAGAAGTAGATAGTAATAATCCCCAAGATCCTGTATGTTTGGTTTCTACAACCAAAAGGAAGAGAAAAACAAGATTGACTTCTCCTGTATGGTCTCATTTTGCTAAAGTTACTGTCCCCTGTCCCAAAGGAGGAATAGAGGAGAATGCACAATGTAAAAGATCTCCTCAGTGGCAAATCATCAAATGGCACTGGCCACCTTAATTATAGATGATTTAGAGATTATTAAATGGATTGTAGGATACATTTTTTGTTCTCCCTCGCGAAAACAATGGTGGAGGGACATATGTGTAAATTTCAATCAAACACCAAAGAAAATATGATATGATGTAAAGCATAGATGGAATTTTACCTATGTTAAAAGAATCATGTGCCTATAAAATGACACTAAATCAATATTGTAAACTTTATTTAGAGCATGAAAATATTTTTATAAGTGATGAAAAATAGACCCATCTTGAGATAATAAGAGATTTTTTAGAAGTTTTTCATGATGCAACATCGTTTTTTTTCCGGGGTATATTATCCCACATCAAATCAAGCTTTAGGCCATTTTTATGAAATAAGTCTACTTTTAAAAAGTATAGAGACTTTCCAATATTTCAACTTATGTGTATACAAATGGAGAAAAAGTTTTCATCATATTGGAGAATAGCTCCTTTAACATATTGTATAGTTGCTGGAGGTGTAGAAACCCTTCTCGATGAAATAAACTTTAATATGAATACAAATAATATAAATGACATGACAACAATCAAGGCACAATTAGAAATATTTTATTTGGAATATGCTACCCGATTAGGTAGATCCATGGCACCCACGGTCCTAACAGGCCCTCCCCAAGTACATAAAGTAAAAAAGAAGGCCATTTGGAGTATTATGAAAAAATCTCAGGGAAGTAACTCCTTTTCTTCCGGAGGATCTTACAATCTTAATGAATTAACAATGTTACATGGGGAGCGATCCTATTACAATCTCGGATGATGGAGAAGATGATTTTGATATTTTTGGCATGGTGGAAATCATTCGAAACTATGTTTCCCGTGCTTTCCGCCATAGCCAATGATATACTAACAATACCAGCGTCCACAGTTGCATCAGAGCGGGCATTTAGTGCAAGTGGGTGCTTTATTGACCCCAGGAGGACTATGCTTATAGAAGAAATCGTTGAGACCTGCATGTGCTTACGAGATTGGTATCAAGCAGAGGATAGGGAACAACACCTCGATAATGATGAGATCGAGATAGAAGACGAGCTAGCGGCATTAAATATATCATAGTATAATTTTTTTAGAATGTATAATAGGCTTTCAACTTGTAATTTATTTTTTAGAATGTATCATAGGTTTTTAAAGTTGTAATTCTTTTTTCATTTATCAGAAGATTTGAATTTCATTATATATATTGATCCAAGTTCAAACTTGTAATTTTTTTGTACTTTTGTAACTTAAATTTCAAGGAAATACAATTTATTTGATGTATCTTTTCAAAACATCATTAGTGTTATTCTACTTGTTTATTTCTCTTAATTTATTTATTTTAATGAAAATGATCCAAGGCCAAGTGTGAAGAGTCTAAGTCTCTAAGACTTAAAAATCTTAAAAAATTAAAAAAAGGGGAGGGGGGATATGTGGGCCCCCCACAGGGGGCACGGCCCAGCACGGCATGACTTGGGCCGTCCCTGGGCCGTGCTGGGCTGACCCGAGAGGCCTTGGGCCCGGCCCAGCACAACCCACACAATTAGGATGGGCCGTGTCAGCCCGGCCCGGGCATGTCTGGGCCCAAATTCATCATGCACGGCCCAGATTTACACCACTAATCGGGCGTGATATTCCTCAACCTGGCCCTTCCCAACCCAATGAACAACCTTAATTGGAAAATCTAAAAATAAAAATTAAGGGTGTGAAATCAAATGACAAGAAGAAAATTGAGCCGGCGATTGGAAGCTCCCTAAAGAAAAGAAGAATGAGAGGAATGAGAATTGAGAAAAAAGAATGAGAGCAAGCTACTAGAGAGAAGAAAAAAGGCTTGCAGGAACGAGTTATGGGGAGCAACAGGGTCATCTAATGCGAAGGATGAAGACACTATTTGGTGGAAAAGAAAAGGACCAATAAAGAGGTCCAAATTTGAAGGTCCCCTAGCATAGGTGTAACATCCCGACCCTTAGCCTATATTAATTATGAATAATTTCTTGATTAGTTAGTAGGTGTGTTTAGAGTCTTAGCGAGTCGGTTTTGACGTTTGGATCATGCGTGTGAAACCTCGCATGGTTCGGAGTTCGTTTGGGTACAGTTAGGGGGTGGTTTGCATCAAGGGTTTATATGAGATTATGAGTTTTGTATGTTTCGGTGCATCGGTTAGGTCTTGGCATTTCACGAACTTTAGTTTTTTATCGTGTTTTGATTCAACGCATTGAAGAGGCCCAAATGATCACTTGTACCTAACCAAGGACTAAACCCAAATTTCTAACTAATCCTCACCTAATATAAGTGACCCTCATCCCTTCTTATCTATTCATTCACTCTCTCATTCACTATGCCGTCTCCAAGCTCTCTTCCTTTCACTACCTTCTTGCCAACGATGACCACCGGAGTTCCGGCAACGACGTCCAATCTACACTTCATTTTCCCCAAGTCTCCAAGAGCGCAACCATCCATTTTTCTAAACTTTTCATTCACCAACCCTTCCTAGGTAAACCTCCTAAGCATATTAGGCTAAGCCCTTTTCATTTCTTTGCTAAGAAATGGTACTAGGAAGCTCATTCCCTCCCATTGCATTCACTTTCTAGAAAGATTTTGGGCTGAGAGTGTTTCTTCCAAGTTTGAGCTCAAAAGAGGGATTTCCCCAATTTCTCTTGGGTTTTGTCTTAGCTCTTCATCAAGGCAAGTTAATCTATATATTTATGCTTTGATATGTTTGTTTCCCCTTGACTTGATGATTGATTGTACGTAGATGACCTTATGCTCATTTTGATTGGTTTTGATGAAAACATGATAAAGGGTTTTGATTTTTGAATTGAATGGATTGGGTTGGCTAGAAGGGGCTGAATGGACTTGAAGAGGGGGATTATGTGATGTATGTGAAGGGGGCAAGGCCCCATGTAATTGTCTGCAGGTGTGGATGAAGGGAGAGATGAATTTCTCTCAAAATGTACATAGAACAGAATTCAGGTAGAATTCTGAAGCTCACGGCGAACCGTGGAATTGCTCTACGGCTAGCCGTGAATGCCTTTATGGCTAGCCGTGGGCTAACCGTAGAGGCCTGGGACGATTGTGCTCCTCTGGTTTTAATTACAACTCTTCTTCTACGGTAACCTCACGGCTAGCCGTGAATTAGAAATTTGGTCTCTGTCTGGGGGACCTAACTGACGGAATCTGATGGGATTTTACAACCCAGTGCCTATGGCAACCGTAGAAGGCCCACGGCTAGCCTTAAGGTAGTCGTAGGGCATGTCCCGATTTCCTTTTTGAAAGGAATTTGCTTCTTGAACTTGATGACCTAGGGGGACCCTTGGTTATACCTTTGATGCCTACTTTGGACTCGATACGAGGAATGTTTTAAACCAATGTTTCCTCGTAGTTATTCCGGTTTTCTCGAGTTTCAACTTATCTCAATCTTGAACGGTACGGGACAACAGGATACTCTCCTTTATATCTATGCACGAAGATTGTTTGTTTGGGTATCGCGAACCTTATTCCTTTCGTTGACTGAGTAGGGTTGTAAGAGACTTTGGGAATAACAATTGACTAAGGATTGGATTGTTTATCGCTTCTGATTCTGAATGGTACCATTTAGTACTCTCTACATGCAATGTCCATGTTCTTTAGCTTCATTTGCTTTCGTTTTGTTTTGCTTTGGGATCACTTGATGAACCTAGATGATGATTTGGGATCCCATTTGATGTTTTACTTGTTTTGATGATTGATGAGGTGTTGAGGCTAGGTGGCTTTGATTGTAAAAGCTTGATTAGGACTACTTATTGTTTGATGATTGAAGAAGCTTGCTTGATTGGTCTTGATTTGATAATAAGTAGTCTCTCTTTTGTTAATTAATCTTGCTCACACAAGAAAGCCTAGCCCATCACTATTGTTTGTCTAGGAATCTTGTGTCAGGCACCACTCAGCTGTTAACGTCCAACACAGATTGGGGCACCGTCTGTGTGAGGACCTTGGATTGAACGTCCGCGCAGTACGACTTTTTACACTTTTTGATGGATGTACACCATCGAATACATCTTGAATACTTGATTGTGATGACTAATGGCCTCTTGGTATCCATCTTGCTTAGAGTTGTTCATCGGGTCGAACCGGCGAGTTTCGGGTCAAACCCGAGCTGACCCAACCACATTTTATGTGGGTGAAAACCCACCCAAACTCAGTTAATTTGGGTCACGGGTTGGTCGGGTCAGCGGGTCACGGGTTGGGTTCGGGTGGACAAATGCTATAATATTTTCTTCTTCCTTTTCGTAAAGGGTAGAGATAATGTTTTTCTCTCACTGACTTTTCTTCTGATATCTTTTGTATCCCAAGTACCAATGATACAACACGAGGTTCTCGGATCATACTCTGGTGGAATCATGATTCGACAATGATGGATCGCGCTTCTGCTCGGTTCTACCGAGGTCGGCGGACGTGGGAGTCCGTTGGATCTGACCCTTTCGTAACCGGGGGGCAAAGGCGTGCATCAACATTTCTTTTGTGTGGGTGTGCCAGATTTTCTATTTTTTACTTGGAATTGCAAGTGGTGATCCGGAGATCAACCTTCGCAAGTAAAAAAGAAATCAACTTCTTTCAAGTTTTCCATTGCACAAATATTTAAGAAAAGAGAAATTTTCTTGATTTGCCGTGAAAGGCGATTTTTTTGGCATTTATAGCCGATTTTGGCATTTATAGCCGATTTTTGGCGTTTATAGCCGATTTACAATTCTTATCAATAATGAAAGACAAGAGTTGTGATTTTTTGTCTCTTTTAAAAAAAATACAAACTACAATGAAAAGCAAGAAAATGAGGATCTAACTTTTCAGGAGATTGTGGGGGACCCCTTCAGATTGACGGTCGCAAGCCATATGTGGACTTCGCCATCATCCATGCAGATGAGAACAAAGAATGCTATTGATTCGCTTGGCTTGGCTATAACCTCAGGTTTTTAGAGGACAAAGACCAAGAGGAGGTCCTATGTCCAATAAAAAACTAAGTAGATGGGCTGAAAAGCCACGTCTAAGCCATTGGAGGCAGAAGGAGTAGGCAAGGACCTTGGGGGGTACCCCTCAAGGGACTTTTGTCACCTTGTAGCGGTGGTCGGTGTAGGATTTCCGCAGAGTTTTCTCTCTTTGATGCACTTTTCTGTCTGAGTTTCCGGATTTTCTGCAGTCTGTTGTTTGTTTTCTCTGTTGTCTGTGTCGTCTGTTCTTCTTGGAGAGCTCTCCTATTTATAGGCTTTTAGGTAGCCATTTAGGAGGGTTTATGAGCCTTAATTGTCATAAAACTACATAAAGGGAGGAGTTACAAGATTGAATTCTTTATTTTTTAACTCTTTTTTCTTGGCTTCTGATTGGGTGGAGGAGATTGAGGGCATTTAATCGCCTTTAATCGCCATGATGGGAGGAGTTTCATGGGTTAAATGCCATGAATTTCTTGACTTGTAACTCTCGGATGCTTGCTTCTGATTGGGCCGTCCAAAGAAATGGATTAATGACTGTAATAAAGCTAGTCAATTAATCGCATTAAGTGGTCGCCGAGCAGTTGAAGAGTCGCGGGCCATGACGCGTCTTTTGGGATTCTTCTGGCGATGATCATCGATGGATTTTCATGTAGATCGACATCGGATGACCATGCAACTTCAGGTGTTGGTTGCCAACAGCGGGTCGGTGCCATCTGTCCTGCCGATTTCTCGATCGGTCGGGTAGAAAGCACACTTTTTTTTTGTTGACCAGTTGGCGATCAATGTTGATTTCGATACTCTTGATGATTAACCCGTGTTTTTTACGGATGTTAGAGGATTTGGTGTCTCAAAAGTATTAATTTTGGAAAATACCAGAGGCCGGACGCTTCGAATCGTGAAAAAACGGCGAAAAAACGGGGTTTCCGGGGCCCTCCCGGCGATCCCGGGCCCTAGGGTCGCAGGACCCTGGGGGGTTTTTCCCCGTTTGTCCCGTTTTGTGTCCGTTTTTGCTATTTTTCGTTTCTTTTTTCTTCTGTATTTTTCCTTGACATTTTTTAATATTTATTGGCCTGATTTCCCTGTAGAAAACCTAATGAGAATCCTTGCATTTTATTTTACAAAGTTTCCAATTTTCTGAGAAAGCCGAAGACTTTGTCGCGCAGAGCTGCCGATTTTCCGTCAGAAGCTAAAACTGGGTCAAACGATGTCGGAATGACCTGAAATTTGGGGTGAAGCCTGGTGAGCAATAAATAAGACCAATCATAGGCTTTTGTTTGAGTTTTGAAGCTGTTTGGGGTCCTATCACCAGTAGACTTGCTTTTATCGCGATGAAGATGTCGTGGTTTGATGTGCGGTCAACCAATGTCCGATTGACTTAAAATTTGACAGGGAACCTATTGGAGTCATTTTAAGATGATCCGTAGGCTCTGTCTTGGAAACCATGGTCCCGGGGAGCTTCGCCGCCGAGAGGCCTGATTTGGCTTCCAAGCGTCAAAGTATGGTCAAATGTTGTCGAAATGACCTGAAATTTGACGTGTAGCCCTTTGTAAGCATTTTGAAGCGTCCATGTGCTCTATCTGAT
This sequence comes from Litsea cubeba, assembly GCA_012931725.1. NCBI lineage: Eukaryota > Viridiplantae > Streptophyta > Magnoliopsida > Laurales > Lauraceae > Litsea > Litsea cubeba. Next base: position 62,725,066 of record CM022953.1, read on the forward strand.
GAGTGATGGCCTCGGTAGTTCTCATCGCCGAGAGGCTTGATTTAGTTGTTCGAGGGTTGATGTAGGGTCAAACGTTGTCGGTTTGACTCGGAACTTGACGTGGAGCCTCTTGGATGTATTTTGAGACCATCCATCGGCTTTGATCGAAGATTTAGTGTCTCCGATGCTTTCGCCGCCGGGAGCTCCTTTTCAGCTGCCGGAGAAGCGAAGTTAGGCCAAATGATTTTGAAATGGCTCGAAACTTCTTGTGTACTCCTCTTTTGGCTGTCTTGAAGGATCTTGCAGTTTTTGTTTGATTCTGACAAGATTTGATTTTTTGGAAGTAGCATTGCCTATTTATGGCAGGTTGCGACTTCATGTAGCTCTTTGGATCTTGAAGAGGCAAAGTGACATTTTTGGTGTCAACAGACAAACATCCTTCTCATATTAAGACAGTGAAACTTGGGGAATTCTCTCTTCCACCAGGCAACTCCTCCCAGCGCTCCTAATCCAACATGACCTAGAAATATGAGGCGATGATGCAGGTGAATTCACGCCAAGAGAGATTTTCATGGGGGGTTTCAAACACATTGAAGCATAAGATGGCGTTCTTACCTTTCAGCGGAGGGCCAAGGATTTGTATTGGCCAAGACTTTGCATTGATAGAAGCTAAATTGGCATGGATCATGATTCTACAACATTTCACTTCTGTGCTTTCGCCTTTGTACGTTCATGCTCCAATATCCATTTTCACCACAAGACCACAATATGGAGCTCAAATCATACTCCACAAAGTCTGAGTGGAGTACATGATGCTTATGAAATGCCCAGGAGACCAACCAATATGTGATGCTTTTGTTACACAATAATTGAAACTCATCTGTTCCAGAGTGAAGTGCTTATATTACATGGTTTTTTTTTTCTTTCTGTCATTTGGTTGGATAAAAAGATTTACCTGGTTCACGGGCACCCGGTAACCCGACCCGTGAGACCCGTTAACCGTTACAGACGACATCGGGTCGGGTCAGGTCGGGTCGAGCACCAAAAATCTGGTACCATGACCCACCCATTGACCCACGGGTCGGGTAGGGTAACCGGGTCAGGTCGAGTCACAGTTAATTTTTTACACCTCTATTCTTGCTTGCTTGCTTATCGGGTTTCATCTCGTGCCACTCTACCACAACTCTTATGTTGAGCCGGAGGGTCATGTGAAACTATCCCGTGGTGCATTAGCTTATGTGGATTGCCTATTTGATAGTTGTTTTGCTAGTTTGTCTATGACTCGAATGCTATGCACTTCTTATGTTCGGAATGAATGCATTTCTTATGATCTTGTCTATCGCATCGTCTACTCTGATTCGTTCTACATATCTTGATAATTTATATATGCATTGCTTGCCAACCGTCGTGTCTGATGATGCTACTCTTGGTGCATAGGTACCGAGCCCTTCCATTTCGAGGAGGAGATGGCGAAAGAAGTTCAGGCAGATCAACTTGATGACTTCCTAGATTATATTACGAACAGCGTTATATAGCCGTACCGAACCCGTACTCGAGAGCCTTCATGCCTACATGGATAGATTCATCTTTTGGTCTTTTGTTTCATCTTTTGGTTAGGCCCAAGTTTTGGTGTGGCCTTTCTTTGTTTAAACTATCAAAACTGGAACTATACATTTTGAGATACCACTTGTTTCTATGAAGCATCCGCTATTGTATATATATATTGAGGAAATGTTTATACCTCACGGCTATCTTCGATCCATTTGGGACATGATTGGGGCCAAGTGTTTTGTTTAATGTTGGAAAATTTTTAATTGGCCCTAATTTCACGCATAACCCCAGTTTCACTTTTGGGGCGCGACAATAGGGATCATCTTGAAAGAAGATGGTGGGGATATTGAAGTGCAAGATTCCATTGGTCCCATTTCAAAACCCAAAGTGCGAAATAGCTGAAAACATCTTTGTGATTTTAAGGCCAAGGCAATAGCATTGGGTCTTTCAATTTCTAAATTCATTCCTTACAATTAAATTCCTCCAAATGTGCACCTTATCATAACGCCATGGTGGAAACTATTGCTGCAGTGGGTCCTCAAGTAAAAACTATAACATCCTTCCAAACATCAGATTAGTGAAAAGTACCTTTATATGGTAGTGAAGGATTTAAGAGGTACACTCGAGAATATATGAAAAATGGTCAAAATATGGTTATAGAGCACCACTTTGTCACTTTCATGTTGTATAACCTACCTTGAATGGCTTATGAGGATTGAGGAGACACTATCACACTACACAAAAGTAAATCACCAAGGGCCTATTTGTTTGGATTAAAATACATGGGGATTTGAATGCATAGGAACTTATGGTGAAACGGACTCTACTAAAGGATCATTAAAGAGGTGAGGGGTGGAGGATATAAGGTAGGGATGTAGATAGAACCTTCAGCATTGAATTACTAAGGTGATGGTTGGGTATTCATTTTTCATCTTCATTTTATTCTATTTCTGTAAAGGAAAGGTTATTTGATGCTAATTTTTAAAAATTCATCTTTAATCTTCATTTTTAACTACTTATGATATGAATCCTATGTATTTTAATTTTTATTATTTAAAAAAGTGACCATTCATTGCTTAAAAAAACTGTAAAGTATAAGAGGGCTATACTGACAAAAAAAAAGAGGGTAGACCAGAAAACAAGAAAGAAAAGAAGCCTCAAAAGAAAAAACAAGTTAATTAGGGGAATAAATGATTAAAGAAGGTTTACGAACACCATCTTTGGCGAGCTTATCCGCCTCTACGTTTACTGATCTCATAACGTGATGGAACGAAACATTTAAATCACCCGACAGCTGTAGCACCTCTTCTATAATGTCTGCAAGATACCATGGAGGGGAAAACGATCGAGTCGCCCACTAGATAACACAAGAAGAATGTCCTTCTACAAGGAGTCGCTGAGGAAGCAGGCGGGAAGCTTCTCAATGACCTATGTTTAAGGCAAGGATGTCCGCTTTATTGATTAAACAAACACCTGTTAGGCTAGAGTAAAGTCGAATAATGTTCCCATCTTCGTTACAGATAACGTCACCAACACCCGCCATGCTCGGATTACCACTGGTGCTCCCATCAAAATTGAACTTCAAAGATCCATGAGGAGGCGGGTTCTATCAATAAATACAAGAATTGATATAATGCAAAAGACTAAGTTGCATATGAATTTGGTGTCTCCTTTAGGGATCGACCCTTGCATTAAATAGGATGAAAAGTGCCTTAATCAAGGCTACCAATCTGTACATTATATGACTTTACAATATAAATTAATGATGGGAATCTATATAAAATGAAATTACACAATGTACACTTTGACCAAATCCTATCAATTTGATATACTCAATCTGGGCTTGGATTTGAGACAATTATGTAGGTTGGCCTGTGGGCCTGCACCCACATTTATCATGACACCCCCCCCCCCCCCCTCCCCCCTCAAATTGATGCTGGAGAATAAAAAAGCATTAATTTGCAAACCAAGAACCGATGTCGAGGGCAAGGAAGCACTTTAGTAAATATATCAGATGTTTGCAGACTAGAGGAGATGTGCGAAAGGCTGATGACATCGTTCTTGTACTCATCGCGGATTAAATGACAATCTACCTCAATGTGTTTGATGCGCTCATGAAATACTAGATTGGCAGTATTACGAATTGAGCTAGCATTATCTGGGTGTAGAGGTGTCGCACTAGTTGCAGGAAAACTGATATCTGAAAGTAACCTGCGAAGCCAGATAAAATCTGAACAAGCAGCAAACATAGCACGATACTCAACTTCAGTAGAGGGTTTCGAGACTCTGTCTTGTTTTTTACATTTTCAAGAAATCAAGCTATCACCAAGATACATACACCATCCAGTTGTAGAGCAGTGAGCGTCGAGACAACCAGCCCAATCAGCATCTGAATATGCTTTTAGTGTAATGGAGCTATTCACCGGGAAATATAATCCACGAGTTAGCATCCAAAGAAGATACCGAATTATTCAACGAACAGTAGCCAAATGAAGATGTTTTGGATTAGTCATGAACTGACTTACCAAATTGACAGCACATGAAATATCAGGGCGAGTAGTTGTCAAATAAGTCAAGCTACCAACCAATCGACGATACATAGTAGGATCAGGGATAGGATCACCGTCGTCTCGCCCAAGTTTGACATTGACTTCAACCGGAATGTCAACTGGAGTGGAGTTTTGAAGTCCTGCCATGTCAATCAGATCAATAGTATATTTATGCTGGTTAAGAAAGATTCGCTTAGCTGATTGATGAACTTCGAGAATTAAAAAATAGGTCAAAGGTCCGTGATCCTTCATTTGAAAAGAATCATGAAGAGAAGCCTGAAGTTGATAAATCATATCAGCATTAGGGCTAGTAATGATGATGTCATCAACATAAATAAGAAGAATAGAAATTCCTTTTGACACATGATGTAGAAACATGGAAGGATCATAAGAACTTGGATGGAAATCCAAGTGAACATGGGCTTTTAGAAGTTTTTCAAACCATGCCCAAGGAGCTTGCTTAAGTCCATAAAGGGATCGATGTAATTTTACAACACTACCCTTTGGGTACCCTGAGACGCCTTGTGGAAGTCTCATGCAGACATCTTCTTTGAGATCACCATGTAAAAATGCATAGTTAACATCCATCTAGTAGAGAGGTCAGAACTGAGAAGCAACAACAACAAGAATAGTCCTAATTGTAGTCATTTTTGCTCCATGAGCGAATGTTTCATCATAGTCAATGCCATATTCCTATCTATTTCCAAGAGCTACAAGACGTGCCTTATACCGGTCTAGGATGCCATCTAATTGTAAGTTTGATGGAGTAAATCCACTTGCATCCGATCGGCTTGATAGAGGAAGGGCACAGAACAACATCCCAAGTATGATTGTGCGCAAGAGCATCTAATTCCTCCTGCATAGCTTTATTCCAACATTCATGCTGCACAGCTTGAGAGTATAAGTTTGGAATGGTGGTAGAGGTCATGGTTGTTGTTAAAGATGTATGGGTAAAACCATACCAGTCAGGAGGGACAAAAATACAAGTGGAACAACGGAGAGGGGCAACGCCAGGTGGACCAGCTGGTGGAGGTGGCTCGGGAGGAGTGTCAGACCCCAACCCAGGTTTGGTATTTTTAATTATTATTTTAATTACGATGAGTGTATAAGGGGGTTTAGAGGATGATTAACTTAATTTTAAGCTAGAATAGACTTTTGAATAGCTTTGGGGATTTTCGAGAACCGATAGATTTAGTTTGACTCAGGCCGGGGCGCCCGTATGTTGCGTGTGAGATTAGGGAAATTTATTTTTGTTTGGAAATTTTCAATTTTTACTTCTTTTGACTCATTTTATTAATTTTGACAACTTTCATGTTTTGTCAAATTGCATATGAGGGTTAGAAATCGCGTTTTTCAAGAAAATGGCAAAACCGAACTTTCACCCAAAATCTGTACCCAAATTTTAAAAATTTCAAAAATTGGCAAAAATATACTTTTTGGAATTTCGTTGAACAATTTTGTCTTTTTCGTCGTTTTCGTTCGAGACCCACAAATCAGTGTTTCAGTCACTTAAAGTTGAGGCCAAATGGGACCCACAACTTACCCATTTATAAACCCACGATGGTACTTCATCCCCTCCATTTCGATTTTCCTGCAATGTTGGACTGTGCCTAGGGTTTTCTTCTTCCAACCCTCATTCTCTCTCCTCTTGTTTGCATATCTATTGAAGAATAAGTGAGGGATTGATCTCCTAACCTTCTTCTCCTCCCTCTTGGCTTTCCAAATACCCCATTTTCAAGGAATCTAAGCTAGGATAAAGCTCTTCTTCAAGCACTTCTTTTTGGTTCGAGCTTTTCAAGGTTAGCAATGTTGTTTCTTCCTTGAGATCTTTGTTTTCTAAACTATTTAGAATGTTTTTGTCACTCATGCAAAGAGGTTTCATGGAGTTTTACAAAGGATTGATTTCTCTAGGGTTTGTCTTGGCACATTTTTGGGGCTTTTGTAGGATTGGAGCTAGAGATCCTTTAGAGGCCATCTTTGAGTGATTTCTCTTCATATTGTCTTGAGGCAAGTAGATATCCAAGCTAACATGATGATTAGTGTTCGATATGAATGATTTCTTAGATTTTTCCTTACTTTCGTACTTTTATCTCTTGTTTTGAACCCATTATGCTTAATCTAGTTTATTTTGAAGTTTAGTTTACTAAACATGTGTTTTGATTACTCATATATGTTTGGGTTTAATTCATTGGATTCTACTTTGAAACTTATTTCTTTTTATTTTGGAATTTTTATGAATAGATGGTTGGAATGGTGAAGTGATTGAAGTAGGTTTGTTTGGGTGCATTTGAAGTGATTGAATGAAGGTATTGAATGGTGAAACAGAGGGGTTTTTGTCTCATGTTATTGGAGGGAACCAATGTGTAGAAATGAGAAATGTTTTGGAGAAAGGAAGGAGAAGAAAACAGCTTCAGAAATTCACCCCGCGGCAATGTTGGTCAGCTGTAGGTTAACCGACAGGTAACCAACAGGTGACCGAACTTGCTTCGGTTCCTTTTCCCAAGAGCTGTAATTTTCTGATGCTGAGGTGTCGGCTAACAGAACTCTGACCGACACCATTTTCGGTCATAATTTCAGAGAGCTGATTTCTCTCCTGATCCTGTGTTTGGCTAGCCTCGGCTAACCGAACTGACCCTGTTGGTTAACCGACGGCCAACCAACAGGTAACCGAAATTCACCCAGAATTATTGATTGAATGAAAAAAATTAATGAAGCTTTCATGGATTCTAATGCACACTTATAACCTCAAATGTTAGAGATCTTCAGTGATACCAAACTTTCCTTTCAAAAATCAACATTAAGCGATTAAGTGTGTATTGAGATGACCCCGAATAAGCTATTCAACTACTTCATTCTATTCCATTCCAAGTTAGAAAATTTGTATGATTTCTCCAAATTGTTCTGAAACAAATTGAGTGATTTATCATGTTTGAAAAAACATCAGTGATTTGGAATAGATTGAGTGGTTCTCCACATTTGAAAATATCGATAAGACTACTCGATTGAATGAGTGATATGTCCGTTTGCAAATTGTCTAAAGTAGTTGCTTTATCGATAAAAATGCTTTGAATGATTTTGAATGTATCGATTTATGTCTTGTCCGGCACCACTAAGCTTGGGACCCTCGTTGGATTGATCACCCGACTTGGAATCCTTGAATTTTATTGCCAACTGCAGTTTGGACCCCATTAAGTGATTGTTTCCGGCCATGGCAACGATGAGATCTTTCCTTCCATTTTATATGGTTTGGAATTAATCGAGTACTCTTATTACTTCGGTAATAAAGTACGTGTTGATTGAGTACTTTTATAGTATGTTATTGAGTGAGTGCTCTTATTGCTTCGGTAATAGGAGAATGTAGCATATGTGGTTTGCCGATATTTTATCGAATGTCAAGTGTTTTACTCGAATGTCAGTACTTTATTCGAATGCTATAGTTTTTACTAAATAGTCATCGTTTCTTTGAATACTTATAACTCTTTGAATGGTTTAATGTTTCATAAATGTATCATTATTTCATTTATACTATTGCTTAGGATTTCAGACGTATCTTGAGGAGGAGGCTATAGCGCAGACTGGACGTGAGTGGCAACCCGATGATGTTATTTAAACATCGAATCGTACTTGAGCTGCGGATCACCATGGGGTTGAATATTTTGTTCGATTTTTGTTTATAGCCATTGTTGGCTTGTTTCTTTTGGGATATGTAATTAAACAACTTTTATTGTATGAACTTAAATTAACTTTGGGGCCCATATATGATATGTTTCTCATTTTAATACTGGTCCTAAATGTCCATTTTTATTATATGTTTGGACTTAATTGTTTGCTACAATGCTTTCGCGAGTTTTATATATTGCGAATGTGATTGCTAGATAGTAATGGATCGAACTTTGAGGATCCTTATCGCGGAAAATCTGTGGGAAACATGCGTGCTCGGGCGGAATTTTTTGGTTCGCCACGCCACGACCCCGGATTAAGGACTTAATTAATGGGTTCTCGGTCCGGGGGCGTGACAAGGAGTACTACTTGTAGCCTACTTATCATCACGCCTATGATACATAAAATTAGGATTAGACTTAACAAATGGCGTTTTGTCAGAAAAACCAGGTAATGTCACAAAAGGAGAATCTGAGGGATCAATGAATTGTTGAAAAAAATATTGATTGTAAAAAAAAATTACATTCCGAGAAATACGAATGCGACAAACTTGAGGATCATAGCAAAGAAATCCCTTTTGGTTATTGGCATATCCCAAAATGCACATTTTGCAAATTGTACTGTAAGTTTGGTACGCTCGGTAGGAGGGAGATGAACAAAACACATCGATCTAAAAATATGAAGATCATCATATGATGGTGTAGTGTTAAAATAAACGAAAAAAAAGGGGTTTCATTTAGGGCTGTCAAAATTAACCGTGAAAACAGAAACCGCCCAGCCGAACCGACCGTTTGGTCGGTATATAGATTTTTTTTAAAACAAAACCGACCGAATGGTTTTTATAAGTTTTTTTTTTAACGGTTGGTTTTTATAATTACATAGAACCGTTCGGTTAAAAACCGAACCGACCAAACAAAGTCTTTTATCAAAACATCACTTGAGGCCATGATAGTTGAATAGTGTGGTTGGCTGGCACATGACGACATATCAACATAAGTTATTAATTTGTAGAACTGAAAAACAGACCGTGATTTGTGTACATACTTGTATGCTTACATTGAGCACACCGTTTTTTTATGTTTCTAAAGTGACATTATTGTCTCCATGTGGATTGCTTGTAACTGTAGGAATTTGGATCATTCAAGCCAGCCTTCATAAAATCTTTGAGGCTAGCCTTGTATCCATCAGTAGGGCCCATCTCTTTATTGTAAACTACTCATAAATCATACTGTCGTCTTCAATTTGGGTGAAATTTTTCTCTCTTTCCTGAACACCCCTCAACCCCAAAAAAAAAACACCCAATTAACCGAAGACCGACCGAAACCGATCCGAACCAAAATGTCGGTTTCCAATGTCCAGTATATGTACTTTGGTCGATTTCGGTTATCGCAAAATTATAAAACTGAAAGTTTCGGCTCGGGTGTCATATGTCGTTAAACCGACAGAAACCGACCGCTTACAGCCCTAGTTTCATTTGCAATAGAGGAAGAGGGCAGTCGATTTATAAGATAAACAGCCATCGAGAGAACTTCTACCAAAAAATGAAGAGGGACGGAAGATTCTAGCAGAAGAGATCTAGTTACATTATATCAAGAAGATGTATATTCTTCCTTTCAGCAAGGCCATTCTGTGGGGTGTGTATGGGCAGATTTTTGAGAAAGAATCCCTTTTAGTTGTAAGAATTTTTGAAACTCTGCTGACGTATATTCTCCCCCTGAGCCTGATCGCAAGATTTTAATGCATTTGGAAAATTGATTTTCAACACATGCCAAAAATATTTTAAAAACATTGAACACATCAGCTTTAGAATGCAAAAAATAGACCCATGTAAACCGACTATAATCATCAATAAAGGTCACAAAGTATTTATTATTAGCATGAGATAAGTAGGGGCAATGCCCCATATATCACTATAAATTAATTCAAAACACTCAGTACTGAAGGAAGTAGATGGAGAAAAAGGAAGTGTATTACTTTTAAGATATTACAATTATTTTCAACAAGTTGCACAATCAAAAGAAGATTTGAAGTTAAACTTGGACAGAAATAAACATGTTTTAAGGGAAGAGAACTAGAAACATCTCCAATGGCAGTAATAGAGATTTTTCCTCCATCAGCAATGTGGATGTGGTGATTTCCAGTGTACTGTTTCAAATTTGAGAGATGTGCACTAGAAGAGGTCATGTGATTTGACGCTCTGAAATCAAGATACCAAGTTGACAGGTCCAAATATATCGTGACAGGTGCCATCTGGGAAAGACGCGCCTAGAAATAGGACGGGAGCAGGTCACTTCATTCCAATTGAGAAGAATGGAATGTGTCAGAATTCCTTTAAATAACGGTAGACGGAGATACCACAGAGCCACGAGGTGTTTGACATTATCCACTATCTTACTAACATCTGATGATTTTCCTTCAAAGCATCTCAAATTTCTTTTTTTCCATATGGACCAGATGGCCTTTAAGAATGAAAGCTTCCACATCACTCGTCCTCTTTTTGAGCCCAACCCTAATCTCCATAAGTCAAACAAAGAAGGGATAGAGTTTGGAAAAGGGCCATAAAAGTGGAACCAAGTCAAATGAATCCTATGTATTCTAATGAAAATAAAAAAGGCCCTAAACTGCCTGGGTTGGATCAACTTAAGCCAGTGAGGGTTCACGCCTATTTAATTACACGGGACTGTCACTTCCATTAAAACTAAAATAAAAGGTGCGTCAAAGACATGCCAATTTACTTGGAGGAATACAAATAAACAAGAATAAATATCTCTACAACATTCCGTCCATCAATTTATTATTTCTTATGGTAGTATGCATATTTGATTTTGGATTGTTGTATCATGTGCGATAAAGAACCAGAATCGATCAATCACGTAAGACCCCGATCCTTAATTAAAGGTATAACACTAAGTAATTGTGTTTAATTAAGCTCTAACTGTATTTAGGTGTTAATTACTTAGTTTACGCGTTAGAATAGTGTCTGCAAAGTTTTGGAAGGTTTTGAGTCCGTTAGGACCCGGTACAGTGCCTTAAAGGCACTAACCGGGGAGCTACGTGCCAAATTAAGGGTATTTTGGGAATTTCAGAAAAAACCCGAGTTTGGTTCAGTAGAAGGTTTGAATAATTCCAGACAATCCATCCAAGGTCTTGAAAGGCCAAAACCCATCATTTCGCGACTTTTTCCTAAAACCAGGACATTGTCGCAACTCATTTCGGTAAAATACTCTAGGAACGTCGAAAAATCCTGATTTCAGGTTTGTTAGAAAGTTTATTTAATTTCGGAAAACTTTAATGAAGACACCTTTCAATGCCGCCTTAGAAAGTTTATTTAATTTCGGAAAACTTTAATGAAGACACCTTTCAATGCCGCCCCCGCCCCCCCAAGCCCAACAATGGGCCATATATAAAAGAGCCCTGCTACGTGGACTAACCCATGGATCTATGGACTAACTCTATAATTTTTTGGGGATCAGTTGACATCATGTGATTTTTTCCTCCAAATCATGAAATCTGTTCATGGACTAACTCCATAAGTTAGTTCATGTAGACTTTTTATTTGAGAAAATTAGCGAAAGGTCCCTATAAGTCAATGTTTCCAGCCTCTAGTCCAAGCAAAAACTTATTAAGGCCTCTGGTCCACTCAGCTAGACTTTTTCCAGCCTTAGGTCCCTGCATCCACATGATCTCATTTTTCATGACTAATTTACCCTTTCAACCATTTTAGACAAGAAATTATGAAATTCAAATTTTAAATCTTGTATTATCCCTCTTCTTTTTCAACCTGGACATGTTGAATCGGTGCTTAGGGCATAAAAGAAACAGATGAAGAAATGAGAGAGGAGAAAGGAGAAAGGAGAGAGGAGATGGGCGCTTGGTGATGATCACAGTAGTGGGCCATAACAGAAAGACGCCCCATCGATTGCAGTTGCAGTTGCAGGTTCCCATCGAGAGTAGTTGCTGATCAATCGGAGAGCGAGGCTAGGGACTGAATCACACGATCAAGAGCAGAGATCAGGGTGGGTTATCACACAGTGCACAGATCAGTGGCTTTTGTTCCCAGCAAACCAGACCACCAGTCGCTCCTGAAAGGGCTCGGAGAAGAAGGATTTGGATTTCTCCAGCAGAGAAGACTCTGCATTTACAACGTTGTGTTCAGAGAAGGAAGGCAACATCACCGCTACCTACAACTAATTCTAGCCATCATCTGAGCAGAGAAGGGCGCAGGTGTTGCAACAATAACAAAGACAACCATGGAGGATCTTATTTGCAGTCGCCGATCGGTGGAAATCTCAGAGGACTCGGTCGCCCTTCTCAGGAGATCGAAGAATGCAGCGACCAACGCTGCTTGGTGATGTCGGAGAAGTAGAAGAAGGCAATAGGGCTACCAGTCCTCTATTGCAGAAACAGAAGGAAGGAGGAAGAAGACGATGTTGTTCGACATTGCTGCAGAATCCGATCGCCTACACCGGAGAGCAGAGAAGAGTTGCAAAAGACAGAGGCATAAAGGATCGGTTTCGATCTGTGTTTGTCCCATGCAGATCATTGCAGAAACGCCCGGATCCGGATTTTTCAGCCGGAGAAGAGGACCGGAAGAAGAGGATTGTCCAGTCAGAGGTTCGTCTCACCGGAGAAGACGGATCCGTACTCGATGACGAGGAAGAAGGCCAGAGCCTTTTGCAAGTTGTGTTACAGAACAAGAGCAATCGAGGAAGAAAACTGCCAAAGATGGCATAGCGCCTGTTACAGGTGTTGGGAGGAAGGAGACGACCCAATTGGGTCGTTTGTGAGTCAGGTCCAGGTCAGTTCGACCTGACCGATTTCACAGAAGCCCAGGAACAGTCCGTATTCAGCAGTACAGTCAAGGTAGTTTGACCAGGTTCAACGGCCAGAATTGTTTATTTACGTTTTTGTCAAGTGTATCTGAGTTTTAACAAATTTATATGATTTTTTATCAAATTTATCTAAGTTTTTTTTAAAATTTATCTGAATTTTCGTCAAATTTATCTGAGTTTTGGAGAAATTTATCTGAATTTTCGTCAAATTTATCTGAGTTCTGGAGAAATTTATCTGAATTTTCGTCAAATTTATCTGAGTTCTGGAGAAATTTATCTGAATTTTCGCCAAATTTATCTTAGTTCTGAAACAAAATTTATCTGAGTTCTGGAAAAATTTATCTGAATATTCGTCAAATTTATCTGAGTTCTGGAACAAAATTTATCTGAATTTGGCAAATTTATTTGGATTTTTGAAAAATATAGCCGAGTTTCTAACAAATTTATCTCCATTTTAAAAAATTTTATTGAGTTTTTGAACGAATATTTCTATAATTTTGACAAATTTATTTGTATTTGCTTAGATCTATTTATGTTTTTAAAATTTATTTGTGTCATTTGAAATTTATTTGTGTTTTTGAAATAAATTTAACTGAGTTTTGACAAAAATACTTGAGTTTTTGGAAAAAAAATTTTGAAATTTGAAAAATTGGTTTATCTTAGTTTTGGAAAATGTATTTGTATTTTTTAAAATTTATTGTATTTTTTAATTTTATTTACGTCTTTTGAGATTTATTCTTATTTTTTAAAATTTATTTGCATTTTTGAAATTTTATTTGGATCTTTTGAGATTTATTTGAGTTTTTTGAAATTTATTTACATTTTTTGAAATTTATTTGGATCTTTTAAAATTTATTTGCGTCTTTTTAAATTGATTTTCTTCTTTTAAAATTTGTTTATATTTGTTTATATTTATTTGGATCTTTTGAAATTTGTTTGCGTCGTTTTAAATTTCTATGCGTTCTTTTGAGATTTATTGGAATTTTTTGAAATTATTGTATTTTTTAAAATTTATTTACGTTATTTTGAAATATATTTGTTTATTTTTAAAATTTATTTGAAAATCTCATTATTGGGATTTCATTCATCATGGTCAATTAAATGTTAGTTGACCATTATTAATGGGATATCCCACCAATCATGGGATATGATTTAAAGAAAGGGCAAATTGGACATTTTAGGTGTTAATAAGTGTGAGAGGGACCTTTGGATGCATGACTTTTTTTTTGTGGACCTAAGGCAATAAAGTAACATGTTCAGGGACCTTTTGCCGAATGCCCCTTTTTATTTTTTTATTTACCCCTACTTCGACCAAAAAGTCTACATGGTGATTCTCATTCAAATATTAGATGAGAACATCCAATTTAAATGAGAATCGTGAAGATAAAAGTCCATGTTATGTCCATGAATTAGTACATGGAGCAGGACTCTACTTCGCCACGTTTGCACCGCAAATCATTAATAGCAAAGATTCGCGGAGTCAGATTGGGGGCTTTTGCGTTGTGCGTTGGCAAGCAAAGGCTTTCCTTCATCATTTCAAGGAAAACCACAGCAGATTCCTCACAAGGGAACCCTAATCGCAGACCCGCTCTTCTCCTTAGTTTTGTTTGCCCTCTCTCGCGCGACTCTCTTAGACGCAGATCGCTATATCTATCTATCTCTGCGCGCGCGTGCGTGTGTCAGTTCCCCTCTCTCCCGAGCTCCGTCCGTCCGGGTAAGTGTTTCCATCCCTCTCTGTCTCTCTCTCAATTCGATTGATTACTAGAAATTAAGTTTCTGGAGAAGTGGATTTTTGTTTATTACCTAAAACTAAAAGGGAAGATCAGTGTTGGTTTATTCGTTCAGGTATGAAGAAGTTGAAATTAACTCAGCATTTATGTTTTCCTTTTGTTCCTTAGTGAAACATCATTGTACTTGGCAATTAGCATGATGTTTTTTTTTTTTTTTTTTCCAAAGAAATTGAAACCGTTGTTTGGATGTGATGAAGGAAATCCACCCACCCAAACAAAAATCTTGGGTCCGCCAGTAGAAGCGGAGAAAGGAGAGGAGAATGGGGTATACCAAGGAGCAGCTACTTGCCCGTCTACAGGTTTTCTTCCTTTCTGTTTTTTTTTTTTTTTTACCTTGAATTTGATTTCTTTGTCTCTTGACCTTCTTTTCTATGTTCTTCAAATACTGATATTGTTCGGTATTTCTTTGTGGAACCCTAATCCACTTCCTTTTCCTTAATTCATGTTGAATACCTTGATGTCTGACATAATGCATGAAGGGGTCTTTTGAACAACCGTAGTGTTTTATGAAAATCGTTAAAAGATTTGAACTTTCCGGTCTCATTTTCTACAACATCTGAACACAAAATTGCATCTTTTTTTAAGCTGGATTTTAGTTAGTTAGCCTTTTGGGTGCGCTTGGATGCGCCCCAAGTGTTGATCCATTTGATTGTTTTGGAAAAGCGGATTACTTGTTTGATGGGATGGTGATTCTGGGGTGGCCTGGAAATTGGTACCCACGTCAGATGTAATGTCGATTTCATGCTGTTTTGCCCCTAATTGTTACTGCATGCCCCTAATTGTTACCGAAAGCAATTTCCAATATCTATAAGCATGTTGATGAGATGTGCATGGTAAGATGAATGTGTGGTGTTGCAGGGGAGGATATAATTAGGAATGACTACATGAGAGCAATGTTATATGTAGAATCAATAGAAGAGAAAATATAGTAATGTTGCTTAAATGATTTTCTTATGTATATGAAAAACAAAAACCTGCCCATGTATATCATACCGGGGGATCACGTGTTGAAGAAACTTGGAAAGGGGTGAGAATAGTGGAGATATAGAGGGGCGAGGAATGACATGATGCATAATAGGGTTGCTGAGAACATAGATTTAAACTGGGTTGAGTGGACAATAGAACTCTGAGCTGATGCTAGATAGATGGGATAAAGTTTTGATGGTAATGGCAATGACGAACTGCCAATATAGAACGTGAAAGATAGGGTAAGAAAGCATTTCCAGCTTCCACACCACCTGAAATGCATGACAGTGGATATAGAAATTGCAATTTGGGTTACATTTATGTGTGCTTTGAAGTGACTTTGAGTATTATGAAAATGTTTGCAGTTTTGCCTAATTTTGAAAAGCCATCATCGTTATTACTATAATCCTCTGACTTTATTTGGGTGGTCTCAAATTTTCACATCTTAACGAACTTAGTTCTTCATTGAGTATCTTAGAAAGAAATAAAGGATCACATTTTCCATGTTGGAATCCAAAAGGAATGTGTTGTAGAAGTGTTTTTTTTTTTTTTCTAAAGAAAAGGATGCATTTGTAACTCGTTCCAGTTCTATGGCCATCTAAACAGGGCCTTGTTTTTTAGAATCTCACTTTGTTGGAACAATCAATCCTTTCATTGGTGATTTTGGAGCTATTTTGTATTTATTCTCCATATAAAGTAAATGTGATCTATGCTTACTTCTAAAACTCACTTATCACTGATCACTGGTGTGATATGCAGGAACTTCAAATTGATTTTGTCAGCTACAATCATCCTGTTGTATTGAATGTTGAAGCCCAGGTAAGTAGATAAGAAATTTTCATTTTTGCATCTTCAGGAAGCATTGGTTTACCTGCTCCATTTAATTGCCCATTCAGTACATTCTTTGTTCCTTCTTTTGGCACATTGTCCTCAAACTGTGGAATTGAAAGGGTTTGGTCAGACCTTTCAAATGCATTGCAATGAACACTACTGTCCAGTGGCTACCACCAGCATTTCCTATCCCAATTTGCACGTGCAATGACATTTTCATCTCATGCAAACGTTGATGACTGAGACACTTCTGGCCTAAAGGCATGTCTATGTACCTTTATTAAGCATCCTTACTTGTGCTGTCCAGGCAAAGTATGTTGGGCATTTAGGAGGTGGATTGAGTAAAAACTTACTATTGAAGGTATGCTACTTAATTTGAGGGAAACAAATGATTTTCTTTTTTAAATTAATTCACTAGTAAATTTGGTTTCTAATGTCATCTTCTTTGGACCATTACTTATGCTTCAACTTTCTTTTGAAATG
Source organism: Litsea cubeba (assembly GCA_012931725.1). NCBI lineage: Eukaryota > Viridiplantae > Streptophyta > Magnoliopsida > Laurales > Lauraceae > Litsea > Litsea cubeba. The sequence continues at coordinate 62,741,707 of CM022953.1, forward strand.
CAGGACAAGAAACATCGATTTTACATTGTTTCTGCTCTGGCAGGATCTAAAGTGGATTTGAAAGGTATGCTTTTTGTACGTTGTGTATCTTCCAGCATAAATTGTCAACTTTTGACCGGGATTTATCAGATGCGTCTGGGAATTTTAAAATGTCAGTTGTATTTCATTGAAGCCAACCCTAGATTGATGTGATGAGGTTTCACCGATGAGGAGTTGTATCTCACTGAATGTAGTTGTATTTCTTTAGCATCTTGGATGTTCATGGGAGTTTTTCTGTGGTTTTGAAGCTGAGCAGTTTTGTCTCAGCGGCTTGGTTTGGGAAAAGGAGGTTTGCGCATGGCTCCTGAAGAAGCTTTGCAAGAATTACTTCAGGTAGCTGCTTACCTATAATTAGTGCTGAACTAGTTGAATCATTGTAATACACGCTGTGTCTTACTCTCTTGGCTACATGATGACAAGTGCATGCTTATAAAACATATTTCATTTAAAAATACCAAGAAAAGATCATTTTCAGAAAAGTAAAGAAATAAAGTGCATTTCCTTTTGAAAGGACTTCAACCTTTTCTATCCTTTTCTTGTTAAATTCAACTGTGGGTATTACTGAGTTACTTTATTTGATTTTTCTTTCTACCTTTATATATCTTACCCTTTAGCTTATTGTTTTGTAAGGTTGGTTTTGTTATCACATGTATGGGCATGTTTGGTTATTGCTTTGTGATATTGTGGAATGTTATTTGGCATTCTCATATGGATAATAGACTTGCTTTTTTACTTCATTACATGCCTCTTTTTTTTCCACAAGGTACCGTTGGGATGTGTTACTCCATTCGCCCTAATTAATGAATCTGCACGGTATGTGTTTAATTGTTGGACCTATCATTATCTAGCAATTGCTGCAATTTCTAAAGGAATAGAAGGATGCTCTCTCTTTTGTGCATGTTCAGCTGTGTGCTATTCTTAGGGAACATTCGGCATTTTCCAAATTGTTTCAACCTGGCTTTGGTAGAAGGGGTATAAGTGTCAAGGATCAAGGATGGAGATCTACTAGAGACTATCAATTTTTCCTCATATGGTGAAGTATGAGACCATTTTATAATGGATGTTGACTATCTACTTGCATGTTCTCACCAACCGTCACTTCATTTCTCTCAGGAACAATGCTCACACATCCCCTTTCCTAGGAAACACTAGGAAAGTGCTAAATGTGCACGAAGGCTTCAAAAATCTTATGTTGCTTTAGTAAAGATCTTTGTTGCAAGTGTAGCAATGGATACCAATATAAATCATTGGTTTCATTTAAGAGACTAATGATAATAATGATATAAAATTCGGATTTGGTCTTACTCTGTTATCATTTATTAGATGCTTAGCAGATGACAATTTTAGTTGTATTAAAGTAGGTGATCCACAAAATATCAAATGTAGTTATTCATTCATAAATTCTCAAATTTTATGGTACTTTTTGTTGCATGAAGAACTGTTTCACTGTTACTGGATCAAGGATTCAAAGCTAAAGAATGCTGCTTTTTCCACCCATTGTCAAATGACATGACCATCTGTAAGTAATAAGATTTTCTAAACATGTTTCCTTTTGTTTTGACCTTGATTTTAATTAGCAATTTTAATTTTCTTATTGGATATACTATTATATGGTAATTCCTGAAATGATTGTGTTGGTCTTTTTTGTTGCTTACGAGGGCTACAGTTGGCCAAGGACTCTGCGCCTCAAGAAGCGGAGAGGTCTTGTGTTCGACACCTACCTTCATTGGCCACCTCCCATAGTTTTACGCGATGCATGTGGATAGGAGGTTTTGCATGTGCCCCTAGGGATTAGTTCTCGCCTTCTGGGCTGTCCAGAATCGAGTATCCTTCGTGATCGGGGCCAAAGGCTCCTGGGCTAGGCTGGGCGGGAGATACCCTGGGTTAAAAATAAATGGTTTCTCAACAAAAGTCTAAATTGCTTGTGTCTGGAGTATGTGCTAGATGCACTTGGTTCATATATTGAGGTTGGCTGTACAAGACTACAAGCTTTGGAGATAGACTTAAGTATCAAAGGATAATGCTGGTGGTCACATGGTGTAACAGTTTCTCTGGCCACCTGGTTGCACCTGATAAGCACAGTTTATTCTTGCATGTCTCTACCACCCGAAGAATATGTGAGTGACATGTGACCATTACTGAGTATTTTGTAGAAGTTAAAGTTGACTGGTATCAACTTGAGCACAGTATAGGGAGTGGGAAGCTCAATTTCCATCTGAATTGAAACTATAAACCAATTGAAAACTACCAAATGATATCTTGGGAGAGTAGACCAACAAGAGCTTCTTTACCAATGCTTTGAATGTATGCCCTAACGTGGGATGCTTTTGACAGAGCATCTTGTTTAGTCTGATTTCTTCAAATTTGCTGCTGACAATGTTACTTATGCTTGGTGTACATGTTTGTCAGCTCTTAGTTCCCAAGATCTTGACAAATTTCTGATATCTATAGGAAGGCAACCACCATATGTTGACCTGGAGGTGATTCATTAATTTTGTAGACTAGAAATTTCGTACTCATCTATTTCTGCTGAAGAATGATGGTAATGCTTCATTGTAGGCTACTCCACTGGTAGGGAAGGATCAACCACCCGATCTTGCTACACTTGTTCCATCCGGGGTACCTGTTCTGCCGAATCCAACAGAAAAGGCAGTTCCTTCTCAACATCCTGGTGATGACCATGCTTCTGTAGAGATTAAGTCAACAGAACTTACAGGTAAATTATTGGATATTTGCTTGTTCAAAGCCGGGCTTTTTAGGCGTCAGTTGTGTGAAGTGGAGAAAAATGTCATAGCATTTATGGCTTCAATGATTTGATATTTATACATTTTTCTGAATCAAGAACTTGGTTAAGACGGTGTTGGGACAAGCTCTGGAATATAAATAGTTTTGTATGAGGATTGAACATAAACCCATGCGCATTATGGAGAAATAGCCAATTGGTACAACCACAATGCAGATGGATCAATGTTCGGGGTGTTCATGGGGTGGTCGTGTAAGGCATTTCCAGGCCCAGCCCAACTTTAGGAACATTGGCCCAGGCCTGACAAAGGCCGTAAAAGTTAGGCCCGAGCCCGCCCATTTAATCAGTAGGGCTTGAACTGGGCTTTTTATCAATTTTGTGGGCATTCGAGCAATTGTTTGGACTAATTAAATTAAATTACATGCATTCCTTACACGGGCCAGGCTGGGCTTGGGCTTTCTAATTTCTATCATTTAATCCAAGCCCGGTCCAATTATTAAACGGGCCCTAATTACATGTACATGCCTGGCCCAAAGCGGGCTGGGCGCGGATCGGGCTTGAGCTGCCCGGCCAATGAGCACCCCTAATCTATTTAGTGAATGATCTAATTTATTTTAAAAAAAAATCATTGAACAATGTTAGCTGGGCAGTTGGGCAGTTGACAGATTGCTATGTTCCCTCTTTTTCTTTTTTCTTTTTTTTTCCAAGTAGATATGGGGCTGTCAACATGTGGCATTTCATGGAAACCTGATCATCCTTACTAGTGAGGGAAAGTGGACATTGATTTTGGTGATGTGCAAAACTTATTTGTTTATAGAAGAAATAATAAGATCCATATTTTCAAGTTGAACCTACATATTGTTCAGTTCCTTTTAATGTAACTGAACTATTTTTTTGGGAAGGCAACCCTTTCTTTTTGTGATTTAATCAGTTTCACAATCCCTTTCCTCTTTATGCTGCTTCCAAGATTGAACCTATAGCGAGGACTGTATGCATTCAGGTCCAATCCTACATGGATTGATCTTCAAATCAATCCTAGATTCCCATCTGTAACAGATTTGCAGATTCCACGCAAGGTTAAAACCAACAAAAGATAGTATTAAAAAAAAAAAAAAAAGTTGGCCCTGGGCCTAGTATAGTCAGTGAATATGCATATAATTTGCGCATTTTTCATGTTTAAACAGAAGTCTTATTCAACATTTTATTTGAAGGATAGCCATCATGATGTTAATTGAAGGTGCATTTGAAGGTGTACTGGTTCTGGTGGTTCTGCCCGGATGTTAGTTCAATCCTGTATATAACGCTGGTTTTTCTTTTCATGATCCATGCACAAACTGTTTTGGGTATCCTGCTTTGTCCTTTTTTACATTGTAGGAAAAGCTGTTTGCCAGTCCAAGAATTCACAAGGAACTCTGGAGAAGCCAAAAGTTAACTCAGATCCCTTGGCTGCAGTTACTGATGTTAAGAAATTTGTTGAAGAAATCATAAAGAAAACATCTGAAGTGGTCTTATCAGAGGTGAACTCAATAGTTTGTGTGCTATTGTCTTTTCAAGTTCATGTTTGATCTTCCTCCATCAAATTACCTGTGGAAAAACACATTGCAGATTCAACATGAAGAACAGCCGAGACCGGGTGCTCAGAAACGTCTCAGTGCAGATTTGGAGAACCTAACTGTGAGTGAAAAATATGACTTTTTTATGTTTGTTGTCGCTGTCTCTGTTACAATCTCTCGTATCAATTCAAGAGCTTTTGGATGCATTCCAGAATCCAGGTTGCCTTTTGGTCTAGATGTTTTGGAAATATAATTATTTGTTGATTATGTTCTTCCATGTTTTTTTAATCGATATTCTGTTTGGGGAAGTGTGGAAATCCAATCTCACACGAGGTGATGAACATTGTTTTATCAGATTTTTCTACCCCAAATCAAGACCATATTCTCTACTAAATTAGTAGGGGTGGATAACACAGGAAATCAGTGCCTTAACGTGGATGCTTCCATCACACACGCACACGCATGCACAATAGAACAGTCGACTATCCTCAGTACCAAAATATTCATACCACTCGTGATTTGTGGGTACTTCCAAACAACATGAAGTTATATCCCATCATCTTGTCTCTTTCCATTTTGATCGCTGTGGTGCTTCAATGCAGACAATGTTCAAGAATGCAGCATACACACAGGGATTTTGTGCGGGTGTTAAGAGCATGCCGACGAACAGGTGCCCTCCCCCAGCCAAATTTTGAGATTGAAATATTATTTTATTATATTTGAGATGTATTTGATGGCAGAGCAGTTTAATTATTGGAGGTGGGGACTAAACGCTGAACATATTTACTTGTTTTCTAATTATTGTGGTTATTATGGCTTGTTCATGTAATTGGATATAGAATAGCTACACATACAGATAATCACCGATTAATTACCCTTCTCTCCCCTATTGAAGGAAGAATGGGAGGACTTAATTTCACGTAACAGGCATTTGGTTGTATGAGTGTGATTCTTTTAAACTAATGACAATGACCGACTCATTTTCAAGTCAGAGTTGCTCTTTAAGGCGTTTATCATCTATCATCATTGAATCCATTAGCTTTATCCTCTCCGTGGCCAATAAACTGTTTGAGGTGTTATTTGTCAAAAGTCTTGGACATTTAATTGACTGAATGGATCGACATTGTTTGTGGAAGTTAAGGGGCGGCTCCTTATTGTAGCTAAATTCTTCTTTAGAAGATTTCCTTCATTTACAGTAGTAATGCTTAGAAAGATTATATAATCTTTGTAGGCCTGTCTTGCTGTGGGTTAGAGATGCAAGGAACATCACCAGACCTGTTTTTTTGTGGTGGAATAACAGTTATTGAGAGGTTGTGTAAATGTTTATTTTGAATGAGTGATCACTGATAAACGTTTGTGGCGCCTTTATAATTATGAGGGTGTGAAGTCAAGTCAGGCTTTGAGGTTTTTTGGTGACTATGAATTTAAAGTAGTTCTGCATGAAAAGCAGTGGCATTTTTGGTTTGCTAATAAGTGTTTGGATGTGACCCAAATTGAAAATGGATTTATCTACTCTGGTATCAATTGGAATGCAGGTAATCTTCCCAATTAACGATGCACTTTTTTTTTATTATTATATAGCCATTCAACCCTTTTATGCAGATAGTCTTTATCATTAACCCTTTTAGTCAATTGTCTGAGCTGGACCTGGTTTTTATGGACTATTAGCTAGATGGGCAGGTGTAAGTGTACATATTAAATGAACCACATGAATAGTCTGGATCTCTGAACATGGTTGTCCACTCATTCGGAATTTCCGGGGGTTTTAGGGGTGTAGATGGGATGAACCTGAATTGAGTTTGGATTAAATAAAGTTTTTTTTTTTTTTTGTTAACATGGGAACCCACCGACCCCCTTCGGTTGATCATTGGTAAACCTACGGATATATAGAGCCATCCACTAGCCCTATGTATCGGATAAGACCTTAAAGGGATTGGAAGGCAGGACCTTCAGGTTAAAACTGAGCTTCCTAACCACACGAACATTTTAAGTGTGGGTGCCGCCCGAGTTTTGAGTAGAGCTGAGTTTATTTCGGCTTCGACTTGGCTTGAACTCAAGTAGAATTAGGCTTGGGAATACTAGATAAAGCTCGACTTTAGGTTTGATAAGAAATTAAGCTCAACGAAGCAAGGCTTGAATTGGAGTCAAACCGTTTCCACTAATGAATCATGTGGGGTCTTTTGGTTCTTTAAAAACATCAAGCTCAGCTGAGTTGGCTTGTGCGCTAGCTTAACTTGACATTAAACACAGTCTTTAACCCAAACTGAAACTTACTCGAAACACCCGACCCGGCTAAGGACTCAGCCCTTTATTGCACTTGGGTTCATATGGGGCTCAAGCCCCTATCAGGTCGGTTTGGACCTCCCATTCCCCTTATGACATGGGCTTCAATCCAATTCAAAAGATACATATAAGAAACTCACTCTGATTTGGGTCCTCAGCCGGGTCAATGTATAGCCCATTGACAACCATAGGTCCATAGCCCTCAAGAATGTCTCCTAAATAAAACACACGAGGATCTGGACTCTAGGCTCTCGAAAAAGGTGATGCAAAGTAAAGGTGAGTTAAAATATGTACGAAAGTAAAGTGAGAGAGAATGGTAAATTACTTGATTCTTGTATTCACTTAGATGCGGAAAAAATAGCTTATGATAAAGCGTATGGTAATTAAGTGACACCCTAGCTTTATTTTACTGTACTATTTGAACCTTTGGTTTACCAAGACCAATTACTGTGGTCCATCCCATTTCAGTATTCCTCTGAACCGCTTTACTAATATAACTATGATCCTCATCCACTCTATTTTTGTATGAAGAGTTCTATTGGCACCACCAGAAGTTCTCTTCCCACCGCAGTTATTATGTCAATTTTTTTTACAATAAAATTATTACGTGAAATGACTAAAATGGACATCTCATAATCCATGTTGAAAATCAAATATTTTTCTTCGCACACATAACTCATCTCTCATCTCTCCCTTCTTCACACAATAATTTAACTCTCTTCACCACCAGTTTCACATTCTCATTCCCCCATTGCACCTAACATTTCCCTTCTTCCTTCACTCTCATTATTTTTTCCTTCACTCTCTTTACAGGATTGCACCACTCACCCACAGTTCACCTTCTTCCTTCTTCCTTTTCCCCTTGCTCCCATCAAACTCTTTTGTTGTAGTTGAATCAAACCAAATATTGCAATGGATAAGGAAATGAAAAAGGAAATCGTGTCTTTCAATCCTACTAGCAGCAAAAAGGTTAGTGTGGTTGAGTATTTCGGTGTTTTTGTCAATTTTTTCAAGTTCTGTATTGTAGTTGTTCGCGTTTTGTCCGGACTGGTATGATCGAACATTTCTGTAATGTTCGGACAAACGATACCGAACATACACCATATGTTCACATATGGTGTATGTTCGGATTTATTGTTCCGAACGGTACTGATACCGCTTTTTTCCTTAGTGCATCCATCCACAAAAGAAAGCCAAGTTCAGTCAACTTATGTAATGGACTTTACAGATGTGTTTACTACCGAAGAAGTAAGACATTATATTAAATTTTAATATACATATTGTGTGTTACTAATGTCTGATTCAATGGTTATATGTTTAGATATTTCACAGCCGAGATGCATTAATGAACTGGGCTCGTGATGTGGGTAAAAGAAACGGTTTTGTCATTGTCATAAAGGTGTTAAATGCTGCAAGGCTTGGAATAAAAGTCAGAGTTGTCCTAGCATGTGAGAGAAGTGACCAATTCAAGCATTGTAAGACCAAAGACGAGGGGCCTACTAAAAAAAAGATCAAGCAAACATGATCAAAGAAATGTGGATGCCCTTTTACATTAAAGGGCAAGAAGCTTGACACTTTTGATGATTGGATGTTGGAAGTTGCATGTGGTGTACATAATCACTCTGCTGCAGAGTATCTAGAGGGTCATTCGTTCGTAGGGGGACTAACAGAAGAGGAAACAAAATTGATGGGTGATATGTCTAAGAGCATGGTACGACCAAAAGATATTCTGGTTACATTAAAACAAAGAAGTGCCTTAAATGTAACTACAATGAAGACCATTTACAATGCACGTCATAGGCACAGAGTTGTTGATCGGGGTGGGAAAACACAGATGCAACAACTAATGGAAAAGTTGACAGAGCATAAGTACATTGAATGCCACAGGAACAATGAGGACAGTGACGTTGTTACCGATTTGGTTTGGGCGCATCCAATAAGCATACAGTTGTTGCGGTCATTTCCTCATGTCTTAATAATGGATTGCACTTACAAGACCAACCGGTATCGCATGCCCTTACTGGAGATTGTCGGAGTGACTTCAATAGATATGACTTTCTCTGTGTGTTTTGCTTACATGGAAGCTGAACGCGAAGTCAACTATACATGGGCTTTGGGTGTTTTACGTTCTCTCATTGGTGATGACACTCTTCCTGATGTTATTGTCACAGACAGAGAATTGGCACTATTAAAAGCCATCAATACCATATTCCCTAATGCAAGGCATCTATTATGCAAATGACACATAAATAAGAATGTCCTAACAAAATGTAAGAAGTTGTTCGAGACCAAAGAGAAGTGGGATAGATTTATATTGCATTGGAATATGTTGGTCCATGCCTCCACAGAAGAAGAATATATTGATCATCTGCGTAAGCTAAACCAAGAGTTCACAACATATCCATCAGCACTTCAGTACGTCAAGGAGAGTTGGTTAGATGAATACAAGGAGAGATTTGTATCTGCTTGGGTTGATAAATTCATGCATTTTGGGAATACTACGTCAAACAAGTATGTCTTATACTTTAATTTGGATGAATTGATGCTTTATCCGTATTTATATATCATGCATCATTAATTATTATGTTGTTTATATAGGGTTGAGTCTTCACATTCACAGTTGAAGAGACAGCTTAGATCATCTCAGGGTACTTTTGAGACAAATTGGGCAAAAACACACAGCTTGCTTGAACTACAGCATAAAAGTATTAAAGCTTCATTTGAGAAGAGCAAGACAATAGTGCAACACAGTTTCAAGCCCTCTGAATTTAAAAAGCTTCGTGGGAACATATCACGAAATGCCTTGGAAAAGATTTTGGCAGAAACTAAGGATCCCATGTGACCTACATGACCAAAACAATTATAAGAAAACTATAGACAATTGGTTCTCATTTAGTCCAATAACTCATGAAAAAAAGCAATTTTTCGTACCTCGTCTGCACTCATATAATCAAGCCTCTCTCGCAGTGCCTGTAGGGGAGCAACAGTCTCCCTACGAGTGAGCCAGCGATGCACTCGAGGTTGAGTGACTCCATATAAAATGTTGGACGTTAGAGCGAAACACTCGAAATGCTCATAAATCCACGCCTCTAGCAGCATAATATATCCAGCAATTTGTTTAACTTCTTTATGGGTAGCCAATCCCAACTGTCGATACAAATAAGCCAGAGCAGCGGCACCCCATGCATATGTACGGACACTTGACAAGTCTGTCAACAACGTCAAATATATAATTGGCACACGTGTGCCACTCTTGTTCGCGAACAATGTAAAGCCTAATAAATACAGAAGATATGCTCTAGTTGCACAATCAATCATGTCATCTCCATCCTCATCAGTTTTGTTTGAGAACCTCCCTCTTAGCCACTCCAATCTTATAGATTGGCCCTGAACCTGTTGCAGCTCATCATTTGCCTCATTTGGATGAACTCCCAGAGCGTCAACAAGAAGTGAATGAGCATCTTGAAAGGTCATTCTACCATATAAGCAACAGAACGACCAGTCATCGGGATCCCAAGTATGGTGGCAACATCATCTAAACTTATGGACATCTCACCCAACGGCATGTGAAAAGTGTTTGTTTCAGGTTGCCACCTTTCCACAAAGCAAGAGACAAGAACCTTACTAACAGAGCGATATGATGTTGTGATAAGTTGACTCAAATTATATCTATCCACTAACTCTCTAAACCTGTCACTCTCATTTAATTGTCAGTGTGGTATTTTCTGTCCATGGCTAACACACTTCAGCAGGGCACGTTCCTACATTCTGAAAATATTACATTATTGAATAATGTAACCAATACATTGAGCTTTATGTCAAATAAAGATAAAAACGAAAAAAAAATACATACCCGTGAATGCCAAATGTATGCAGCTATGTGTGTGTGGAAACTGGGCAGCAAAGAACGATCTTCTGGCCCCGCAGTTATTTCTTATTCAACATCAGCTTCTTCTTCAACTTATTCATCGCGAGCTCCTTCTTCTTCATTGCCTTCTTCCAAATCATATTATGGTTCTCGTGCTTCTTCTACAACCTCCTCAGTTACTTGATGACGCCTCCTATTGGAAGCTGTCGATCTTACTCTAGAACTGCTTGGCCTATCCATTTCTAAAACGTTGGAAAACGAGTTATTTAAAAAAATAAAAGGAAAAAAAATACAAATTTCACCAGCAACTGTTCGGTACTGTGTGTTCGAACAAGTCTGGAATGTTCGTCATGTAATGTTCGAACATTCCTAAAATGTTCGAACTAGTTCCAAACATTTTAGGAATGAACGAATTATACATTCCAAACATTCCTAAACTGTTTAGAACTATTTGTTCGAATATTATGGGAATGTTCGAAGCTTCAGGTTCGAACATATCGCGACGATGAAATAAAAAATTGAACAACTGCAACCAGTGAAAAAAAAAACATTTTGGGCGATTCAGAGTAGTGAGTATGTCCCTTTGAACATATTTTTATGCAAAATAGTTGCTATAATGACCTATTTGAAAAAATAGCACAATGAGAATGGTGAAGAAGAAAGGTGAGTTACCTGCCACTAAAATGGAGGTTAATGTGAGAGTAGAGGTCTTCCTTCTTCCTTATCTGCTTCTGTACTTTTCACTTGGCTAATCGTCCAGTAAGAATGTAGGTCAAAATGGGTACTCCAAGAGCTTTCTCCGGTGACAGTTTGAATAGAGAAAAGAGAAATGTTGAAGAAGATGTGTGGGAAGAGAAGAGAGGAGTTGTAAATGACAGGGGCAGTTTGGGTATATTGATGGGTGCAGAGAGAAATATCTGTAAATAATCCTATTTTATACATTGGTGTGGAGAGAAATTCGGTGAGAAGAGAAGAAATCGCGGTGCCAACAGAACTCCCCTTTTTGTATTCCTCCAAATCATAGACACTCCTAAGACCCCAGTCCACCCTTCTATCAGTCAGTGTCACCACCAAAATCATTATTTCCTCCTCTTGAAAACCCCAAATGGTGTTTCTTTTCTCACCACGGAATAGCCTTCTCCTCCGACTCCGTCTCTTCTCCGCCACCCTCTCCTCCTCCAATCTCCCTTTCCTCTACTAAATCCAAGCTCCGATCGGAACTCGACCCCGACAAAGCCCTTGCCATCTTCTCCTCGATCTCCAAAACCTCTCCCTCTTCCTCCACCTCCAATGTTCCATGGTAACTTAATCAAATCTCAATGTGAATTGGGCTCGCCTGAGACCGCGATCGAGACTTTGAAAGAGATGGAGGAGAAGAATGAAGAAATCAAATCACGACAATTGTATATGCTCTTTATAGGAAGGAGAAGATTGTGGAGGTAGAGAAAATCTGGGAGGAAATGCATAGAAAAGGTTGTTGTTGGTACTTATAATGTGAAACTCAGACACACCTCATCGAGGGACGACTGAAGAAGTACTGAAATTGATAAAGAAGATGAGTGCTTCTGCTGTGAAATCAGACATTATTAGTTACAATTATCTTTTGAAATGTTACTTTGCAAACAACCAAATAGGGGAGGCAAGAAGGTTTATAAGAATTCATGGGAAATGAGGTGTTTCCCAAACACGTGACTTTCAAGATCATGGCATTTTCTGTGTGAGAATGGGGAATTTGATATTGCTTTGAGAGTTTGCAAGGCCAGTGTCAAGAGGAAAACGATTCCAGATTTCAGGATGGTGAAGAATTTGAAATGAGGGATGCCAAGGCATTGATTGAAATGGTAAGGAAGAGGTGTCCGGAGAGATTTTCAACTAAGTGGAGTAAAGTTGAGATGGAACTTACTTTGAAGGGTGCAGAGAAAGGAGCTGCGCATGGCTGAAGTGGCTGGGGCTGTTTAGTTGTGAAATTTCTTTTTGTGGTTTTATTTCATGATCTATCTGAGAACTGGCCGGGGTGGAAGACATGCAATTGGGGTCTGTCAATGTAGGAAGTTGGCCATGTGGATAATGGGTTTTCGTAATCTGCCAGTTTGAATGAAAGAAGATACCTGCAATATTTGATGACTGAAACGTTAGATTAGATAATCAAATCAATGATATGACTAACTTATGGTGTTGTTTGAAGTATGTTCAGTGGAAGAAGGAATTCAATGCTCCTGAAGCTATCTCTACTTCAAAAGAGGTACATGATTTTGGCCTTCCTATTTTGTATGTTCTGCTCTTCATGATCAACAAGTTTGTGGTCTCGTCATCTCGAAAAAATTATCCCATGTTGTATGGTTTAGGATTTCGGGGTATTACTTTCCTGAAGTATCTGGACTGAATGAAATTGATGGAGGTAAATGGGACTTCTTGTATGATTTGAGCATTTGACTAGATAACAACTCATCGGACTTCATTTGGATCTAATGAGATGGCTTGCATGAATCAATTGTCTAAGTTGACCAAACGTGGAATCTAGAAGATCACAAACCGGTCCTTTCTTTTGGTTAGGGTAGGTAGGAGAGCGAATTAACCATCAAAATGTAGTATGTGGTTTCAAAATTCCAAATGGTTCAGATATCACAAAAGGTATTGTAAGTGTCTAAAAATTACGGACTTGATTAGAGGAAATTAGAATCGCCTTGAGGCTCCTCGATGAAGATGAGATGCCTGCCTGAAACCTGAAAGGGAGAGAAGGAAAAGGAAGAAGACAACGTCAGAGACCCTGGCTGTATGTAGCGCAAGGCCCTCCGATGCCTAAGTTAGTGCAAGGACTGAACAGTAGGATGGAGGAATAAGAGAGGCAGAGTAAGGGCTCAAGAGTGGTATTATGCGTACCTTAATTGGGAGGGAGCTTCTCCTATTTATAGAAGAAATCTCTAACAAAGGACAATGGGGCCCACTGATTTGATTGTACTTTAAGAAGTACAGTCTTATCAGCCCACATTTTTTTAAATGTAAGTCTATTCCGCCCACCATTCGATAAATGACAATCCGATTGGGCCCACCTTCCATTAAATGGTGGTCCTATCGGCCCACAATTCATTAAATGATGGTCTTATTGGGCCTTACCCTGCTTGGGCCTTTCGGCGGTAGTCTCATCGGACCTTGCTTGGAGCCTTGCCCTGATGGGGACGTAACTGCTGGATGCTGATATGTCTGATCTTGTCTGGGATTTTAGGCGGCTAAGATGTCTTCTCAGCTTCATATGGGCATGCCCTTGTCATGTCATATGTCTCATGACGTGGCCGAGTCTCCAAGGGAGTTCGGCTGTCAGTACCTGTCTCAACCAGCTTTCTGGCATTTCCTTAAAGCTCCGTAGTAGTTAAGTAGGTGGATGTCGAGGTGCGTGACCGAGGCCAGAATACAGTATCGGGGTCAAGGATGATCTTAATCTCGGCTGCTGCCCTGGTATTGCTGCCGAGATGCGTGTGTCCGAGGTAAAGACACGATTAGCTGGCATTATTACCGAAGCTGATGTAATTTCAGCTTCTTAGGAAATTCCCCCACACAATCGCCCCTAGCTTCTGAGCTCTTAGAGCCAACTCTGTGAGGTCGGAAGCTATAAGACGGGAGAGTCCCCAGAGGTCGGCGGTGGAAGGCCGTCGTCGAAGACGTCGGTAGGGAGTGTACTGCCGAGCTTTCATCTGCCTAGGTTGAGGTACTTTTAAATCTCACCTCGGTTTTAGCTACTGTGGCTTTATCCTTATCCGATGTTGCCTCGTCGTCCCGAGGTATTAAATGCCACGACTTAATCATCGCGGGATACGGGCTGGCGGTACTACATGTCACCGCTTGATTGGCTGCCCTATCAATTCGAAGAGGCGCGTACAGTAGTCGATGCAACATTCTCGAAATTCAAAACGACGCCATTATGAAACGCTTCTCCCTCTTTTTTCACTATAAGTAAGGGACGTCTTTGTTCCTTCTTGTTCTTTATTTGCATGTTTCTAGAGAAAGGAGGAGATTTTAAGAGAGCTTGAAGAAGATAACGCTGCTGAGGAGAAACGCTGCTAAGACTAAACCTCTGCCGGTTTGAATCTCTCTCCTACTCTTTGTCTTTGTAAGTTCTTCTCCTCTTCGCCTGACCTGTATCTGCGATTTAGGGCTTTTTTTTATGGTTTTCTGTTCTCCTTCTTCTAGTCTCTATTTTTGTAGAAATGGGCATCTACAGTCATTGGTTAGAGAACCCACCGGCGATTGCCAGTTTTAGGATTGTTTACCATATACCCGACGATGTTCTCGTCAGGCCGGCTAACCCTGTCGGCTACAACAATCGTGCCTTTTTTTATGGTTGGATGCCGTTCCCTTTGGTAGCCATCACCGAAAGTGGAGTCCGATTCCCCTTAGATCCTCTTCTTAGGATTTGTTTGAGTAGGCGGTCCCTTTGCCCTTGTCAGCTGTCGCCCAATGGATATAAAATCATAATGGGCACGACTAAGCTCAATGGCATTTTAGGCATTGACCTCGGCATTCATGACATCGAAGATGTCTATGATTTGTGTAAGTCCGGAGATGATATTTATTACCTCCGAGTCAAGCCACACCGAGATGGATTCGTTCATGCTTTGGAGGACTCGCATATATACGCCGGGGATGACCTCCTGTATGTCTCTGGGAACTGGGAGTTCGCTGAGGCCGAAAAGGACAGAGTGTATCGAGTTCCTCGCCGCTTCGGGACTGCCCTAAGTAAATACCATCTCTTTTTAGATTTCACATGCCTTTTCTTTTCTCCTGTCTTGCCGAGCCGGTGTCTTCTGTTTGTTGTGCAGCTGCTCGTTAAAAAAGACAATCTGCCAAGTATATCTGGATGAAGAACAAAGACTGGTTCTGGAAGGTCAAGGAGTATCACGGCCACGAGGGCAGAGCGGCTTGGTCGCTTCTGGAGTACCAGCCGAGATATCGCGGTTATTTCAAGAGGACGACTGGGCCATCTCAGGAAGAAAGTCCGGAGAGAAGTGAATTCGGGGCTGAAACAGAACAGGCTGCTGTTAGGGCTGAGGCAGAAAGGGGAGAACCTTCACAAGCTGGAATTGATACTGATCGCCGATCTACGTCCGGCACTCAGGCTTCTACATCGGGGTCTCCAGAGGTTCCTCTAAGGAGAAGAAGGTCACGACTGATAGCCCAACCTTCTTCATCGAGTCCAGGAGCAGGGGAGGAGGAAACGATGCCTAATTGGTGTCCACCGGTTGAGGATTTGGAAGCGTTGGCGCTTGGAATCCCTACTTCCTTGACCTTGAGAACTGCGACAGTTGTTGAGATTTTTGCCCCCGGGCCTTCTAGGGATCCTCCAGATCTCGTCGCCACGACTGAGATTCCTATCTCCATGCCTTTTCCTACTCAGCCTACCAGCCTAGTAGTCTGGCGGCATTCAGCCGAGACCACTTAGGAGGAGGGTCGGGCAGAGAAAAGGCCTAGGATCGTAGGAGAGTCTAGTGCGGCCGTAGCATCACAATCTACAGGTCCGGATCTCTGGAGACCGAGCTTCTTGCTTGAGGATGGGAGACCGATGACAGTTGGGGATCAGTTTCTCCGCAAAGCTGATCCCCTCGTCATTGAAGCGCTCGGGCGAGCCTGTGCCTTGCCAAAGGACATGGCTACGCCGGAGAAGTACGACGATAGTAAACTAATGACATCGCTGATTCGGTCTACTTTCATGGTAGGTTTGTCTCGGGTTCTTTCAGTTTTTGCTAAGTGTTTCGTTTTAGCTTCTGTTTCTTTGATAGACGGTGCAGAAAAGCTTGGTTGCTGTGGACAGGGTCCATCAGTATAGTTCTGCCATCACCCGGCTGGAGACAGAGAAGAAAGGTCTTCAAGCGACTCTGGATGACAACAATCAGATGGTGACCCGGCTGGTGGATATTAAAGACGGATAACAAAAGAAGCTGAAAGAGGCCCAGGCCGAGACTGAAGCCCAGAAGAGGAAGGTGGCCGAGCTCGAGGCCTCTCTAGAGAAGTTAAAGAGTGACTTTGAAGCCAAACTCCAGGCTGAGACTGAAAGAGCGAATGAACTTGAGCGGCTGAAGAAGGAAACTGAAACTAGGCTTGAGTCAAAATTCAAAGCTGCCTTAGAGAAGGGGGCGGCGCAAATAATGACTCACTATAAAGCTCAAGTCGTCGTCATGAGGGATATGTCCTGGGAAATGGGATGGCGTGCTGCATTGAAGGGAGTAGGGACTCGGGAGTCCCTGAGGACAACTTGTCCTTCATAAGTCCACCCAAATTCCCGGGCTTGGAATCAAGCTTTGCTCTCGCTATTGCCGTGGCCCCTGCAAACCTCCCCGAGACCACTGCTCCTGCTATTTCTTTGGCCCCTGCTAATGTCCTCGAGACCACTGCAAAGGAGTCTGCCTCAGTGCAGAAAGAGGCCATCAAAGTCGAGGACAACGCTGCTGATGATCCTCCTGCATCCTCTTGAAGGCTTCCTTTATCTTTTTTGCTTTGATGTATTTTTTTGTTCTACAGTTGTATTTCCTTTCTTCGAGTTTGTGATGCCCCAATTTTGTAATGAGGAACGACTCTGGTAATACAATTGTTATTTCTCCATTTGCATCTGAACAGCTCTCTTCTTTTCCTTTAAGTCTTCTTTCGAGCATTTCTTGAGCACTTGTATGTGTCTAGCCTTGGTTCCTTGACCGGAGGCAGGCATCTTGAACTTGGAAGATCAAAGTACCTGACCTCGGCCCCAAAACTGGGAGGCCATAGTGTCCGTCTCTGTCTGTAGTGCAGCTTAGTCTGCTGACCGAGCTTGAATTAAGGACAAATTAGATACAAGTTTTTCATCTCGGCGCTGTCCTCATTGTACTTGGTCTTGTGCCGAAGTAGTTATTAAGGTAATCACCGAGCTTTATGACTTGGTGTCACGCCCCATGGTGTTTCAGCATTCTCCTAATGCTTCATAGCAATTAGACAGGTGGAAGCCGAGTTGCCTTTGGGCTGAACTGGATAGTCTTCAATCATTGGCTCGTCACCAATTGAGAGACCGAGACATGACTGACTGGTACAAGACCGAAGTCAGTGTAGTCTCGTCAGCCGCAATCCTGGTACTGTTACCGAAAATGCATGGGCTTTTCTCGCTTAGCTGGTATTTCAACCAATGCTAGGACGAGTTGGGTGGCAATAAAGGCTTTCTGGTATTTCCCTAATGCTTTGAAGCAGTTAGGTAGGTGGTGCTGAGGTGCCGTATGCCGAGATTGAGATATGACTGGTTGGTACGGGACCGAAGCCAGTGTAATCTTGTTAGCACTCTCGCTGAGCTGTTGATCGAGACATGATTGGTTTGTATCTGACCGGAACCAGTGTAGTCTCGTGGTCGGTCCATCTGGCGCTCTTACTGAGACATTGTGGTGCACATGCAACTGAGAAGGAGGGCGATCTTATCACCGAGCAGGGGATGGCTGAGTTGTGCCTTAGGAGATACTCTCATACCAAGTACCTTAGAAAAACCTTTGGGCGATTGATTTCCCAAGGTCATAAATGACGCTTTTTAATCGATGTAGATGATGAATCGACGACACTACATGTCATCATCTGGATAGTTATCCAACCATTTTGAAAAGATGTGCACCGTCCCGAAGGAGGCGTGTGCAGCTTTCGAGGCAAAATGAAGGGATGCTTGATACGTATATCTTCAGACTTCGAAAGGGGGTCCTTCCCCTCTATAAATATGGATAGAAGGTCAGGGTTTTCCTCATCTTTGGTTGCCTTCACCGGAGAAGAAGCAGATATCTGCAGTGAGAGCGCTGTCTTGCTGGCTTCTGGTTTCTCATGAAGAAGGGACGGCGCTGGCGATCAGAAAAAATTACTCTGCCCAGTCTACATGGGCAAGGGAGTGGCTACTATCAAGCTGCCCATGTCTTCATG
This sequence comes from Litsea cubeba, assembly GCA_012931725.1. Lineage (NCBI taxonomy): Eukaryota > Viridiplantae > Streptophyta > Magnoliopsida > Laurales > Lauraceae > Litsea > Litsea cubeba. The sequence continues at coordinate 62,760,101 of CM022953.1, forward strand.
AAATAGATCTTCCGTCCGTTTTTGCAGAGGAGGTCGAAGGAGATACTATCATGGAGCCGTTCGTGTCTTCATGAAATACATCCTCGACCACTCTTGCCGACTGGGAGTAGATAAGGCATATATACTTGGTGATCTCGAGCCAAAAGTGGAAAATAAAAGTCCTTCGCTATTGCCACACCGCATCAGTCCCTCTCCATAGTAGGGAACTTTTCTGCTTGTAATAAGATGTAATAGAGAACACTTCTGTTTGTAATTTCTCCTGATAATTATTCAATGAGAAGGCTCTTTTGCTTCACAGTCTGTCTTTCTTTTACTGCTTTGGTCATTTTCATTTGACTGGTTTGTAGTCAACTGAGAAATCCAAACATGCCTGGTTGGTAATTTTACCGGGACCAGGGTACGTCTTGTAGCACTCGCTAAGTTGCTTAGGACAGAGACATGACCAGCTGGCTCGTCACCAGAGGTGTAGTCTCGTTGGCCGGTCATCTAGTTCTCTTACCGAGATGCCATGTGGCCGCACTGGCTCGGTGCTGCTTTTGCTACTCTCAGCACGAGCTCAATCAAATTGGGACATGACCAGCTGGCTCATCACCAGAGGTGTAGTCTTGTTGGCCAGCGATCTGGTACTATTATCAAGATACGCATGCAGCCGAGCTGACTCGATGCTACTTTTGCCAATCTCAGCATGAGCTGGATAAAACCGGGACATGATCAGTTGGCTCGTCACCAGAGGTGTAGTCTTGTTGGCCAGCGATTTGGTACTATTACCAAGATGCGCGTATGGCCGAACTGGACAGTGACGTTGGTGCCGAGTTCTTCATCTCAGTGAGTTTTGAAAACAATCAGAGATTCGAGACCAACTAGAGAACAAGAGCTTCTTTTATTGATCTTCAAAAATTGATTACAATTCAAAAATAGTACTTCTTGAGGTGCGTCGCGTTCCACAGTCACGGCAGTTCTTTGCCGTCCATGTCCTCAAGTTTGTACGCTGACTGGCCTGTAGCCGAGACCACCTTGAATGGCCCGTGCCAATTTGGTGCTAGCTTGCCTTGGTTTGGATCTCTGTATGCAGGGAGTGTCTTTGTCGAAGAGTTCCGATCTCAAGGTCAGAAGGCCGACCTCAAGTGGAATCACAGCTTCCAATTTGTCAGCCAAGGAGAAAGGCGTTGCAAAAGTGGAGCACCTTGGAGTCGTCCTGTACGCCCATAAGACACTTGGGAGTTGTTTTTCCATCTTCCCTTGGCTCGGTCAAGCCTCTTCTTCAGTCCATCGAGAACCACCTTGTTGGAGATTTTAGCTTGACCGTTGCTTTGAGGGTAGGCTGGAGGGGAGTAGTGATTTCTGATACTGAGCTCTTGACAGAAGTTTCTGAAGAGGTTGGAATCGAATTGGGTCCCGTTGTCTGAGACCAAAATTCGTGGAATACCGAACCTCATGATGATGTTCTTCCATACAAAGTTTTTTGAATCCTACTCGTTGATGGATGATAATGCTTCTGCTTCTATCCATTTGGTGTAGTAATCGATGGCCACTATCAGCCACCTTTTATTCCCCGAAGTTCGGTGGAGAGGTCCCACGATGTCTAACCCCCACTGGGCGAACGACCATGGGCTTGAGAGTGGACTTAGATCTTGTGCTGGCTGATGGAGAGAATGTGAGAACTTTTGGCATTTCTCGCACTTCATGGAATATAGTTGAGCGTCCTTTTGCATGTATGGCCACCAGTAGCCTTGGCTGATGGTCCGGTAAGCTAATGACTGACCTCCGATGTGGCTGCCACAGATCCCTTCGTAAATCTCGTAGAGAAAGTCTTCAACTTTGCTCTGGTGCACGCACTGAAGGTATGAGCTAGTGAAGGATTTCCTATAGTGCTTGCCTTTCGGAGACAACCAAAATCGGGCTGCTCTGAGCCTGATCTTGTGAGCCTCAAGCTTGTTTTCAGGAAGCTGGTCATCTTTGAGGTAGGAGATGATCGGGTCCATCCAGCTCAGACCGAGATCAACACACAGAATCTGCCAAGGTGGATGAAGCTCTATGCTCGGCCTTCCAATCGATTCTACTTCGATAAGTCTTTTCCTTTCCGCCTCGACAGCGGAGGCTAGGTTGGCAAGAGCATCTGCATGGGAATTGGAGTGTCTGCCGATCAGCTTGACTTCAGCTTTTTCGAACTGAGTGAGAAGCTTTTTCGCAAAGGTGAGGTAGGCCCCCATCCTTTCGTCCCGAGCCTGGTAGTCTCCAATCAGTTGGCTCGTCACCAACTGTGAGCCATTGAAGACCACCAACTGCTGAGCCCCAAGGATTTTGGCACTGTTCAGCCCTGCAATCAGTGCTTCATACTCTGATTCGTTGTTGGACGCCTTGAAGTCAAGCGTTAGAGCCTGTTCGATAACTAGTCCCTCCGGAGATTGGAGAACTATACCGACGCCAGCTCTTCTGGAGGTAGATGACCCGTCGACAAAGACTTTCCAAGCTGAAACAATGAATTGTTTCCAAGATCGGTCTCTTTCGGTCTCGGTGACTTTGCCTTCACTCCCTTTGCCCCCTAATTCGGTGTCGAGCAAGGTCGGCGCCGAACTAGGAGAGGTGAATTCCAAATTTGAGCATTGATCGCCGTTCTGGGCTGATATTGGATATCATATTGCCCTAGTTCGGTGACCCATTTTGATACTCTTTCAGAAAAATCAGCTTTCTTGAAAAGAGATTTGAGTGGGTGTTCAGTAACGACCACTATTGTGTAAGTTTGGAAGTAGTGGGATAGTTTGTGCGAGGCACTGACGAGCGCTAGTGCAAGCTTCTCCATAGGCAAGTACCTGGTCTCAGCATCTAGAAGGATTTTGCTCGTGTAGTAGATAGGCTTCTGCTGTTTGTCTTCCTCTCTGATGAGGACTGAGCTCACTACATGATCCGAGATTGCTAGGTACAGGTAAAGTATTTCTCCTCTTATCGGAGTCAAAAGAAGGGGAGGTGAGGCTAGATATGTTTTCAGCTCTTGCAGGGCTTGCTCACACTCCGGAGTCCATTAGAACCTTAAGTTATTCTTCAAAAGCTGAAAGAAAGGCCGACACTTGTCTGAAGATCTATTGATGAAGCGGTTTAGCTCGGCAACCATGCCGGTCAGCCTCCGGACTTGTTTAGCTGTTGTTGGACTCTGCACTCCTTGGATCGCCTATATCTATTTTGGGTTGGCTTTAATTCCTCTTCTTGTAACTAGGTTCCCCAGGAACTTGCCGGGTCCGACTCCGAAGGCACACTTTGAGGCGTTCAGCTTGAGTTGGTACCTTTTGAAAATGTCAAACACCTGATGTAGGTCTGCCAAGTGGTCTGACGACCATGTCGTCGATGTAGACCTCTACAGTTTTGCCGAGCTAGGTCTGGAACATCTTGGTGACCAACCTCTGGTAGGTCGCCCCTGCATTCTTCAACCCAAAGGGCATCATTTTGTAGCAGTAGATGTCTATGGGTGTTATAAACGCAGTCTTCTCTTCGCCGGGCCCATACATCGATATCTGGTGGTAACCTCGGTGTGCATCGAGGAAACTCATCCTATCATGGCCAGCGTGGCATTAATCATCTGGTCGATCTTTGCTAAAGGAAAGTGTCTTTGGGACAGGCTTTGTTAAGATCAGTAAAGTCGACGCAGACTCTCCATTTGCCAGTTTTCTTTTTGACCACTACCGTATTGGCCAGCCAGTCCCAGTACTGGACTTCTCTGATTACTCTGGCCTCTAGCAGCTTCTCGACTTTTTCGATCACAGCTTCTGTCTGTGGCACCCCTATTCTGCGAGCTTTCTGAACAACAGGTTTGTGCTTGGGGTCCACATTCAGTTGGTGGCACATGACCTCGGGGTCAATGCCAAGCATCTCGTAAGGGTTCCAGGCGAAGACTTCTTTGTTCTGCAACAGGAAGCTCAGGAGCTCGGCCCTGTCTGGTTTGGCGAGCTGGCTCCCGAGCAGAAAATATCTCTCAGGATCATCGCGGTCAGTCCTGATCTCGGTTAGATCTTCGATGCTCTTCTGTTCGGGATCTCGGCCGACTTTGTCCAGCTCTGCTTCTAGGTTGACCATGTGTACCTACTTTGGCTCCTGCTCGCCAGGTACCACGGCCATCAAACATTGCTTGGCCATCTGTCGATCGACTCTAACCGTGACTACTTCCACTTTGCCGTCCTTGTCTTCAAATGGGAATTTAAGCTTCTGGTGGTGAGTGGACGGCACCACTTCCATGTTATGCAGCCAAGTCCTTCCATTATGGCATTATATGGGGATGGCGCATCTACCACAAGGAGGTCGGCGATCATTGAGGTGCCTTCAATTTTGACCTTTAGGGAGACTTTCCCCTTGGGGTATACTGGCTTGGCGTTGAAACCCACTAGGGGAGTTTACGCCTCCTGCAAGTCTTCTTCTCTAAGACCCATCTTCTTGAAGCAGTTGAAGTAGAGGATCTCGGATGAGCTACCAGGGTCGACGAGGATCCTCTGCACGTGGCAGTTCTTCAACTTCAGTGTGACGATCAGCGGGTCGTTGTGGGGGAGCTGGACTCCTTCCAGATCCTTCTAAAAAAACCAGATCACGGGTTTCTCCTTCCGAGCTTTCTTCGAGGCTGGTCTGAGCTCGATCGTCATCACCTGCTTGCCGTGCGAAGCCCTCCTGGCCTCGGCACGAGCCTGGTTACTCCCCTTAGGGGCGGGAGCCGAGTGAATGACGTTGATGATTCTCTCTGACTCATCACTCTCCTGACCTTTTTCATCTTGGCGCTGAGCTCAGTTATTATTCGCGCTCCCTTCTTCTTTGCGCCAGAGTCCGAAATTCTCCCGAGCTCGGACCTCATCTTCTTCCTACTCAACAAACCGGTTTACCCTAGCCATGAGAGCTTTCATTGAGGCCACAGGGTTACGGACCAAATCTTTCCGATGGTCGCTTCCTGGCAGCAGAGCTTGTTGGAAAGACATGACCGCCACCTCCTCAGTCACGTTCTCTACCTGGCTATAGATTATCCATAATCTCTTGGCGAACTAAGTGATGTTCTTGTTCTGCCTCATTCTGAGTGCCATTATATCAGCATTTGTCTTGGGGATGACTCTATGCGCTTGAGATTTCTCCAAGAATGAGCTTCGGAGTTGTTGCCAGTTTGAAATCGATCCTTCTGGGAGTGCACAGAACCATCTCAGTGGGAGGTCTCCCAAACTAGAGGAAAAGACTCTATAGTTCAGATGACCGGCGTCCCCCCAAACCGATATTCTCTGCGTAAAATGCCGCAGATGCGCCACTGGATCCGAACCTTGGGACACTGAACGTCTCTGGGAGAGGAAAGCTTCTTATCTCCCATGAAAAAGGGGATGTTCCGAGGTCCTCATGGTTGCAGGCGTCTAGCTGGTTTCGGGTGAAACCGACTACCTCCATGTTGCGCAGGACTGTCTGCTTGACATGCTGATCAAGCCAATTTCTCAGGTCATTTTTGACATCTGATATGGTTTATTTCTTCTTCTCCGAATCGCTATTGCTGGAGCTCTCATCTTAAGCTCGGCTTCGTTCTTCTCTTCCAGCATTTGCCTCGGATCTGGTTCGGCTCGAGGAGCCTGCTTGCTTCTGGGAAGTGAGGTCGTAGCCTTTCTCTTATTCTTCTAGGGATGTTGCTGCTGGAGCTGACGATGTTGCTGCTGGAGCTGACAGATCAGCTCATCTTTCTCTTGGAGGGTAAGGTTTTGGGCCCTGACCTCCTCGAGGAATGGACTTTCGCCCCTGTCGTCATTGTTTTGGTGGTTAGATTGATGTGATCTTCCCACCATTAGAGCTTTATCTTTTCAGGACGTCTCTGTACGGGACCACTTCGCTAGGGGCCCTCTCGTCGGGAGTTATCTCGATAGAGAGGCACTCTCTCTTCTTCTCGGTGAGGAGGCACCACCTCTTCTAAAAGTGAATCTGATTCAGCCTCGAGTTCTTCAACGATGACCGAGACAAATTGGTGTTCTTCCAGATGCTCCTCGACCTCAGCTGCACCAGATGTCGCCCCGGGCCTCCTCTGGGGAAGGGCGAACAGTGATGGTCCTGGGGGGAACAGCGGCAGCGGTGGTATCATCTTTGGCAATTTTTTTGCCTTTCTTGGTTTTGGAAGGCATGGTGTAAGGAAAGATATTTGGATTGTTTATTCCCACTGACGGCGCCAATTGTAAGTGCCTAAAAATTACAGACTTGATTAGAGGAAATTAGGATCGCCTTGAGGCTCCTCGATGAAGATGAGATGCCTGCCTGAAACCTGAAAGGGAGAGGAGGAAAAGGAAGAAGACAACGTCAGAGACCCTGGCTGTATGTAGCGCAAGGCCCTCCGATGCCTAAGTTAGTGCAAGGACTGAATAGTAGGATGGAGGAATAAGAGAGGCAGAGTAAGGGCTCAAGAGTGGTATTATGCGTACCTTAATTGGGAGGGAGCTTCTCCTATTTATAGAAGAAATCTCTAACAAACGACAATGGGGCCCACTGATTTGATTGTACTTTGAGAAGTACAGTCTTATCAGCCCACATTTTTTTAAATGTAAGTCTATTCCGCCCACCATTCGATAAATGACAATTTGATTGGGACCACCTTCCATTAAATGGTGGTCCAATCGGCCCACAATTCATTAAATGATGGTCTTATTGGGCCTTACCCTGCTTGGGCCTTTCGGCATTAGTCCCGTCGGACCTTGCTTGGATGCTTGCCCTGATGAGGACGTAGCCGCTGGATGCTGATCTGTCTGATCTTGTCTGGGATTTTGGGTGGCTAAGATGTCTTCTCAGCTTCATTTGTGCATGCCCTTGTCATGTCATATATCTAATGACATGGCCGAATCTCTAAGGGAGTTCGGCTGTCAGTATCTATCTCGGCCAGCTTTCTTGCATTTCCTTAAAGCTCCGTAGTAGTTAAGTAGGTGGATGTCGAGGTGCGTGACCGAGGCCAGAACACAGTATCGGGGTCAAGGATGATCTTGATCTCGGCTGCTGCCCTGGTATTGCTGCCGAGATGCGCGTGTCCGAGAACATGATTAGCTGGCATTATTACCGAAGCTGATGTAATCTCAGCTTCTTAGGAAATGCCCCCACATAGGTATTGTTAGATATCGCGATCACTGAGAGGGGGGGTGAATCAGTGATTCTTTGAAAACAGGTCCAATTTAACAACAAAAGCAAATCAAATCACACAAGGACACCAGATTAACGTGGTTCACCGAAAGGCTACGTCCACGGTTCAAAGACTGTCCGAACACCAATCCGGGACAGATCTGAATTAATTTAGTAGCACCAACGACAAAGAGCACCAACCCTTAGTTTCAGATAGCACCAACTATCTAGGAAGCACCTACTCCCTTTAGTTTCAGATAGCACCAACTATCTAGGAAGCACCTACTCCCTTTAGTTTCAGATAGCACCAACTATCTAGGAAGCACCGACTCCCTTTATAATTTATCTGCACCAACAGATAGGATCACCAAACCCCAGACACCAAGCACCAACTTGATGTTCTACAGAATAAGAGTAGAAACCTTTTTCTACAGCCCTTCCCCTCTACAATCTCTCTCTCTCAATCCCTTACAAATTGAAAATTAAAGCATAAACAGAGAGACACTTATCTTATGGACGAAACATCATCTTCAAGAGCACATCCTCGTCCACACTTGCTGTAGAAACTTGTAACAAGACTGCGCACAGCAACAGCACTCTCTTCTCTCCAAAACTCTCTCTCTTTTCTTCTCTCTTCTTCTCTCTTGTTGTGTCTTCTTAAAAACGAACCAAACATGCCTTTATATAGGTTATGGTAACCCTTAAGAGTGTTCAAAATAGGCTACAATTCGTTTAGAAAGAGTCCCAAACGAAATAGATAAGAATGCTGAATTTTCGTACAAGACTTCTGTTTCTGCGCAACTCTGGTTCCGTGCTCGGTCGACATCCTTCCTTGCTCGGTCGACATCATACACAGTCTGGAAACAGATACCTGACGTGCTCGGTCGACATCCTGGGGGTCCCGGTCGACCGACGACACACTGTGTCACGAAAATAACTGGGAGCTACCTGAAACTCTTTCTGTAGGTTTCTCTTTCTCGGTCGACCGCATGGGGTGCCCGGTCGACCGCACACTCTGCTTCAGGAATTCTGAATTCCTGAACTATTTCAACTCTGATTTTTTCTTTTAAGCTCTATCAACACCAACCTATTAACATCATGCTTGTGACAATGTGTTGACAAGAATTCCAACTCAAAACAATGCTTGAGATACTAATTTCTTCAATTCTTCAAAAGACTTCTCAAGTCATCTCAAATTCCAACAGGTATCATCCATGATTCTCGGTTTCTCATGGTTTCTAACTTACATTGAAATTGTGCAATGAAAAACAGCGGGCATCCATCAAGAACCTCCAAAAGTTGGGAGTTGAGATACTTTGTGTAAGTCGTTGCTATTTGGACCTTGTTATTGTTAATGATTATACTTAGTAATAAAAGCCCGTCCTAAGCCCGGGCCAAAAACTAAAAATATACTCAAATTCAGTGTTTTCTTTAGGATGTTATAATAAAGAATAAATCATTAATAAAGGCCCGTGCTAAGCCGGAGCCAAAAATAAATAAATAAATTCATATTTGGTGTTTTCAGGAGACTAATGTTGGTAAAAATAAATTAAAAGGTTAAATATACTATCAATCATCAAGGGCCTGCTCTAAGTGCAGGAGTTCATGTACACACTGCTTGAACATGCCCGAACCTTATCCAGGCTTTATCGTGTGATGCCTTAAATCAATTGATACATATAAGCTTAAGAAATCATTGCCAAGAAATCACTACCATAAAATCATTGTGGGGCCAAGTTTCACTTCAATCAAAATTAAGCCTATTAATGCTTTCTTAGTGAAAGAAACTGCGATTCAGATCTGAATTAGCGGAAGACATACATGGCTAATTTGTATCATGACAGATTTTAAAAAATCTGATTTGGGCAGCATAAATCAGCCATAGAGATCGCATGAGAACTCCATGAATTCATGACCAACAAGTGTATAATTAAAGGAGAATGAAGAAGACTATTACCTCGAAGATTTGTAGACTTCAAATCTCTGAAAAAATAGATCCAAAGGCCCGAACTCAGACTTGCAATTAGCAAACTAGTTGCTGGAATTTTCTACAGTAGTATTGCCTTTGATCTTCTTCTCTATCTCACTTCCAAATCTGATTGGCTAAGAAGGTGGGATCTTAATATAGGAATTGAGAACTATTTCTCTAATGGAAAATCTCAGATCTACAAGTTTCTTCACTAAAGAAGAAAACACTTCAAGGGCTGGATGTGTGGGAGCATTAATAATTCCTATGTTGGACGTCCAAGAGCTTGTATGGTTTCTTTTATAGAAACTTTGTGGTAGCTTTCCCAAAAAGTTATCTCTCCTTATTCTCAAAGATGTCCTAAAAGGAAAGTATAATCTAAAGATTTATTTCCTTTTAGAAATACTTCTAATAAGAAAAGGAAACTAAAGAACTTCCCATGCAATTAGTAATCATAGTTGTACAACACTTACTAATTTTAAGTTCCTAATCCAAAAAGAAAACTTTCTCATAGGAATACTAATCCAAAGAGGAGTCCAACCTTCCAAGTAGAGAGACCTGCTTAAAATTGGAAATCTTACCCATGGAAATCCTATTATGGACGTCCCTCATGATAATGCACACCATGGCCCACATACAATTTATCTAGAATTAAATTCATGTATGCCATCAAAGGCCTATTTGAATTTAAACTCAAAATTATTTTTCCACTAAAATAATTCATCCTTATGTTATCTAAACATTTTAGGAAACCATGCCAATCTTGGAAAGTGACTAGAGAAGGGACCAAAAGACATATTTGCCATTAGCTCCCAAAATGACCAAAATGTCCATGCTAAACCCAGAGCAATATTAAGACCATTTTAACCTTAACTCATTCCACTAAAGAGTTATGGTTGAACTCCAAGGACGAATATATAATATAATAAGCTCGTCATAACATGACGGTTGTCTTCGACCTACTAAGTGTAATGACCTGAATGCCCCTCTATGTAACATCCATAATCGAGTCAGGTTATCACATGTACTATCAACCTTCCCGATTACATCTAAACCTTAGAACTTCATATCCTTAAACATAATCATCATTCGAATATCATTCTCTTGATCCAGGGAGTGACCCACAAGTTTAATATCCATATGGAACATCCATATACTAAGATCTTAGATTTTGATAATTAATTGGATAATTCTAAGGGGACGATCATTCCATCATTAGATGGCATAGATTCTATATTGCATCTGCACGTCCCAACTGATCAAGTCCAAGTACCCAAAACACAGAGCTGTTGACCCATGAAAAGAATCTCACCCATAGTGAATTAAAGCACAAGAACTTGACTTCGTCAGTTCATCCACAAATGCTCAAGATTAAGAGCACCGGTCACTCAGTAGCATGAGGTGACTTGATCTCTCTCTGTGATAGTACTATTTTAGAGATCACACCTACTATGGTCCTGTTCAATGCATTGCATATGCACTAATGAGATGAATCCGGGAAAGCCCTCCCATGACTTAGGTAAGTCACCCTGAATACAGGAGAGTCTCTCATTATAACTTATACCAAGATGAAGTGCCCAGCTCCATCTTTCATTTACTAGAAACAATGGGCCTTACACAACCATACATATATACATGTTTAAGCATAAAAGAGTCTTTCCATTAAATAATCTGTAAATATCTAGTAACAAAAGATGAGAGTGCAGCTAGTGGGCTTTAGGGCATACACCAAATCCCAACACTTAGCACTTAAAATTTTAAAAGAGGGACACACTAATAAAGTTTTAATGTTCCATGAAGTAATGGTATAAATTTATTGTGAGGCCAAGTTTTACTTAAATCAGTTATAGGCATTTTTTACCCTTCTATAAATTATTAGAGATTAAGAATAGTAAACGTGTATGTAGAGCTTGGTCTGAAGACGAAATGTTGCATATATTTTTTTTATTTAGGGCCAAAGTGATTTGGTGCTCCAAAAACTCGTATAATTGTTGTGCAAAAGAAATGAAAATGCATCGGAGGAGGGAGGTGACATAAAGGTGGAGACTGAAGAGACACTGGGGAAGGAAAGTCAAAATCAATTGAGACTGGTTTCAATTGAAATCAATCTCTCTCATATACACGGGCATATAATTAAAATAAAAGATTTATTTTGAAAAGAATATTCAGTCAAATTCAAATAATGTAAATGAAGAGTACTTATGGTCGTGTGGGAGTTATGAATGTGGGAGGGTTTGTGAAAGTTGAGGGACAATCAAAACAATTGGTTGCAATTGAGAAGGGAAACGTTTTTGCATATTAGGAGTTACAAAAGTGGGAGGTCAATTGTGAGGAAGGTCAACAAAATTCAGTCAAAATCAATTGAATCCAATTGGGTGTTTATGTGGGTGTTCTAGTCAGAGAGAGATGTAAAAAGTGTATGCAATACATGTATGAGCTAGCTTTCGTACCAAGTGCTACAAAACAATTCCAACTTTAGAATGCATTTGTGCAAACGACAGGATTTTGTGACAACGAGAGGAAAATTGTTCTGACTTTACTTACAGCCCATTCTTCATCATTTCGTCCATCATTTTTTCCTTGTTGGAACGTGAGAAAATGAAATTATTATTATTTTCCTATGTGAAGAGTAGGAATGCAGGATATTCATCTCTCCTGCAAAAATGAGTTCTCAAACAAACTCTTTAAAGAGAACTCTAAAATATCCTCATACGTTGATTAATTGTAACTAGGGAGGTATTAGCTATCGATTAGTCCTATAGTAGAACTAATCTTTAGCCTTTATGCAAAAAAGTGGCCACATGAGGCGGAACTAAAGGGGTGTTGGGGTGGCCGTTCCCATAAATGAAGTGTGAATGATACAAAGTGAGTGATGAAGTATATAATGTACAATGTGGAGGACATTGACGCTTCTCATATTTGAATTTGAATTACTAGCTAGATTTGAATTTGAATTACTGGGGTTAGATTTGAATTTGAATTACTAGGGTGATGGTTGAGTACTCAATATTTTATATCTTTTGATTCACTTTCCATTAAAGGGAATGTTTTTTTATGGTCATTTTTGTATTTTTATCTTTTGATCTTCATTTTTAACCATTATGGCATGAATTCCTATGTATCAATTCTTATATTTTCTATGCGAACAAAGAACCCTGAGAGACATTTAAGTGAAGTTCCACTTAGAAGTTAGATCACTCTAATTCCTTTAGCCTTGAGAGACGTTTAAGTGTGTTCCTCTTTCTCTTACTAAAAAAAAAGTGGGTTCCTCTTTGAAGTTAGATCACTCTAATTCCTTTTTTTAACCTCTGTTACTTGGTCAAGCTTTTGTTTAACGGAGTTGGGCTCACCATGAGAGACCCTCGTATAGAATTTGATAACAGGATTGACCAGCTGGAGGTGTCTGGATGCAAGTAGAACATAATGACTTGGATCCATTGCGATCAATGCACATCCAACCATCAACTTACTATCAATTGTGATCAACACAATCCAATGATAAGCTTACAATCAATTACGATCAACACACATACAATCATCAATGATAGGACCCGCGGCTTGATCACCCATCCAATAAGCTGATTTAACCATCTTATTCATGGTGGGACCATGGGAGAGTAACTAATGGCTCACTTATAATTTACAATACAAAAAAGAAAAAATCACTTAATTCTACCATTCAGCTAGGCATGCCCAATATGTGGATGACATGGTGGTCTGATGGCACTCCACCCCAGTCCTGGTTAAGCAATATGTAAGCGTTGATGCGATGTTGGATTCTCAATAAAATTCAAGGTGAGTATTCCTATAAAAAAAAAGTAACCATCTGGCATTGTCAATAAAGATTCTAGGAGCTGTACGTTTTCATGATGGTAACATGTTTAGGAAGTTATATCGGTTTGAAATAGAGTTGATTCAAAGAGAGGATATTTTAATAGTGCTGTTTCAAGTAGACCTTTTTCACTTAGGGGAGTGTTTAATATGTATGATTCAAATGGACTAGATCGTTGATTCAAATGGACTGGATCGTTGATCCAAATGAACCCGAAAGTTGGATTATTGAGTTTGATTATTTTTTTAAATTTACAACCATTAAAGTTGTGTGCTAAAAATCACATGGTTTGGGTAATTAGATTGACTTGAGTTTTATATCTAGAGTGGTCGTACTTGGATCTTTCCATCCTTTACACTGATCATGATTGGTGGGGCCCAAGTGGGCGCTGTTCATTGGTTTTCATGAGCTCCTATGTAAGACATCTTTCTATAAGCTCGACTTTTTAAGACTTTTTTCGCTTTCGTGTGTGGGTGGGTAGGTCAAGAAGGCCCCACTTAATGCCTCCCAGGGTATACCATGCAAGAAAGATGCACCGGATCAGGAAAAGACATAAATGGCGTGTCCCACTTAGTGGGGCCCACCTGATCATTAATCCAAGTGCCCCCACCACCCACCCACCTGCACACACTTGTATGGATTCTCTGAAACTTGGGTCAAGATTTTTTCATGCATATAAAGCTGTTGAACTTGTAAACTACGGATCAAGGAAAGATTTGATGGACCTAAAATTAAGGCCTATCTATAATCCTTTGATCCACCACCTTTCCTGTGATTGGTGGGTCCCAACTCCCAATAGTTGTCTGGGTCATTCTAAACGCACCCACTACTATTGCTGTACACGCCCACATTTTATTTTATTTTTAATTACCAAAATAGCCTCAGGTGAAATGACGAAATCACCCTTCTTCATCAACATCCTCCCTCTCTTCCTTTGCTACGGTGTATCTTGAGGTTGGGAGGTTTCATCGTCTTCTTTTTTTTTCTGACTCTGCCTCTTCTTTTCTTCATCGTCCCTTATTTTCATACTGTTCTGCACTCATTCATCCCCATTGATCTTCATCTCTTTCCTCATCATAATCTTCTCCAACTCTTAAAAAGTATCAAAGTCTCCTCCATTTATTTAAAGATATTGGAGGCACTCATCTCCCTACACCACATTGTCCATTTGAAGTAGGCATTTTCAATATGGACTTGCAACTAACAGTCTACCAAGAGAAGGTATACACTTGACTTCGTTTCCAGCATTTTAATTAAAATTCACGCGTCCTGTTTGGCATTCCAGAGCCGTGCAAATGAATATTGCACGGCGGAATACTATCAAACATATTAGATTTGAACGACATATTTATTTTGCACGGCATATTTAGGCCGTTTAAATGAGTTTTGCTCGGATATTTAGGCCGTGCATAAAATGTTTGATGCCGTGCAAAAATATTTTACACGGCAATAGTAAACCGAACATATTTCACAAGGACAGTATATAGTCTCGTGCATTAATATACTAAGATTTAGCAATCATATTTCTAGGAGAATCAGTCAACCGGTGCGAGTGAGTGCTCTTTGTATTTTACTAATGTCTTCACCAATGACATGATATTTAGAAGCCGAGAGGACCTAATCCAATGGACAAGGGAAGTTGGAAAGAAACATGGCTTGGTAATTGTAATCAAAACTTCAGCTGCTAGTGGAGATGGTAGGAAGCCGAGAATAATTTTATCTTGTGAGAGAAACGGAAGCTATAAGGGTCCATCGAAGGTCTCCGAAAAGAGAAATCCTAAGAAGGTAACAGGAACGAAGAAGTGTAATTGCCCTTTTGCTTTGAAGGGCCAAAAGTTGGCAAATGATGATGATTGGATGTTAACAGTGGTATGTGGGTTGCACAATCATCCAAACAAGCAACATCTCGAGGGGCACTCATTTGCTGGAAGGCTTTCAGGGGAGGAAATCAATGTTTTGATTGATATGTCGAAGAGTATGGCGAAGCCAAGGAACATCCTTCGTATGTTGTAGGAAAGGGACGTGCACAACACCAGGACGATGAAGAGTATCTACAATGCCCGTCAGAAGTGGAGGGTGACTGAGTTGGACGGTCGATCACAGATGCAACAACTCATGATGCATTCGGAGCATAACAACTACATTGAGTATCACACTAGCAACGCCGCTACAGATGCTACGATGGACCTATTCTGGGCACATCCATCATCTATTCAGTTGTTACGTGCATTCCCAGAAGTTCTGATAATGGATTGCACGTACAAGACTAATAGATATCGACTTCCCTTGCTTGAGATTGTTGGTGTGACATCTACTCAACTGACTTTCTCCGTTGCTTTTGTGTACCTTGAATCAGAGAGGGAGGCCAATTACAGATGGGCTTTGGAGAGGCTTAAGGAATTAATGGATGGATGTATTATGCCCCGTGTGATTGTAACCGATAGAGAGTTAGCACTGATCAATGCAATACGCGTTGTTTTTCGAATGCAGCAAGCTTATTATGCAGGTGGCATATTTCTAGGAACATCTTGGCAAATTGTAAGAAGTATTTTGAGACCAACGATAGATGGGATGCGTTTATATCTAGTTGGAACATGTTGGTAGTCTCTCCCACTGAAAATGACTACATTCAGTTTCTAAGTGCATTGGACCGGAATTTCTGTGGGTATCCAAACGCTGTTGATTATGTGAAGAAATCGTGGTTGAATAACCACAAGGAACAATTTGTAGCTGCTTGGACGGATCGGCATATGCACTTTGGAAACGTGACTACGAATAGGGCTGAGAGCGCACATGCAAAATTGAAGAGACACCTTGGCACATCGAACAGTAGCTTTGATGCGTCCTGGCAGGTTATCCATGCATTGCTTGAGTTGCTCTTTACCGAGATAAAGGCTTCATTTGAAAAGAGCATGAACACCGTGCAACATAATTTCAAACCGACACTGTTTCGCGAGTTGAGAGGATTTATATCAATGAATGCTTTGGATATAGTACTGAATGAGGATTCGGTGGCATGTGGGTGCATAATTCGACGGACCCATGGGTTACCATGTGCACATGAGATTGCCGAATACATAAGGGAAGGCACTCAAATACCACTGAGTTGTGTCCATCAGTACTGGAGGAAGCTCAATTTAGACTCCACTAAGGAGAATGAAGCCCCCGAATTAACCATAACTTCCGAGTTCGAGATGATCAATAAGAAATTTCAGAGTACCGATTAGGCTGGTAAAATACAAATATTGAAAAAACTATGAGAGTTAGGGTGTCCTTCGGAGTTTACAATGCACTCACCATTCTTGGAGTCGGTCCTCTTTACCCTCATTAGGGTCATAGTGGGAATGGCAGGCAGGGTTCTGTACACGAGGGTTAGATATCCTAGTGTACCACTCGAGGTAGTCCGGTGAACACTCCCATGCATGACGTGCTCGATGGCCGCTGTGCGTAAGAGATAATACATGGTCCTCCCAAGTAATCCAATACTGGTCCAGAAACGTATAGGAGACCTTGTATTTACCAGCAGTACTTCCCCGAGTAGCACGGACGGGGCGAGAGGTGCGGGTGGGATGGTCTGAACGTAGCCGAATTATCGAAGAACCCTGTGTGGGTGGTAGGGTTCAATGACATCTAGGGCTCTCAAGCAACCACAGAAGAAGGATATCTGCTGTAGTGGATGCTGAGCCCTAGCACTAGCATACGGATCCCAAGCAATCTGTCACATGTAAACGAAACAAGTCACTAATATAATAAAACATGCTCATTGTCAAAAAACGTAAAAGAAAAAAGTAAAGAACGTCAAAATATATAACATAAAAAGTTCTATTGGGTGCTCACTTCACTCGGGTGTAAGGCATCCAATCTCTCCCGCATCAACTGTATGTTTTCACTGGCATTTCCGGAATCCTGTCCATGATTCCAGCGGCTTGCTAGAGGCATCCCTGCAGTGTATCCCCATTGTGCAGGAGGACGGGCGAATGGGAAGTGCTCGTACACCCAAGACTACAAATGACAAATATTAATAATTATACAATACTTATATCAATTATAATGAAAAAGTTATATGCATATATAAAATGTACCGGTCTTACCGTGAGCAGTGTCAAATATCCAACAATCTACCGCACATCTGTCCTCGTGGCGGTCCCCAACTGCCGATACAGATACGCCAGTACGGCAACCCCCCATGCGTAATGACGGACCCGTGGCAGGTTCATCAATAAGGATAAGTAGTAGATAGGGACTCCGGTGGTGGACTTATCAGTGAATAATGTACAGCCCAATAGATAAAGAAGATAGCCTCTGGCTGCACACTCTACCTCCTCAACCGACGACGCAGGAGTCACATCGCCGCACACCCGTCGGATCCACCCCATCCTCACTACCCCACCCCGTGCAAGGTTCAACTCTGCTGTCGCAAAATCCCTATCCACGCCCAGTCCTAACTCGAGTAGATCTACTTGGTCAGTAAATCCCATAGTAGTAGATATGTGGACAGGAAATCCAGTGACTAGGATGCCGAGTAGAGAACTCACATCATCTAATGTGATCGTCATCTCCCCAAACGGCATGTGGAAGGTATTGGTCTCGGGCTGCCATCTCTCCACAAAGCTCGAGACCAAGGGGCAGGAGATATATCGGTAGCTGAAACGCATCAGGTCTGCCAATCCAAACTCTTCTATGATAGCGTGAAAGAGAGGCACCTCAAGATCAAGACAATCTCCAGGGCGAGGTATGTACCAGTCCTTCAGCTGGCGCCAATGACTGATACATTTGAGAGGGCCACGTTCCTGCACATTACAAGTATAGTATAAATCTTCATTAACATCTAGTATTATATAAAAAATTACTTAAAACATATAAAGAATTAACGTGTACCTACCCCGTCCCATATGGATATGGCCATGTGAGTCCTGACACTCACAAGGACAGACTCGTCGGCCGGACCGCCGGGAATAGGGGCATCCCCTGGTGCCGCTGCATGAGGACTGGATGGCTGTGCCTGATCCTCTAAGGAATCACCCTCCCCTGCTGGCTCAATAGGAGTACTAGACGGCTGGGGAGGACTAGACGGCCCTGCCTCATCCTCTGAGGAATCATCCTCTGAAGAGCTCTCAGGCAGTGGATCCTGCCGTAATTTGCGTCTTCGTTCAGACGCCGTTGGCCGTTGACGGCCGACGGTCAAAGTAGTAGCATGCACACCTCAGCGAGGAGGTCTAGTAATGCCAACCTTCACCCGCACTCTGGATGGATCGCTAGAAGTACTACCACGTCCACCTGTAGGATGTGAGATGCCACCAATACGGCGAGCTGGTCTCCTCGGCATATCTTCCAATCTGGATTTAAAATAAAAATCAGTAGGAAGAAAAAAGCATTCTAGGAAGAAATTTTTTTTTCTTGTACTGCTCAGTTCAATTGTGTCGTGCAAAATCATTCTGCACGGCACAATTATTCCGTGCAACAATTTTATGCACGGTATATGTTTACCATGCATATTTGTTTTGCATTGTTTATATGTTCCGTGCAAAACATTTATGCACGGATTCTTTTATCGTGTAAAAAATCTATACACGGTAAACATTTGCCGTGCAATAAATTCATGCACGGTTCTGCATTGCCGAGCAGATCGAGAAAAATGCCACGAGTTTTGGCAAAGTGAACAGGGATTCAGCACTTCGAATGCACATGAATTAGCTCTTAATAAACTTATCTACTATCTAACAAAGAAATTACGACCTAAAAGGAATGTAAAAATGATAAATGTATGAATAAGAAGAAAAAGGAAAAAGAAGAAGAAGACTCACCTCACGCGTCCTGTGAAGAAGAAGAAGAAAAAGAAACGATGTGCACTGCTGCTCTTTGGAGGGAGAACGACCAAGAAGAGGGAAGGCTAGAGGAGGAGAAGCGATGTGCATTGCTGCCTTCGCTCGGTTTTTCAAAGGTGGTCGACGAGGGAAATGCAGAGGAGAACGCAGAGGTTTCTTGCGTGGGTAGTTTGGGAAATATTGTGGGTGGACTCAGGAAAACGATTTTAAGAAAATAAAAGAGGGGGGTGAGTTCAGCAAGTGGGTGCATACAGCAATAGTAGTGGGTGCATATAGAATCTCCCTAGCTGTCTTCCATGGTATCTCGCAAAGGATTAGTGTCCTGATGCTTTTCTTCACGAATTTTCTCAGATACCATCAGGCACCTTTGCTCGAAACCTCCACCGTTTCTTTTCAACCAAAAGCACTTTTTTCTGTAGAAAAACCAAAAAGCACTTGGAAACTTTGTTTTTTATTTTTCCAGTAAAGAAGCACTTGGAAACTTGAAAGGGAGGACATGCATGTGAAACTTCGTCATCTTTGCCATGCATTGATATTCCACCCCACCACTCAATATTACCATAGTATTTTGTTGGAATTTGAGATGACTTGAGAAGTCTTTTGATGAATTGAAGAAGTTAGCATCTCAAGTATTGTTTTGAGTTGGAATTCTTGTCAACACATTGTCACAAACATGATGTTAATAAGCTGGTATTGATAGAGCTGAAAAGAAGAAACAGAATTGAAACAGCCAGGAATTAAGAATTCCTGATGCAGAGCACGCGGTCGACCGGGCTCTTCATGCGGTCGACCGAGCAAGAAGAAACCTGCAGAAACAGAAAAAGGCACCTCTCAGTTATTTTCGTGACACAGTGTGTCTTCGGTCGACCGGGACCCCAGGATGTCGACCGAGCTCGAAATTGTCTGTTTTCCAGTCAGTGTCTTCGGTCGACCGAGAAAGCCATGATGTCGACCGAGCACGGGAACCAGAGTTGCGCAGAATTAGAAGTTTTGCACGAAAATTCAGCACTCTTATCTATTTCGTTTGGGACTCTTTCTAAACGAATTGTAGCCCGTTTTGAATACAATTAAGGGTTATTAAAACCTATATAAAGGCATGCCTGGGTCGTTCATAAACACATCAGAAGAGACACCAGAAGAGAAGAGTTTTAGAGAGAAAATAGAGAGAGTTTTGGAGAGAAGAAGAGTGATGGTGCTGTGTTGCTGTGTTGCTGCATTATCAGACGTTTTCTACAGCAATTGTGGACGAGATTATGCTCTAGAAGATGGTGATTCGTCCATGAGTTAAGTGTCTCTCTTTTATGCTTTAGATTTCAATTTGTAAGGGATTGAGAGAGAGAGAATTGTAGAGGGGAAGGGCTGTAGACAGAATTAATCTTCTATTCTGTTCTTACATCAAGTTGGTGCTTGGTGTTTAAGGTTTTGGTGATCCTATCTGTGGGTGCAGATAAATTGTAAAGGGAGTCGGTGCTTCCTAGATAGTTGGTGCTATCTGAAACTCAAGGGAGTCGGTGCTTCCTAGATAGTTGGTGCTATCTGAAACTAAGGGTTGGTGCTCTTTGTCGTTGGTGCGACTAAATAAGATTCAGATCTGTCCCGGATTGGTGTTCGGACAGTCTTTGAACCGTGGACGTAGCCTTTCGGTGAACCACGTTAAATCTGGTGTCATTGTGTGGTTTGACTTGTTTTGTTGTTGAATTGGACCTGTTTTTAGAAATCACTGATTCACCCCCCCCTCTCAGTGATCGCGGTATCCAACAATTGGTATCAGAGCGAGGTTCCCTTGATTAGTTTAATACGCTAAGGGTGATCTCTTGTCAAATCACATGGCAGTCAATACAGGGAATATGAAAGCACCTCTGTTTGATGGTTCTAATTACTCCTTTTGGAAGATTAGGATGCAAGCCTTCATCAAATCTCTTGGCTATGATGTTTGGGAGGCTGTCAGAGCCGGTTACAATGCTGCCACCGTACCCAATGATACAGCATCGAAGAAGTTGGCAGACAACGACTCCAAGGCGCAGAATGCACTCTTTAGTGGTCTTGTGGACAGCGAGCTTGTCAAAGTAATTGCATGCAAAACAGCCAAGGAAATTTGGGACAAGTTGCAAAGCATACATGAAGGTGATGAGAAGATTAAAGAAGCCAAATTGCAAACCCATCGCTCTCAATTTGAATCTCTTCGCATGGAGGAAAGCGAGAATGTTGACTCGTATATGCAACGAGTGAATGAAGTCACGAATGACATTCGTGGACTAGGGGAGGAGATTAAAGAGCCGGTCATCGTCAAAAAGGTTCTAAGATCTCTTCTTCCCCGGTTTGATTCAAAAGTCTCAGCCATCGAAGAAGCCAAAGATCTGAATGCATTTTCCATGGATGAATTACATGGTTCTCTAACTGCCTATGAGATGCGCATAGGAAAAACGTCTTCATCTGATAAAGAAGCGGCCTTCAAAGTTCAGAAAAAGGCAAAAGAGACTGCTGGTCATGATGTTGATTCTGATGATGATGAGCTTGAGGCTCAATTTGTTAGAAAGTTGAAGAAAGGAAGCAATGGCAAGTACAAAGGGAAGCTACCCTTTAAATGCTTCAATTGTGGAGGTATTGGTCACTTTGCTGCGAAGTGTCCGTTAAAAGAAGACAATGATAATGACTCTTATGGTGAAAAGAGTAAAGGAAAGAGAAATTTTAGAAAAAGGGGCAAAGCTAAAAACTTTCTATGTCAACAAGATGACAGCACGTCTGAAACTTCAGACGATGATGAATCAACCGAAGCTCTCTTCATGGTCACTGTTGAAGAAGAAGAAGAGCTAGATCCGGAAGAGGATGAGGAGGCTGAAGTCAATCTTGAAGAGGAACTCATAGCCGCACTTGAGGAGCTTAGCATGGAACGCAAATCAAGTAAGAAAAATCTGAAACTTCTCCATGAATCTGAAAGATCTATTATTGCTTTGAAAACTCAAGTAGAAGAATATAAAAGAATGGTAGAAGTCCTTGAAAACCAAATAAGTCTCAAAAAGGAAGAGGCTATGAAACTTGAAACTGAGATCGCTAGAGCAAAGGCTGAAAATTTGGAAAATAGCAAAAAACTCAAAGCGCTCCAAGCGATTGAAGGGACTATGAAACTCAATGAACTACTGAAAGTTCAAAGACCAGCCCACTTCAGATTTGGTCTAGGATTTGAGAAAGGTGAATCCTCTAAGATTGCACCTCCTAAAAAGAAAGAGTTTGTGAAGCAAGTCACTGCACCTTCTAACACTATGAAGCCCACTCAACCTAGAAAGGAGTCCATCCTGTTAGAAAGGTAATGAAGATTAACCAGCCACAAAGAAGATACAAATTCTATGGTTATTGCTTTCATGGTAATATGTTTGGACATAAAAGAGCTGATTGCAAATTCTATGTAAGAAACAGCCCATTTGTGACTAGGAATCCTTTTTCAATCCTAAGTAGCCACAAAATTGAGTGCTATATGTGTCATAATTATGGACACTTGGCTAGGGATTGTAGGTTGCATATTGCTAACAAATTTCAGGTTGAAAAGAAACCCAAGTTAGTCAAGGCTTGGAGAGCAAAGCAAAGTGCAGAAAGTCTCAAAGAATCTCTCATTGTGCAAACGGCATTCAATGCACAAAAGAAGACAGCACCATGGGTCCTTGATAGTGGTTGTTCAAGCCATATGACTGGTGATAAAGAGAAATTCATCAAATTACAGCACTATGAAGGCGGTTCAGTGAAATTTGGCAACAATGATGGTGCCAAAATCTGCGGAAAAGGTGTTATTCAGCTTATGGCAAACAAGATCAGATCTGAAGAAGTCTTATATGTGTCTGGATTGAGACACAACCTGCTTAGTGTGAGCCAGATCTGTGACAAGGGTCACGAAGTTATCTTCACAAAGAATGGGTTTGCCATCAAGAAGAGTAGCAACGGCAAAACAGTGGCAACTGGATCAAGAACTGCTGGAAATCTCTATACATTGTCAGATGGAGCTGAAAAGACCTGCTTGATGAGTCGGACAGAGGAAAGTTGGTTGTGGCACAAACGCCTTGGGAATCTAAGCTTTGATAACATGTCAAAGATTTGCAATTCAAAGGCTGTAAGAGGCATGTCTAAAGTTGAAAAGCCTTCCAATCCCATTTGCGACTCTTGCCAAAAGGGAAAGCAAATGAGGGTTATGTTCAAGTCAAAGGAGCATCATTCAAAGAAACCTCTTGAGCTAGTGCACACTGATCTCTGTGGACCGATGCGGACTCAAAGCACCAATGGAGATAAGTATTTCATGTTATGCATTGATGATTATACTCGTATGACATGGGTATTGTTTCTTAAGCATAAGCATCAAGCACTTGATCGTTTTAAAGTGTTTAAAGCACAGGTTGAAAATCAATTGGAAAAACGTATCAAGATTTTAAGGTCTGATCGTGGAGGCGAGTTCACATCTGAAGAGTTCACTAAATATTGTGAACATCATGGCATTCAAAGACAGTACTCAGCCCCTAGAACTCCACAGCAAAATGGAGTTGTGGAACGGAAGAATCGCACCGTACAAGAGATGGCTCGTACGATGCTAAGTGAAAGCAAGATGGCTGACAAGTATTGGAAAGAGGCAATTCATACGGCTGTATACATTCAAAATCGATGCTTGATCAGGCCACATGAAGTCAAAACTCCCTATGAGCTATGGTTTGGAAGAAAAGCAACAGTTAAGCACTTCAAAGTCTTCGGCAGCAAGTGTTACATCAAGCGGCTCGAACAAAATCCGGGCAAATTTGAAGAAAGAGCTGACGAAGGTATATTTCTGGGTTACTCCTCTACTAGCAAGGCATATAGGTGTCTTAACAAAAGAACCAGAAAAATCATAGAAAGTGCTGATGTGAGAATAGATGAGAATATTGAACCAAAGAATGGAACTCATTATGACAGTCCAGTTTATGAGGACTCGAGTGAGATTGATGATGAGATGGCTGAATCTAATGATTCTGAGAAATCAAAGGATGACTCAGAAGATACTACACCTAAGAAGCACAGCACTTGGGTAGAGCAACACCCTAAGGATCAAATCATTGGAGATCCTAAGGCAGGCGTTCAAACTAGACAAAGTGTAGTTAGCAATTACTCACTTGTGTCCACCATTGAACCCAAGACTGTGGCTGAAGCCAGTCTCGATGAAAGTTGGTTGAAAGCTATGCATGAGGAGATGTGCAGGAATTTTGCTGAAGAGATGAAGAAAGAATTTGAGATGTCAATGCTTGGAGAACTAAAGTTCTTTCTTGGTTTACAAGTTCAGCAGCTGAAACATGGTATCTTCATATCACAAATGAAGTACATTAAGGAAATGCTGAAATGGTTCAATATGGAAGACAGCAAGCCAGTGAGCACACCAATGTCAACAAACACGAAGCTTAGCAAAGATGATAAGGCCTCGTCCGTTGATCATACCACCTATCGCTCTATGATAGGAAGCTTGCTCTACTTGACTGCAACAAGACCAGATCTTCTACAAGCAGTATGTATGGTTGCACGTTTTCAAGCAGCACCAACTGAGACGCACCTTACAGCAGTGAAAAGAATCTTTCGATATCTGAAAGGTACTATGGAGCTTGGTATCTGGTATCCCAAAGGCAAATCCTTCACTCTAGTTGCATATTCTGATGCCGATTGGGCTGGATGCGTAGATGATCGCAAGAGTACTAGCGGCGGCGCATTTTATCTTGGAGAAAGATTAGTTGCTTGGCATAGTAAGAAGCAAGACTCAGTATCCCTTTCGACAGCGGAAGCGGAATATATTGCAGCGGCAACTTGTTGTATGCAAGTGTTATGGATGCGGCAAATGCTCTCTGATCTAGGAGTTCCTACAACGGATCCTACGCCGATCCTATGTGACAACACGAGTGCAATTCATATATCTAAGAATCCTGTTCAGCACTCTCGAACAAAGCATGTAGCAATTCGTTATCATTTTCTTAAAGATAAAGTTGCTGATGGAGAGGTCAAGTTGGAGTATGTTCCAACAACTGAGCAAGTGGCTGATATTTTCACGAAACCTCTGCCAAAGGAAGTCTTCGAGTCTCTCCGGAAAAAGTTAGGAGTTACTCACTCTCCTAAACCGTAGGAGTTGTGCTTGAAAGGGGGAGCAATGCATTCATTGAATATCCTATTCGCTCCTCGATTTGGTCCCTTTGGACTTGTTGTCAAAGGGGGAGAGATGTTATGCTATGATAGCAGGGAGAGATGTTATGCTATGAAAGCTAGGAGGAGATTGTTGACAATGCACGGTTGATATTTCTGAATTTCAGAATTGGTTCCAAGTGAGTATTGAAAAGAACTTGGAAGAGCTGCAAGCTGGAGTTGAAAGTGTTGAAGTTCCAATAGTGTTGCCAACAATTCCAAAGGGGGAGATTGTTGGAATTTGAGATGACTTGAGAAGTCTTTTGATGAATTGAAGAAGTTAGCATCTCAAGTATTGTTTTGAGTTGGAATTCTTGTCAACACATTGTCACAACATGATGTTAATAAGCTGGTATTGATAGAGCTGAAAAGAAGAAACAGAATTGAAACAGCCAGGAATTAAGAATTCCTGATGCAGAGCACGCGGTCGACCGGGCTCTTCATGCGGTCGACCGAGCAAGAAGAAACCTGCAGAAACAGAAAAAGGCACCTCTCAGTTATTTTCGTGACACAGTGTGTCTTCGGTCGACCGGGACCCCAGGATGTCAACCGAGCTCGAAATTGTCTGTTTTCCAGTCAGTGTCTTCGGTCGACCGAGAAAGCCATGATGTCGACCGAGCACGGGAACCAGAGTTGCGCAGAATTAGAAGTTTTGCACGAAAATTCAGCACTCTTATCTAATTCGTTTGGGAATCTTTCTAAACGAATTGTAGCCCGTTTTGAATACAATTAAGGGTTATTAAAACCTATATAAAGGCATGCTTGGGTCGTTCATAAACACATCAGAAGAGACACCAGAAGAGAAGAGTTTTAGAGAGAAAATAGAGAGTTTTGGAGAGAAGAAGAGTGCTGGTGCTGTGTTGCTGTGTTGCTGCATTATCAGACGTTTTCTACAGCAATTATGGACGAGATTATGCTCTAGAAGATGGTGATTCGTCCATGAGTTAAGTGTCTCTCTTTTATGCTTTAGATTTCAATTTGTAAGGGATTGAGAGAGAGAGAATTGTAGAGGGGAAGGGCTGTAGACAGAATTAATCTTCTATTCTGTTCTTACATCAAGTTGGTGCTTGGTGTTTAAGGTTTTGGTGATCCTATCTGTGGGTGCAGATAAATTGTAAAGGGAGTCGGTGCTTCCTAGATAGTTGGTGCTATCTGAAACTCAAGGGAGTCGGTGCTTCCTAGATAGTTGGTGCTATCTGAAACTAAGGGTTGGTGCTCTTTGTCGTTGGTGCGACTAAATAAGATTCAGATCTGTCTCGGATTGGTGTTCGGACAGTCTTTGAACCGTGGACGTAGCCTTTCGGTGAACCACGTTAAATCTGGTGTCATTGTGTGGTTTGACTTGTTTTGTTGTTGAATTGGACCTGTTTTTAGAAATCACTGATTCACCCCCCCTCTCAGTGATCGCGGTATCCAACATATTTAAAGACGCGACTGACTCGTTGATGCAATCACTCAGGCATCAACCTAAAAACTTCTCTTTCAATTTCATACTCTTTCACAAACTTCATTCTGTGGGTGCAAGGATCCCAAACCAGACCAAAGCCCCCCAGCAACCATCCCTCCTTTCTCCTCCTACAATGGTATATATGACTCATTTTGGTTGCTCCTCTTGTCCATCAGCCTCTCTTTTTTGGCCTTCACTACCATATTCACAATTATTAAAGGTCATGATGATCTCTGCAACGCAGCCTACATCGTCACCTCTTACATATGTGCGATGTTGATGCTCTATGTGCCTGGTTCTACCACCAGATTGAAGGTTGAAGGTTCCCTTTCTTATCTTTACAATTGCAGTTAATGCATGGCTTGTTCAAGTGTTTGCTCAATAGTGTTTCAGAATCCTTCACTCCTATCTTGGCCTGGTTCGTTTGGGTCTTTTTTTTTTGTCCTTTTTTGCAAGGAAAAAGTTTGGGACCTTGTTGGGTCTACCCTCACAAATGTAATAGCAGTGCAAGTGGGGCTGATTGTTTTGTAGCTGAGGCCTCTTAATCCAATTGGCCTACACGTAGAAAAAACACATATATTAGGTCTTGCATATTAGAAAGAGTTGAGGCGTCCACTCTTTGTGGTGGGGCCTGTCACTTCCCTAAAATTTAAACCGGGGTTATACGTGAGATTAGGGCTAATTAAAACCTTTCCAACAATAATTAAATATAACTTAGCCCCATCATGTCCCAATCAGATCGAAGACCGCTGTGAGGTATAAACATTTCCTCAAGTATCAATAACAAATAGCGGAAGCTTATAAATACAAATGATATCTTAAAGATGCAAAGTTTGCGAACAATAACTGAATATTATAACTAAAGTTCAGAGTTTAAACATTTAACCAAAAGTATTAATTACAATAAAAGGCCACGATAAAACTTGGGCCTAACCAAAAGATAAACGAAAGAAACCAAAAGATGAATCTATCCGTATAAACATGAAGGCTCTCTTGTACAAGGACGGTACGGCTATACAACGTCGTCTGTACTACAGTCTAAGAAGTCATCAGGCTGATCCGCCTGTACTTCTTCCGTTGTCTCCTCCTTGAAATAGAAGGGCTCGGTACCTATCCACCAAGAGTAGCATCGTCAACACGATGGTTGGTAAGCAATGTATATATAAATGACAACAAGATATGCCTATCGAATCAGAGTACACAAAAGACAAAATCAATAGAAACCTATGCATTTCAGACATAAGAAATACATAGTATACGAATCATAAACAGTCTAATATAAACATCTAGCCAGATAGGCGATTGATGTGAAATTAAGTTCAATCTTTTAATACTGCAAGTGCACAGCTGCCTTTTTGAGACAATGGCAAGTACAGGTCGAATCCCACATGGAGCGCTACTGAAATATCTTTTTTTTATATTAAAATCTGATTTTTTCTATAATGAAAATAAAAACAGATCAAGATTTGAATGAGAGATAAAGCTACTTTACAAGATGAACGAATAACAATAATGATAAAGGTAGATCAGAGCAATAAAGAGTCCATTAATTAATTTCAATTCTCAAACCACATACTTTAATTTAATCTTTTGCCTTGCAAATAACTCAATGTTTCTGATCTGGAAGATATTTTTCTTCAAAATTCAATTCTTAAGCAGAAGAACCCAAGATCTCCATCACCTCATAAAATATAAATTACTTTGAGCATCAGTTAACAAATTAAGCATAAATATCAAAGGGATAAAAACCTAAGTATATTCTATCAAAAGAAGATTAACTGATCAAAAAGATATTTATTTAAAATATAAAGTGGAGGTTTGCCTGCGGCGCGAAAGCAGATCTATTATTCTACTAAACATGCATCATAGAAATAAAGATTAAATTAAAGACATAGAATGAAAATAAAATCACTTAACTTCACTTTGTGCTCCGATCCAAAAGAATTTACTCCTCCATTGCAAAAGATGTAATTTTCATTGAGAACTTCAACTTTACAATTTCTCCTTCACAAAGATTCTCCTTCAAAATATATCCTTGGACATGACCCAAAGCTACCAAAATAAAATAATGGGGAAAAAGAAGTAAGTAAGAGAAGGTGTGGCTAGGAGAGAATAAATTAATAAAGAAAGATGGGATCTCTTGTTTGGACGTGTGGGAGTGTTTAAATAGGGCATGAGTTCCCTATTCTTTCTCTCTAGATCTTCTTTTTTAGCATAAGAATCTCCATTCTTTGGTAAGTCTTCTTCTTGCTTTCAAGCTTGTAAGATTTGGCAAATAATGGTAGAGATTTTTGGAGAGAATCTTCTAAAGATATTTTTGTAAACTCCTTGCTTGCTCACACCTTCTAAATTTTACTTTAAGCAAATCCTCATGAAATGGACCCACTTTCTTTGATAAGTTCTTCAAACAAATCTGAAATTGAATTTGTAGCAAAGCTTGGCATGGTGTGGGACCACATGGGGAGTGCACACACCTTGAAGTGGCATGGCTTGGATATTATCTGTGAATTTCTTTTCTTAATTTATTTTCAAGGCAAGTCCCAATTAACTGAAGATTCCCTACAAGAATAAAAAGAATAATTATGCCATAACATGTTTAAAATTCATAAATGTCATGCATGGGACCCGAATGAGATCATGCACATGAATGCACCATTGGATGATTTTCCATGAACCAATTGATGATGCAAGAATCAAAAAGCTAATTAATTTGACACTAAGATGATGTAAACTAATGATTTGATAAAATTCATATAAGATTGATGATTTTGAATGATTTTGACTAAAATTCCAACTTTGATGCTTAAATGCATGGAATTATGAAATTCTATGAAATTGAGTGCAAATTACCCTAATTAAGTCCACAAAGTAACATAAAGTGATGAATGAGAACTACAATTTTGTGGACTTATCACACCCCCAAATCAACTTTTTGCTAGTCCTCGACCAAAATAAGTGAAAAAGGAGAAGTTTGCTATCATAACAAATGCAGAAAAATAAAAAGAAAAATGCCACTTTCGCTGGGCCTCTCGACTGCATTTAGCGTATGCAGCAAGCTCTTAAACCCCTAGGTTCCCCCTAGTGGACGAGTTGTGTCTCGTGAGGGTTTGCAGTGAATATACCCACAAAATTCTTTTTTTTTTCTTTTTTTTTTGCAAAAGATGTAAAAAAAATGCTTAGAACCTAACAAAATCCAGGGAAACTTCTTCCAAGAGAAAATTTATAGATACCGACTATTTCTCGGCTCTGAATTTTCAAAGACAAATCTTAAATTCGGTTCACCAATCTCATCTTTTGGTCAGTAATTCTCGAAATCATGCTAATTGATCGTGCACGGTGAAAAGTATGTATACGTAATAAGCATCAAATGATCTACCAAGAATTTCCATGAAAATAATATTTTTTTTAATTCTGGACCACCTAAACTTAGTAAAGAAAAACAGTCTTCCTCTCAAGGCGATAATGATGGCTTTCGCACTACTGTTTTTCAAAGGGCATAATTTTTTATTTTTTTATTTTTTTTCACACACCTGTGACTGTGCAATGCATAGGCCCCTTAAGCTTTCTAATTAACCCATGTAACGAGTATTAGGCCAATGACTCCCAAACCAGATGGCTTTAGGGCATTACGTATATAAATACCCCTAAGGGCTTACTGGCTCGGGTTAAAAAGGCTACGAACTCAAATTAGTCATAACTTTTTTTTTCAAACTACACTTTTTTTTTTTGCGGTCCCTATAATAGGGCAGCCCTTTCCATGTATCCACCCGTCAAACCAGGGAACTCTGTAACACTAAAGGTTGATTTTCCTTTTTTTTATTTAAGAAAAACGGAAATCAAAGCTTCATATTCAACCTTGGAAATATATACAACCTGTGTAAAAGTGTGGGATCAACAATCAGCACTTTTCCAAAAACCTTTTCCATGAATAAAATAGTGAACCATTGTTTTTTTTTTTTTGCTCAAAATAAATATCTTCGGCCAATAAAAATTCTCTCGAAAGTTTCCCTCTAACCTAATTTTTTTTTAAATCTCCTAAAAACCAAAGCAAAGCGAAAAAGAAAATGTATAATGAAAATTGAATAAATGATCACATGTCAAGTTCTAACTCACACCCCCAAACCTAAATGCAACATTGTCCTCAATGTTATGAATGCATGTGTAATGTGAAAATGAACAATAAGGAAAATTGGAATATCTTACCATGTGGGGTGATTGCAAAAGAATGTAATCAACCAGCTCAATTACCTTCCAAAATTGGGTTGCCTCCCAAAAGCGCTAAGTTTAATGTTGTTAGCCCGACGTGACCAAAGATGATTAGTCCTTGTAAATTGGGTCTTCGAGAAGGATATCCTCAATGTTTTTATCCTTTAGTTCCAGAAATGGTTTCAACCGTTGACCATTCACTTTGAAAACATCCCCATTTTTAGGATTTTCAATTTCCACAGCACCATGAAAGTAAACAGTCCTGACAATGAATGGACCAGCCCATCGGGTTCGTAACTTCCCTGGAAACAGGTGTAACCAGGAGTTATACAAAAGGACATTCATACCCGGTTCAAAAGATTTTCTTAAAATTGACTTATCATGGTTTAACTTCATTCTTTCCTTGTAGATCTTGGCATTCTCATAGGCATCATTTCTAAGTTCTTCCAACCCATTGAGTTGCAATTTGCGCAGAGTACCTGCAGTGGGTAAGTCAAAATTGAACTTCTTAGCTCTATACTCCAATTCAACAGGCAAGTGGCATGTCTTTCCATAGACCAACCTATACGGGGACATCCCAATAGGAGTCTTGTAAGCAGTTCAATAGGCCCATAATGCATCCAATAGGCGCAAAGACCAGTCTTTCCGATTTGGATTGACCGTCTTCTCCAAAATTTGTTTAATCTGCCTATTCGGAACTTCTACGTGGCCACTGGTCTGTGGGTGGTAGGGCGTAGCAACCTTATGAATAACAGAATACTTTTTCATCAGATGGTCGAAGTTGCTATTACAGAAATGGGTTCCACCATCACTGATAATTGCCCTGGGTGTACCAAACCTAGAAAATATGTATTCCTTCACAAATTTGATCACCACATGGCGATCAT
Source organism: Litsea cubeba (assembly GCA_012931725.1). Lineage (NCBI taxonomy): Eukaryota > Viridiplantae > Streptophyta > Magnoliopsida > Laurales > Lauraceae > Litsea > Litsea cubeba. The sequence goes on from CM022953.1 coordinate 62,791,530, forward strand.
TCTTTCTGGTAGGTATTGCTTCCACCCATTTTAAAACATAGTCCACCGCAAGTAAAATATACAAATTGCCAAAAGAACTTGGAAATGGCCCCATGAAGTCAATTCCCCACACATCAAAAAGTTCCACCACAAGTATGGGATTCAAGGGCATCATGTTCCTCCGATTGAGCTTGCCAAGCTTTTGACACCTCTCACAGTTCAAACAAAAAGTGTGACAATCTTTAAAGATTGTGGGCCAGTAAAATCCACACTGCAAAACTCTAGCAGCTGTCTTTTTCGAACTAAAGTGGCCCCCACAAGCATGATCATGGCATAATGAAATGACCGAGTAATGGTCATGATCAGGAATGCATCTCCTGATGATCTGGTCCGGGCAGAATTTAAAAAGATACGGATCATCCCAGAAAAAGTACCTGACCTCAGCTAGAAATTTTGATCGATCATGTTTTGACCAATTGGCGGGCATCTCCCCTGTAACAAGGTAATTGATTATTTCTGCAAACCAGGGGATTTGGGAAATACTGAGTAATTGTTTATCAGGAAAATTTTCATGCAGAGGGACCTCATCTGATGGCTCATAGGGTAACCTCGAAAGATGGTTTGCTACAATATTATTACATCCTTTCTTATCTCTTATTTCCAAATCAAACTCTTGTAGCAGAAGGATCCACCGAATCAATCGGGCTTTAGCATCTTTTTTAGACAGAAGGTATCTCAAAGCTGCATGGTCCGTGTAGATGATGACTTTGGATCCTAACAACTAGGACCGAAATTTCTCCAAGGCAAAAATCACAGCGATCAATTCTTTTTCAGTGGTATTTGGTTGTGCATCATTAAGGGTCTTACTTGCATAATAAATCACATGAGGTAGCTTCCCAACCCGTTGACCCAAAACAACTCCAATAGCAATATCGGATGCATCATACATTAGCTTAAATGGAATGGTAAAGTCAGGTGCCTGAATTATAGGGGCTGAAGTTAGTTCTGTTTTCAGTCTCTCAAAGGCCTTTAAACACTTCTCATCAAATTCAAACGAGGCATCTTTCGTCAGCAATTGGCATAAAGGTTTAACAATTTTATTGAAATCCTTGATGAATCTACGATAAAAACCAACATGGCCCAGTAATGATCGAATCTGCTTAACTGATTTTGGTGGTGGCAATTTGGAGATCAAATCAATTTTTGCTTTGTCCACCTCAATTCCATTATCAGAAATAATGTGTCTCAGAACTATGCCCATTTTGACCATAAAATGATATTTCTCCCAATTTAAGACTGGATTATTTTCTTTGCATCTTTCAAGCACAAGGGACAAATGATGTAAGCACTCCTCAAAAGAATTGCCAAAGACCAAAAAATCATCTATGAAAACCTCAATGAATCTTTCTATCATGTCAGAAAATATGCTCAACATGCATCTTTGAAAAGTGGCTGGTGCATTGCATAGCCCAAAGGGCATGCGTTTGTAAGCAAAAGTGTCAAATGGACAGGTGAAGGTGGTTTTTTCCTGGTCCTCAGGTGCAATTGGAATTTGATTGTAACCGGAATAACCATCAAGAAAACAATAATATGCATGACCGGCTAGCCTTTCGAGCATCTGATCCATGAATGGGAGGGGAAAATGATCTTTTTGAGTAACTGAGTTCAATTCCTATAATCAATGCATACCCTCCATCGAGTCTGTATCCGAGTGCGTACCAATTCATTGACCTCATTTTGAACCACTGTTATTCCAGATTTCTTTGGTACCACTTGAACCAGGCTCATCCATGTACTATCAGATATAGGGTAAAGCATCCTTGCATCAAGTAATTTTAAAACTTCTGACCTGACCACTTCCTTCATTGCAGGGTTCAGTCGCCTCTGTGATTCACGAGAAGTTTTATCATTTTCTTCCAAATGGATTCTATGTTGGACCACAGATGGGCTTATTCCTTTGATATCTGTGATGGACCACCCTGTAGCTTCCTTGTGTCCATCCAAAATTCTCACGAGTTTTTCCTCTTGGACATGGTCCAAGTCTGAAGCTATAATCACTAGAAGGGTTTCTAACGGGCCTAAAAACACATATTTCAAGGTATCCGGCAACTGTTTGAGTTCTAACTTAGGGGGCTCTACAATCGATGGGACAGGTGGGGAAGCAGATGGAGTCAAAATCTCACGGTTTGGTTTCCACCTGGAGCAGTCCATAGAAGGGGTTGAGTCTAATAGTGCATTAACATCCTCAATATGTCCATCTACAACAAAATCACTTCCAAAGTGGACTAGACAAGCCTCTAGCGGATCTTCAAGTTTCAAATGGGGTAAGTGATTTTCCACCAATTCATGAATGTAACTAACTTCAAAAACCCCATCAGCCTTATAAGGAGGTTGCTTACTGACAGTAAAAATGTTCACTTGAACTGTCATAGTCCCAAAAGAAATTTGCATCACTCCATTCCTACAATTGATCAAGGCATTTGAGGTGGCTAGGAATGGTCTTCCCAAAATTACTGGAATTTTGGGTTCAGTCCCAGATGTGTGTTTGGTATCCAAGACAACAAAATCGACGGGAAACACAAAGTCCCCGACTTTGATCAGAACGTCTTCGACTACCCCCTTGGGGTATCGAATCGATGCATCAGCCAATTGCAAGGTCACATGGGTCTTTTGCAACTCCCCCAAACCTAATTCTTCATAAACAGAGTATGGAAGAAGGTTTACACTAGCACCCAAGTCTAGCAAAGCTTTTTTCTATGTGATGGTCCCCTATGTAGCAAGAAATGGTAGGACACCCTGGGTCCTTATATTTGATTGGGGTTGGACAGGAAATGATTGAGCTAGCTTGTTGGGCTAGAAAAGCCTTCTTGGACACATTGGTAGTCCTTTTGAATGTGCAAATGTCCTTCAAAAATTCTGCGTAGGCCAGAATCTGTTGGATAGCCTCAAGTAATGGGATATTGGTCCTCACTTGTTTGAATACTTCTAGCATTTTATCCAACTGAACAGTTGATTTTGCTGGGCCTAGCCTTGTGGGTATGGTGCCTTTGTAACATAGGTCCTAGGAGTGGGCCTCACTAGGTGATGGTTCAGCATTGACTGGGTCCTCTTTTACTGGCTCTGGTTCTATCATGGGTTCAGCATTCACAATTTGTTCCTCACTTTCCACTTTCTCACGTGATTCTTCTTCAGGTTCCTTGGGTAGTTCCACCTCGTATCCACCTGTGTACCCGACCCTAAGAGTGATAATGGGTTGGACTTGTTCCGGGCCTTTTCTTTTTATATCATGAACGACTTGGCCCTTGGGATTGGGTTCAGATTGACTAGGGAAGGTTCCCTTGTCTCTTGTACTGATAGAGTTGGCCAGTTGGCCCATCTGATATTCCAGTTTTGCAATTGATTGTGTGGTAAGCATTCAAGCTCTGAACAGTGCTTTGCTGGAACTGGAGGATATTCTGAGCTAACAGTTTCATGGTTTCCTCAAGAGAATCTATCCACTGATTTTACGAATTGGGAGTGAAATTGGGCTTTTGGAAACCGGGTGAGGCATTAGACTGAGATTGAATGGGCTGAAATTGATGTGATTATGATGGGTCACCCTGAGTCGGACCCCTTGTCCAAGAAAAATTCAGATTAATCCATCAACCAGGATTGTATGTGTTGGAGTATGGGTCATACCTTTGACGATTATCAAAATGATTGTTTTGATAAAGCTCATTCACCTCCTCAATAGACTCGGTCTGACCCAAGTTGTTGGGTCAATCCCTCCATTCATGGCCTGATTATATTTCAATGACTCCAAAGTATTTGGAGTAGGCTTTTGGTTCAGTTCTAAGGCCTCTATTCTCCTCACCAGTGTGGCCAATTTGGCCTCTACCTCAATTTTTGGGTTTAATCTTGAACATCCCCCCTTTTTTAGGATTGGTTGGTTTGATGGGCTCCCTCTTGATAAAGGCCCATTGCAATGTATTTTCAGCGGTTTTCATCCAAAAATGTCCATGCTTCATCCGCTATCTTCTGTGTAAACTGCCCACCACAGAAAGATTCCACCATGTGCGTAGTAGGGTAATCCAAACCCTTATACACGATCTGGACCAATCGAGTTTTTTTCAAATCCATGGTGCGGACACTGGATTAAGAGGTCCTTGAACCGTTCCAAATAACTGCAAAGTGTTTCCCCTTCCATTTGATGGAATCCATTGATGGTCTGCCTAATCAAAGCGGTTTTCTGCTTGGAGTAGAATTTTTTGTAAAATTATTCAACTAGCTTGTCCCATGTAGTGATGGACCCGGCCTGTAAGGCATAAAGCCAAGCTTTAGCCTTTTCTTTTAGGGAGAAAGGAAATAATCTAAGTTTAAGGACCTCCTTAGTCATGTTATTAATTCTCATGGTCCCACATATGTCCTCAAATTCCCTAACATGTTGATATGGGTTTTCCTGGTCTAGCCCACAGAAAATTGGGAGCATCTAGATCATACTAGATTTCAGTTCAAATGTGGCATTAGTCTGAGGCAGGGTGATGCAGGACGATTTGAGTTGTCCTGGTGGGGTAGATGTAGTCCTTCAAAATCATGGGTGGGTCCACTTGATCAGCCATCCTAATAATTTCTTCGAAGATGGAAGACTTCCGACAACGATTAAGGCTAATTCGGGTACTATCCTCACTAACCTTTTACTCTTGCGTACCCATAATTTCTCTCCCTCTGGTCTAGAGCGATGCATCAGGTTTTAACCTTAAAGAAATGCAAACCTAATCTATATGCGGGTCCCTAATGGTCTTACTAGATGATGCACAAGCAGTCAAGCACAAAGATTGAGCACAAAAAAATTAATCCTAGGGTTAGCCTAACTCTCTAGATAGCTTCTAATTGTTTGAAGAGTGCGCTAAGGCCTCCAATTCCGGTTCTTATGAAGCCAAATCAACCAGGTATATCCCCAGGATGAGTGGT